>JAKWIY010003062.1:2029919-2350663 GCA_027704805.1 Solanum corneliomulleri
GAAGGCAGCTCCTGTAAGAATCATGTTGTATCCATTGTGCTCGCGAGCATGATTCTCAGCTCTATATTTCAATGGGTTTCCATCTGCAAGCCGGGGGTAAAACCCAACGATGCGTTCAGGGTACTCACGCCATACCTTAAATCCCCGTTCAACATCATCACAAGGCATCATAATGTCATCATCAAGTTCAAGAACTGCTCGTGTCTTTATCAACGGATCTACTTTGAATCGATTGTTTAGTGAGTTCTGTTTCTCTACTCTTATCCTCACTGGCACTGCTGAATCGAGCTCACTCAGTTCTGGAGGTTGGCCTTTATTCCACACTACAACGATCTCACGTACTGAAGAACACCTTGAGTAATGCTTGACGTACATTTTCAAGTTCCACAGCCGAGCATCGTAGGTCATTGTTAACAAAGTGAACTGAGAGTACTGACCATTTAACGGGTAAGCTTCCTCTGCACCGCTGCCTCCATAGATGTATTTAACTCCAGTGCACATTAACACCACAGTGACTATAAAGATTACAGCAAGAACCAATCCTCCACTACATGTTTTCGGCTTTATTCTGGCACGGAGAGACGAGCTTGCTCTGTTCAACCGACTACAAAATAGCCTCATTCTATTAGATAACAAGCTTGATCTTTCCCAATCGAACGAAGCGTCACTCCTCTTTCCAACATTGTGAGGGCACCAACTTAAGGGAACTAATCCTTTCACTGCTCCTAGTAGCATACCAAACACTATAACCAGCATTACAACACCTAAAACTGATGCACAACCTAAAATAAACCGTCGATTTACATCTCCTGAAGGGACTCGGTCCCCATCCATTACTGCAACCCACTCCCCAGTGCTTAGTTGCTGCACATCAAGTTGATGACTGCGGGCACCATTCCAGGCATTCCGTCCCTTCATTGACTCTTTAAGACCCAAAGGAACCTCAACTTCTTTGTATTCAGTAGGTGTCAGAGCTTCTATTTTAAATAGACGTAAACGCCGCCCATATGTCTCACCACAGTCTTGACCAGCACGATGAAGATGCCCATCATATAAAAATGGTCTACCTCCATTTCGGGCTCCCTTGCTCTTATCTGTGTTATAGATAGGATTCATTTTATGCGGTTTCCAAGGACCCAGAGGTGAGCTACTATACCAAATCTCCAACTGACCGTTCTTCTTGGCACCAATTCCACTGTGATCTGAACCAAAAAGCCAGTACTTCCCATCATGTTGAATGAGAAAAGAATCAACAAGCGGCTTTTTCATTATGACCTTTTCCAGTTCCCATTCCGTAGGAAACTTTACAGCTCGATAAAGACGAAGATCCCCTTTAGCACTTCCCTCAGGCATCATATAGATCTGCACAAAATAATACAGATGAATGAAATGTTAGTCACAGCTTCAAGCAAAATAGACTTCTATGATAGCACAAGATTAATACTTGCAGGTAACAAGGAAGAAACTAACAGTCAAAAGAAGATTTTAAGACCACCAAAATCAACTGTTAGAGACTATTTAGGAATTTTAGTTGTACACATGCTACCTACAAGGCCTCTCACATGGTACTTGCAGGTTCAATATTTTTAAGTCCTTCCCCTTCCTCCACACTCTTACGTCTATCGTCTACCAAACTTCAGGACTTCGATATAGCAAGTCGAATGGTGTTGTTCCAGACATAATTGAGTTACATGACACATAAGTACTTCAGGAAGTTAGGATCTTACATTGCCGTTGTAGTCAAAGACATAAGGGTAGGAGAGATGCCAGTCTTCATCCAAAGCAACACCCAACTGCTCCCAGGTTGCTCCCTTGTCAGTACTTCTTGCAACTCCAATATCCCCTTGCATTGTGATTGAATTCTTTGCTTCAAAGAACAGGTAAAGGATGTCTCCCTGAAAAACGTAATCAAACAGAAAATTAACAATCAAGATCCTGTATGAACTAAAGAAGAAGAATTTAAAGATTGTAGCAAAACCAAACACCCCAATGAAAATAGTTCAAACATAAAATATCATTTAGCACCACAACTAGACTAGCCAAATAAACGACATAACTTTCAGATGAGTGATGCCACATCTAAGAAAATAATATATCTAAAATATAATGGAAACTCAAGAATCTCGGTTTTGCTTGTAGATTAGCTTTTGATGAAGCAACCTTATTATATTCCAGTATGCACCACTTTAAATCCAAGTCTTCTTGGGTCTATATGTGGAGTAGAAAAGAAGCCTATTGAGTCAGTTTTTTTTAAGACAAGGGTTCAACATCACTGCTTCTCAGAACACATTTTACCATTTTAAAAGAGCTTTTTTTGTGTAGAATTTCCCATGCTGCAATGAAATTAAAAGCTATTGCTTACCTGTAGAACAGACATTCTTCAAATGATCTTTGATCAAAAACATAATGTTCTATGTTGCAAAGAGAAGTTCTTAAAGGGCTTAGTTTGAAGGAAACCATGGTAAAGACATTTAAAGGTATTACTTTAAGATCACTGGTTCAGACAAAGAAACAGTCAACAAATACTCCCTACCTTTTAGTAAACTGACCCCAGCTAACTAGAACAAGGATTAGAACACACATTTAGAATGTGTGATCTCATAGATGAAAATTCAAGAATGGTCCAAAGCTCAAACAGATGATTTAGAACCAGTTTATATATCAATTGAAATATTTGCCTATGAGATAAAGGTCACTTCTATTCAGACAAAAGTATATATCCAATTCTCCAGCTCTTATATTCTTCAAGAACAACATTTCTTTCTGACCATTCGTCTATACTTTTTTTGCTCCCCTACAGATTAATGAGCCAATCATCACCGCACTATTTCTGGTAGATTCCACCCATTTATCTTGTCTCGATTGCATATTTGTGGCATCAGGAATCCACTTTGCTCTTTTCTTTTCATTTTATTGGAGAAAGTGGATTTGATGCCTCTGAAGGATAGGGGCAAATCGTTTTCAAGTGTTCACTAGGAATATAACCAAAGCCAATCGTGTTGCTATTATGAGTTTTAACTTAAAAGAAATGTTTGGTCTGGTACAACCAGGCGGAATTAGAAGTGGTCCTTCCACACATAAGTTCAGGAAAATTGAGGAGCAGACTCTTCTCTTGTTCGGTACTCTAGTTATCTCTTTCTATCCCATGTTTAGCACATTATTAGCTCAGGGACGGGATACGCACCACACAGAGCTGAATAATAAGCATAACTAAGGAAAGCATCATCGAAAAGAGACAACAGGATAGGGACAAGGAACTAAATTATACCTTTTCCGTAGCTATCTACTCTATGACTCAACCTATTCCTCCTTCTCAGCAAGATTCCTCTCCAAGATTGAGGATGTTAAATGACAGGTCATGTGACATCATCAGCTAATTCAAATAATTGTAACACCAAGATTATTTAATCTATCTGTTTAAGGATGGCAATTAAGCTGACATGGTCCCATAAACATCACATCAAATCCCTTAAAATTGATGAGAATAGAGGATTAAAGTTAAATACTCCTCCACAAGAGTCTCATCAATAAAACTTTAAACAGTTAATCATACTTTCAAGTTTCACCAACCGGATTACACGCACATAGAAAATCCCAAAATGCTTTCTTTTTTTCTCACATCACAAATATAACAAAGCCAATCCATCACAGATTAACACAAGCTAGCAGATACTACTACTTACAAGTAGTAATTTCTAACAAGGATCAAAAAACAAAAGCTAAATAACAAATGAAAAAAAAAAAGTTACCTGAACATAAAGAAAAGGGTCAGCAACGAAATTACTAGGAAAACTAGCCCCAGATGCTGAAGCACAAGTGACAACAGGATTTGTCACTGGCCATGCTGCAGTCTTGTTCCTCCAAACATTTGCCTGTCAAATATTTCCAGGCACAAAGTTCAACAATCATGAAATTCACAAAAACCAAGTAATTTTCATCCATGAAAAATCAATAAAAAAGTTAGCTTTTGGCCATAGATTTTAGAAAAATTGATCATCAAATATCTGTTTGGCCATGAAATTTGATCAGTTTTCAAAATCTGATCATCAAATGTTTCCACTCACAAAACATCAATCTTTTTCCAAGTAAAATGCACTTCTAAACACAACTTCAAATTCCAAACATCATAACTTCAAAAACTCAATTTTTCATGTTTCAAGTTTCAAATTCAAAATCTACAACCAAACAGGAGCTTAAAATCTTTGAGCACAAAACACAAGATGCATTCATCTCTAGTACTAATTGTCAACCCCCCTCCCCCCTAAAACCCAGAATTGGAAAGGCTTAAAACACACAAATCCCAGAACCCCAAATCACAAAAAGACTGAATCTTTCAAACTAAAAAATGAGCAAAAAAAAGTGGTGGGGTGTGTTTTTTGTTACCTCTTCAATGGGTTTAAGATTAAAAGGAGAGTCACCATAGTAGACCCCAATTGACCAAGAACCTTCATTATCCTCATTACATCCCAAAGAAGAAAGTGTTGTATGTACATTTGGGGGAAGTAAAATTCTACAATAAAGTCCAGCAATTGAAGCAAGACAAACAAAAGACACCAAAAAGAACACAAAAGCTGATGAGTTAGCACAAGAATCACTGCTTCCACTGCCATTACTACCACTCTTCCCAGAACTATTACTCTTGCTGCACCACCCCCACCACCTACAACCGCCACCGTTGACGGTGGACCCAGAAACCACAATTGGAAGAGAACCCATTTTCACCAAAATGCCAAAAGAAAAAGTTCAAAACTTCAAAACCACCGGAAATGGACTAAAGGGTAGTTGCCGGCGGCCGGCAAGATCTTAAAGATTGTATCTTTTTTACAGTCAACGTGAAGTAGTTACACAAAAACCAACTAAGGCCACCATTTTTTCTTCTTCTTCTTATGTATGTATGTGTAGTTTCTATCTTTTTTTTCTTGAAATTTCTATGTGAATTCTTGAATTACTCTTCCTTTTTGGAAAGGTGACAGAGAGGTGGAAAACAATAGAAAGAAAAAAAAAATTGTTTGATTAAGGAACTTGTTGCTAATGTATTATGTTCCTTAATTGAGTTGTCTATGTTGGTGTGCTGGCTTTGGCATTCATCCAATATATAGACATAGAGGGGGGGAGGTTCTTGGGGGGGGTTGGATTTTCAAATTTCATCATTTTTTTCTATCTCGGATTCGAAACTTATTTATCGGCAATTCGAAACAACATCTTTATCTGTATAAGGTTCTAAATTATCTTTCTGAAAATTCACTTATGAAATTACAGTTAATACGTTATTACTATTACTGAGTTTGAAACTACCTCTACGCCTGTATGAGGTCCTAAAATATTTTTTTAAGTATTCAGTTATAAAATTATACTGAGTATGTAACAGTTGTTGTTGAGTCTGACACTGTCTTTATATATGTATGAGGTCATGAGGTATCTGACTCAGTTCACTTCTAAGATTACAGTGAATATGTTTTTATTATTATTGCTGAGTTTGAAAGTCTCTGTATTTTTATAAGGTTCTGAGGTATCTGTTCGAGAATTCATTTATGAAATTACAGTATGTTACTAGTTTTGTAACATATCGGTTAAGTTTGTAAAAAATACTTTATGCTAGTTTGATCAAACTAAAAGCTAAAAGCATTTTAATACTTTTTCAAAAAATAATTTATTTTCAAGATAGAGAGTTAATAAAAGCTTGTTCTACTTAATGTTATAAATATGGATTAGTTGAATTAGTGAATTTTTAATTATATGTTAATTAATTGAAAATCTAAGAAATCTTTTTGATTGTTTTTTTCTCATGTTGTGAGCATATTTGTCAAAATAAAATAAAATAAATAAATAAATTGATATTAATGGGCTGTTGACAGATAAAGTTAGTCTTGGTCTTTGGAAACTCCTCCATATTTGACAAATAGCATTAAATTACTAATCTTTTCTTAATTAAATTAAGCACTTTCATTAATCACTTCTAGAAAGAAATAATAAATATATACTCCTTCTTGTTTGTTCAATTAATAATCAAATTAGTTCCCTAATCAAATTACAACGTGTCCAACGGAAATTTCCAAGTTTAAAGAGTTAATATAATAATTTAAATATAAAAAGTTTCGTTGCAAAATTATCCTTTCTTCGTTTAGAAGTTTCGTTACAAAACTACTTTCTACCTTCATATATTTTTATTCGTTCGATATATTTAAAAAAAATTGTTCTCATTTATCTATTTCTTTTAAGATTAATACAGATAACTCGTTACAAAACTACTTCCTCCCTCCATTAACATTTTTCGAATATTAATTAAAATTATTGTTAATTAGAATCTATGTCACAGTACAATTGTCTTAAGAACATATACTCTATCTGTGTTTAGGTTAATTGTCATAATTTTAAAAATAAACATCTTAAATTATATATATCATTTTAATATTTTATATTTAATAGTAATTAGTCTTAAAATATCATTATCGACTCAAATTAATACATATCAATTATAATATTATTATCAGGTCATCAATTAATATATTCATCAATTATGAGTTCACTAATATATAATATCTTCTACCAATAAAGTATCCAATAACTTTAGTAATTAAGATTCAAATAAAAAATAGAAATCATCACCTAAATAGTTTAATTTTGTCTATGCCCAAATAATTTATGTTTAGTTTTATTAGAGCCATCAAAATTGAGTTTTATGACAAGTTCGATGACGTGATTTGATTAATTCTTTATATTATGATGGTTCTAGAAATAAAATTCCTTAAGCTTTATATATAATAACGTGATTTACAAGAAATTAATTGGATATGTCTGCTATTAATTTATTTTGCATTTAATGTTGACTATCAATGGACTTTAAATTCTTCAATGGCACGCTCTAAATCATCTTTGACTAAAAGAAAAAAATAAAACAAAACATTAATAATTAATAAAAAGTGATAAAGTCTTTACTGACATTAATTAAGTGTCATCAGAATTAATATCGCTAAAGACTTTTCGAACATATATAAAGAGTATCAATTGACGCTAAAAATACATATTTAGCGACAATTGAGAATTAATTGCCGCTAATGATCATTTTTGTTGTAGTACGCCCTTGATTAAAACTTGCATTGTATATTTGCACCGAAGGAAATAATAGAATAAATAATGGGATAGTGAAAGAGTAATAAAAATAATAAAATTGATGAGAAAATTACGATAAGTTATAGGCGCGTCATGTCATTATTAACCACTTATTTTTCAATTTTTCTTCGACCTATACCTCTACTAATATCTACTTTAGCCAACTTCATTGAAATATCTGTGCACATCTCATTTTTAACATATGTCTGAATCATCTCAGTCCTGTCTCTCTCGTCATATCGTCCATCATAGAGATCACTCTTAATTATCTTGTCCAGAATATCTTTATTCTCTTATATATTTTATTATAATATTTTTCACACAATTATCGCTAACATACGACGTGCAACATCCTCATCCATCTTTTTATATCCAAATATTGAAAAGTATTATATTGTTAGGAGAAAAAAATTGAAGTTACTCTCGTAATATTTAGAATTACATGATTATTTCTTAAAATATATTTTTAGTCCATTCATATATACTAATTAGCATTGCAAAATCGTTTTGTATTTGTCTTTTGTCATTACCAAAACTCTAATATGAAATTAGTGGCCTTCACGCGTCCAACTTCTTCAAAGAATGATTCAAATTTGACTATTAACTTTTAATAATAACTCAAATTTGTCATTATATATATATATATATATATATATATATATATATATATATATATATATATATATATATATAAAAAACAATTGAGATAATATTAGACAAAAATAAAATAAAATACAATAATATAAATAGAGGACAAAGTTTCTCAATTTCCAACCATGCAAAGGATAATTTTTACCATATTATATATGATCATAACCGTCTAGATGATTTTTAGATGAAATTTCTCAAAGTTTTTATTATTATTATACGCCAAAAATTAATCTAATAATTTTATTTACCAAAAAATGTAATTTTATTAATCAATTTAATTAAAAAAAATATATAGAAAGAGTATGAATAATAAAACACAAAAATCAATAACATCAAGAAATTATGATCATAATTGATAGCATTATTAAAATACCTTTTTTTAAAAAATATTTGTCTATAAAATTTATTATGTGCATGACACTAGTGATTATTATCACAAATATTTCAACACAATAATATATCTTCGAAAATATTATTATGATCTTTTGTATAATTCATAATTATTATAGGCAAATGTTTTTAAAACAGAAATAAGAATATTCTAAAAAAAATCAAGTTATTATAATAATTCTTTTTATAAAGTGATTCGACTATATATTAAAATTATCATATTTTTCTTTTTAATATTATCACCTTAGAAAAACAGCAACAACAAATATAAAGAAGTTTATTAGTCTCAACCTAAAAAAAGAAAAGAAAATGTAAAAAAATTCTAGAATTATAAGAAAAGTCAATTGGATTGTCAAATAAGTAATATATATAAGTTTTGATAATAATTTTAATTAATAACCTTATATTGAATCCCTCCTAGGCATTCTGGACAAAATTGAAACTGATTTTTTTTTACGACAAAAATAATATTAGACAAAAAAGAATTACTTAGGACGAAGTTTCTCAATTTTAAAATAATAATAGAGACTAATTTGACCATATTCCCTATTGGTTAAAAAATAAAAAATCATAGCTTTTTGGATGATTTTTGGAGGAAGTTTCTCAAAGAAAAAGAATTTACAAGATACAATTATAGTGACATGTTAAAAAGGAGAAAAAAAGGTTTAATTCGGTACGAAAGAAAATATTTTAGTAAAAAGTTTTTTAAAATAAGGAAAATAATTTTTTTAATAAAAGTAAAGAAATTAAATTTAACATATAATTGATATATTATATTGATCGTCTCTATTCAACTTTACCTTCTCTTTATCCGATCTAATAGCCCTACGCCACTAGAAGCGGAGCTAAGATATCGTAAAGGAGTTTACTTGAACCCTTTTTATTTAAAAACCATATTAAACATAAGGTTAAAATTATTATTTTTTATGTTTATTATATATGTAATAAAAATCGAATTCTTTTATCTAAATCATATATTTATTTAATTTTCATCAATGAAAATTCTAACTCTGTACACACCTTCGGATATCAGCAATCAAAAAAAGTAAAAAAAGTTCAATATTTTCATAAAAAAGAGAAAGAAAAAGTATATAAAAAATAATTCTAGAATTTTTTTTTATATAAAAATAAAAAAAGTCAAAATGTCATATTGGAAATTTAATTTTTTATTAAAATAGAATTTTCGATAAGGACAATAAGCGGAAGTTTCTAAAGCATGTGATTTGAGACCCACTCTCAGTAATGGGACGTGTAATACACTCTCTGGTCAATGACGGCTATGGAGCGGGTGGCATTCACGCATTTCACGTGCACGGCAAGCTCTGGGGTCCACTGAGGCTGCTGACGTTAATTTTATTTTTTTTGGCTTCTTTTAAGTGTGACATGGCAAGTGTCGTAACGTGGACGTTCGATCATGTTTCATTACTAACTCTGTCTACTTTTAATTGTTACGATTTTCTTTTTTAAAATTATATTAAAAAATTTTGATTAATATTTTTTCAATCATATTGATATTCATAAAAAATATAATTTATCGTACAATTCATATAGTTTTGAAATATCTATGTTTTTTTTGTTTAAAATGACAAGTTAATGTGATCTAATTTAATTCTGAAAATTAGTCAAATTGACTTTCAGAAAATACTACATGACAAATTAAAATGGACAGAGGGAGTGCCAAATTTGAAATTGGAGTTGTTTTAATAAAATTTTTTGTGAGTAGTTTGAAATTAAAAAAAATATTTTATTTATTTTAAAATCTTTTTGAAATTTTTGAAATAAAGTTGGATTTTAAAAATAGCTTGATTAAACATGTTATTTGAAGTTCAACTTGGAAGAAAATGAAAAACTTTTGAATTGCAGACTCAGAGATTGAAGTTAGTTGATTTCCTTGTAGTCGTCAACTCGTTTGATGGATTCAACACTCATTCTCTAAAGAATTTTATTGACTTCGCATTTTAATGATAAAAAACATAAATAAGCGAAATTATGATATTAACTGATTCTGAATTTTATATTGATGATTTTAAATGATAATAACTAAAGTCTGAAGTTAATATTTATGCATATATGATCATTTTTATCGACTTAAATATATTATATTCGATCAAACTTTCGTACGAACTATTAACTCCGCCCATACTCAAACCCCTTGTAAATTTTTAATTCAAATTTCTGCCGCATGGGAAGAAGTCATTGTTGTGAAATTTCCTAGGTAACAACTTAACATTTTCCTTTTTTTGTTTTTTATTTTTTGAAGGATAGTGTACTTCTTAGGTCTTATTATTTGTCTCACTTTATTGAATTTTATTTTTTAAAATATTTATCACTTTTAAAAAGTTTAAAAATAATTATTTATGTTAAACTTTCGTGTTAAATGTTTGCTTAAGAAACGAATCTTGTTTTTGATGGACGGGTGTATTAGACGACGTATTTTGATTAATCGAAGGAATTAGGTACGTTATATAAGTTCTCCAACTTTTAGTTATGTGTTGTGTGATTTATGTGAAGTGAATGAGAAGATTTTTTTGAGATTTCGAGTAAATTTATGCGTTTCTCGCTTTCTAATTTGATCATTAGGCAATTAGGTTAAGCCTAATGTTTAAAATTAGTGAAACTATTTAAGATTTAGTTTACAAAGCTAATTTAATTTATAGATAAAAGGAAGTTTTTTAATCTCTCAAGGGATTTCATGTTTATTCTCATTTTCTGATTTAATCGTTTGGCAGACTGGTTGAGCCTCTTATTTAAGTCTTAATTTATGAGGCTAATTAATTTATGTTGTTGTGAAGCTTTAGTTAGGCCGACTATTAATATAAATATTTTATTTTGTATTTATAGATAATGTCCATAAAGAAAAAAAATTAATTGGTCTATTGAGTTATCCCAATGTTACGTAAAATTGACCAAGAATGATTACATCATATAGGAAGAATGTGGAGTATGAGTTAATTTAGGGCCAAAATCAAATAATGAGACGAGGAGTACTTAAATAATTCACTTTAAATACTAATTCATTAGTGGAATCGATCAAGAGATAAATTGAAAAAAAATATATTTTATTTATCGATATTATAAAAATAGTAAAATTTTGAATTTAATGTACTTACGGATTGAGTCAATATATACTCTAGTACGAATACCTTAAGATCAAATCCGCTAGAAAAAATATAATTAAGAGCAAGTTTAATGTAAAAATTAAATTTATATAATCAGTTAATAATACAATTAAATATATTATTTCATAATATTAAATTGAATAATTTGAAGGAATTAGTAAGAGGGGTTTGTTGTCACTAACTGTACAGCTCATAAAAATTATTTGACAAATTATACTTGCTTCAAATAAATATATTAATTTAACCAAAAAATTATTTTAGGAAGGCTTTTTCTAGGTAAGTTTTTTTTTTCATTTTTTTTTTCAAGTTTCAACTCAACCATCACCACCACCACTAAAAAATAAAAAATAAAAAGTTAGAAAAAATCAATTTATCACTATTTTTGGTCTCACTTTTAGATTAATTAATAATATATAATAATGTCAAATTGTAGCACTTCCCACATCTATAATCATTTTTGCATAGAATAGGTTTTTAAATGGTTGAGAAGTGACTATAGTTTTTTTTTCTCAAATTAGTCGTGTTCGGAATTTACTGATTCAATTAATTTATATTAATATTGTACGTAATTTATTAGAAAGAAAACACTTTCTATAAAAAATTAATTATTTCAGACTACTTGAAGTCAAACTTTTAATTTATGTAGAACGGAAAAATTTCAATAATCCTATAATATATGGCTTCTTTGTAGAACTAGAGTTTATCCCTTGTCTATTTAAGGTGTGACATAGCTATATATAGAGTTTATTACACTATGATTGTTGTGTTTTTACCTAAAAAAATTAATTTAAAATATTCAAAAATGGCACATTAAATTGCTTAAAATGACTTGTAACTGCAAATGAAAATTAAATTGGATCAAATATGTATATGTGTAGATACAAATTTGTGAAATATGAATGTTTTTTTTGCTTAATTTGAAGCTTCGTTTAAATTTAGATTGAGTATTGCAGGATTTATTTTAAATATAGCACTTCGCATAAAAAAATTTATTTATCCAAAAACTCAATCTTAATATCTCTAATTAAAAATAAAATAGTCTCATTACTGTACGCTCGGATTCATAACAAGATAATTACTCCTCTTGTGTTGTCTCCACCCAAAAAGAAGGCTAAAGAAAGACAATATTTCAAAAATATTTTCAATTATTCCTCGAGCTCACAAATCATTTCTGATGTTATATTTAATCATACACAATATTTTAACTTTTAGATTTAATATACATATATAGGGTTTAAGTTTATATACAATAATACAATTTAATCTCACTAAAGCTTCCCAATATTCTCACTTGACTTTTCAAAAACATAGTTTAATGACTAATCTTAATTATATCTCTAGTGACCTTATTATATGCGTGCTTAAATATAATAAGACAATTAGTGAGAACTTTACGATAAAGACGAGGTCATTTGATTGAAAATTATATTAATCTTTGAAACTATGATACGTAATTATTTTTTTAATATAACATTATTAATAATTTAAATATAAAACTTATCTTAATTTTAACGGTTGAAAATATCTGTGAGATCGAGTCTGTACACAAGAAATGTTAATTAAGTGTATTCGTTAGTCCATTAGTTTGTTCTTCTCCTAAGTTTTAAATCTTACCCTATCGTAACGTATATTGAATATATCATAATGTATATTGAGGATATCTATGATGTCGTTCAAGAGAACTCATCTGCTCTGTGAGGATTTTCAATATTCGATGATATGAATCGTGATTGCTACAGATCTACTTATAAAAGCATATAAGTTTTCTAACTAATATTTACCGACCGAAAATTACATTAGTAAGTACTCAATTTAATATTAGATTAACCAAATAATCCTTAATTATATTATTATTAGGAAAATTAAATAATTAATATCTTTTTAAAATGAAATCATTTTCTTAGCAAAAGATCCTCTTCCCACAGGCAAACTTACAAATAAATTGATGTGAAATCATTATCCACTGTTTTTTTTATTTGTTAAAAAATTTTATTAATTTTTTCAAAAGTTGTGGGGATAACTCATATAATAAATTAATTGAAAAGATTAGGATATTCTATTATTTAAATTTTTTTTTTGCTTTCATTTTCTTATTCACTTGTCCCCTTTGAGGAAGATAATTCTAACGTTTACTGAGGGGTGGATAAGCTTCAAAGTTATCAAATATTCCTTTTTTGGAATATTTTTTCATTAATAGGCAGACTAAATATGTTTTTCTTGGTATACGTGGCGGATTTCGATGTCGATATAAAATTTATTTGAATTCAATATTTTTGTTAGATTCTATAATTTTTTAGAGTAAATATTATATTCAAACTTATAATTATATAAAAAGATGAGTATTCAAAATCTTAAATATTAAATATATCGAGTTAAATATTTGTTATTACTTATTATTATCGATTACTACAATTTTCATATCTAATTTATGTCGAGCGTCTATCTTTAACTAACATTTCAAGTGAAAGGTAGGAGGTTATTGTTGCAAGTTGATTGTCGTTCATTGTTATCAACTTAACATCTTCATAATCGCGCTCCTTAGCAGTTACAATCATCCTGATATATCATCGTATTTAATAACTACACAATTAGTTATTATCACCATAATTAGTTATAATTTGTTATCCAATCACAATTATCATATGTCACCATCAATTACCACAATGAACTATACCATTATCAACTAATATATCCTCAATCTTGTGGTGTTTATAGTATTAATCTTATAAACTTTTGTACTTTAAATTTTCGATTATAAAATTAACTTATTCTAGTTGTTGCTCCTTTTCCTTTTACAAAGTGTTTTATCAAGCTAACTTTCGTTATTATTTTTTCGCCAAATTCTTTGATATGTTTTTTCTTAAATTTGATCTGTCGAAAATAATTTATTTACTTTCCGAACTAAAGATATGATCCACATACAGGGGCAGAGCCACCTTGAACGAAGGGATTCATCTGGACCCCCTTTTGGCTCCGTTTCTGCCAACATATACGCTAATACTATACTCATCAGACTTCACTTATAAAATTACACTAAATATATTATCACGCTGACTAATCGTCAATGATAGCATATCCTCAATAATCTAATAAAAGAGAAGGAAAATGATACTAATTTCCAAAAGTATGGAGAAAAAAATGAAAAGATTCTAGATGGAGAGGGATGTATGATAACAACTTGTGTATTTAGGTTTCTTCCAACTAAATTTATGCCCAATTCATAGGTTATATTGATTATATATAATATAGTGTTGTATGGACCCCTAATATTTTGCTCACTCCCAATTACTACTTTAATGTTTTTGATATTGACTATTGATAGACTTCCACTTTTTTTATGCAATTAATTCCATCATTTCATTTTCACAAAGGGAATTTATAAATGTGGTGTATGAATAAATTCCAATGTCTATTTTTTAAAAAAGGAAAAATATAAAAGGAGAAAAATGAAAAAATAAAATAATTTGTTCTTGGTGAGAGAGCTACTACCAAAATTTAGGTTGCATTTACTCACTATTTAAAATTTTGTTGTTTGAAATTTTTATTCAAGTCATTAGATTCATATATATTTTGATTGAATCGATAAGAAAGGAAAATAAAATAATGTTTTCATATGAAAAAATTAAAAGGTTTCTTACTATTTCAATGATAAATTTGTTTTACAGTATATTTTTTTCTTTCTACTAAGCTAATTCGGAGAAAATGACTGAAAGAATTAACCTTCTGTAATACAATATTTTCACGCATTCACACTGGAAAAGTCCTTTTTATTTTTTCTAGTAGTGACTTTTACGATTTAGTGATTTATTTAATTTAAAATGAGATAACCAATATGATAATCTTAATTAACTCTATCCATATTTTTTTTAAAAAAATAGTCAATTTCATGATTGTGACATAAATTATCCCAATTTTGTTAGTCATATTCTCAATTAAACAATGATAAATTTTACGTAACATATATATTGAGATAATTCACTATTTAATTCCTCCAATTAAACGACTCCTTATCGAACAAACCTCCTTAAAATTTCAATATAGATTATATACATATATCATATGTAACGATTGTCTCTCTTATGATTTGATATTAAATATTAAAATCACGATCGATGCAATATTTCAAAATTATGTCCAATAAAATTTCAAAATTACGACGTTTTGAATTTAACATTATAAACTTCTTATTGAACAAGCCTCCTTAAAATTTCAGTATATTTTATATATATATGCACAAAATTTAAATTTATGTAATATATATTTATATATATTTATTTCTTTAATATATAAATCTAAAATATAGGCATATGATTTTTGTATATGTGAGGGAAATAATTTTTTGTTTGGCATATTCATGATTGAATGATATTATAGATCAAAGTACTAAGAATACTATACTTCATAAGAAATATTTTGCAACCACACCAAAATTATTCTATGGAAATTGTGACCTTTAATTTTGTCCTTTTCCTCAAAAGTAAAATATAGGATTGCAATAAATTAAGGACTTTGGTGGAAAATAGATGATTTTTCATGTTAAATATATCAATATATAAACATAAAAAAATGTGGATTCCCTTTCATTTGAAAAGGAAAAGAAAAAAAAATATAAACATTCTAATGTGGAGAAAAAGTATATAAATAAAAAGAATTGTTGGACCACGTTGTTGTTTTTTTGAAGAAAAAAAAAAAGACCACGTTATTCTCAATGTTTGATTTAAGATCTATGGCTTAGCAAAATTCGGAATCGTAATAATATTATTTCACGAACATTTATATATAATCTATAAGTAAATACTATGAGAGTAGAATGGGTGGAGTGTACTCAGGTTTCGGGGTGGCGTGGTGGGAGTATGAGATGGTCAATTAGTGCATGTTGAGCACGTTGGATCAGTGGCGGAGTCCGAATTTTTTTTTGAAGAGGGTCAAAAAATTAAACAACAAAAGCTCTTTTTTAAAAGGAGACAAAATTGTTGCAAGTGAGATTTGAACACGTGAGCACTGACTCATTAAAGATGTTTTTCTATAAGTAAATACTACGAGAGTAGAACGGAGCACGTTGGATCAGTGGCGGAGTCAGAATTTTTTTTTGAGAGGGACCAAAAATTAAACAACAAAAACTCTTTTTAAAAAGAGAAAAAAAATTGTTGCAAGTGAGATTTGGACACGTAAGCACTGACTCATTAAAGATGTTTAAACTCACATTCAAGACATTAAACCACTAGGTTATAACAACCTATTATGTTAAGAGTGTCTAAAATATATTATTTGATCACTTCATCTAACATTTTACTTGCATATGTCGTATTTTTTTCGGACGAAGAGTGTCCAACTGAACACCCTGGCATACATTTGCCTACGCCACTGCGTTGGATAGATGGAAAGGAGACAATAAACTTTGAAGACTTCCTTTATACCTATTTATATGTCACCGTTTCTGGTTTTTTATATTACATGCATTAAGAAATTAAGTAAGTTTGATATTTTATTCTTGTTTAATTTTTTTTGAAGTAAATTTTTTAATAAATAAATATGAACTAATTTATTTTGATTAATTAGTTTTACTAATGAACATAAATTATTTACTTAGCTTTTCTATGTTGGTCAAACATATATTTTCAAGGTCAATAACTCACAAAGGAAAAATAGAAAAAATATTATAATTTATGTATTAATTTTATGAAAAAAAATATTATAGATCAACTATTTATAGTAAGAATGACATATAAAAAGAAACACCGAAAGTATTACATATAAAAACTGGTTTCCCTTAATTTTTTTTATTAAAAAAAGTTATGTTTCTCCAATTTAAAAAACTTATTTTAAAAAAAAATATATATTTTGGAATCAAAAAAAGAAAATGTCAGGGAATCGAAATGAGGTTTAAAATTATTCAGCGTGATGACTAAGTTATTAATAAACCAATTAAAATATTTAATGCAAACAAATCCCTTTAATTTCAAGTGGCAACAAAATGAGTTGTTTAGCAACGTGGCTGCATGAACACTGGAAAATTACTTTTAAAAATTTGCAGTATCTTTGTATTTAAATATTTTAAAAGATACCATGAAATCGTAAAATAATAATAAAGTTATTTTCGTATAATTTATAGATAGTTATTTTTATGTGATTTATAAAAATTACGAAGCAATATAATATTTACATTAAGATAAATCATTAACACAATATCTTTTGAAAAACACAATTTTTTAATTTTCTCGATTTTATTAATGTATTATATAATATTTTATGCATTAGACTGTTCTTTTATAAAGATTTCCAAATTTACATAATATTTTATATAATATTTGTCCAGCTTAAAGCTTTTTGTGAAGATCTAATTATATAATTAAATATAGCTTAAAAAAAGATTGCCTTTATATGCAAAATCTCTTAACTTTTTTCTCTGTACACTTAACACAAATTACATAAAATAAAAATGAGAAATAATTAGTGTAAAAGTAGGGTTCATTAGTTAGTATTAAACATGGTAAATTTTAAATGAGATTATCTCAATCCAATACGAGATGATTAATAATATCAGTTTTGATTCAACCATTTATTAAATAACATTTGTCTCGAAATAAAATCGCATACGAAAAATAAATGCTCAATAAGCTTATAATATAAATGACAGTACAAGACTTAACTGACTGTTTGAATGAAATATCTTGATAAATTTAAAGACGATTATCAAAATAAACCTAATTTTATGCACATGTCACTTGTTGATTTTTTTTTAAAAAATATAAATAGATTAGTTAAAGTTATAGAATCATGGAGTCCGGAGTCTAAAGGGTATAAAATATTAACAAAAATTCTAAAACGATATATGAATTTTTATTTTATCCAAAAGGGAAAAATCGCTAGAAGAGGAGCGATTTCTGTCGTCGGGAAAAATTTGATAAAAAGAAATCGCTGCCTTTTTCTAAAATATATTTTTTTAATGATTTTTTAATAAATCGCTCCCTAAGCAACGATTTCCTTAATTTTTATTTGAAATTAAAAAAAAAATTAGGAGCAGATCGCTACAAGTGCAGCGATTTGTCTCCAAATTTTTTTTTATTTTTTTAATTCAATTTTTAGAAAAATTTTGATTGATACTTATTTTAAAAATCATTTTAAAAAATTATTTTGAAATAAGTAGTAGAAAAATTTAAATTAAAATTTCAAAATGTAAAATTTAATTTTAAAAATGTAAAAGAAAAATTTTAAAAAATTGATTGGAAAAAAAAAAAAAACAACTTGGAGAAAATCGCTGCCCTTGCAGCGATTTGCTCTTAGTTTTTTTAAAAAATAAATAAATAATTTAAAAAATTAAAGAAATCGTTGGTTAGGCAGCGATTTATTAAAAAATCATTTACTTTTTCGGCGAGCGAAATCGCTGCCCTTCCAGCGATTTTGCCCTTTTGGTTAAAATAAATATTCATATACCGTTTTGGAATTTTTGTTAACATTTTATACCCTTTAGCTTCCGAACTCTAGAACCATGTGTGCAAATTTAAAAACTTCAAGGACTAAAACAACAATTTCAACGAATTTCACTATAATAAAAAAATTAATCGTGACTTTAATATGAATATCAGATATCTCAAGAGAAATAAATAAATAAAAACAAACTATCTCAAATAGCTCTTTTAACGTTTCAATATTCTATCGATGACTTAAGGGAATTAAACATAATTAATCTTATTAACCACTTGATCATTATCATATTAAATTATTCGATTATTTACCCATTCTTTGGCAAAGTCAAGTGGTTGAATTTTAACAATGTTGAAAATACTTTTTTTTTTTTTGCAATGTTAGATAAACTATTAAATATGAATAGTATATAGAGTGGGTCAAAATGTTTTGTAATGTTTTTTTAAAAAACTTTATTTAGACATTTTGTTGAATATCTCAATTAATCGCAATACAAGAAAACTTTCACATATAAATTAATTTTTCGTCAAATTAGGTTCAAGATTTATTTCGTTTGTTCAGTATTTGTTGAAATAATACTTTTATGTTGGAATAGAAATAGAAATTCTAAATTGTTTAGAATTTATTATTTAATATGCTACTTTTTTTTATTAAATGATACTAGGAAAATAAAATCCATAGAGTAAATTTGTTCCATATATATAATTAATTTAAAACTCAAAAATAATATAATTACTTATTAACTTAGCTTTAAATTTTAAATTTTGACTCGATCTTTATTTAATCACACTATCACATTCCTTAGTGCTTGAGTCAGTCAAAATGTTGATAAATAAAGAAATAGAATTGGTTGAGTACAAGGTAATGAATGAAGTCTTCAATCAACAAAGTCAAGTCAAGGCCTGTCTGTTTTCATTTAGTATATATTATATATATGTATATATAATAATATAAATATCAAATTGCTAAAATACTTTAATATCACCCCTTTTTACATCAAAATTAATTGTTTTAGAGCTTCATATATTCTTTTAATATAATAATCATTATTTGAATTAGTAACTTATACTAGCACTTCCTAACAAGGATATGTTATATTTCGGGGGTAACATTTTCTATAAAGAATTTTTTTAACATAAAGTTTAATTTTGAGATCTTTGAGTAAAGGAGAAACAGACATGTTGCATCACATTCTTTAATGGTTAAGCTTTCAAAAGGGTTAATTGTCTTTTTTCTTCTTCTTTCGTTTTTCACTTGGTATTTTTTTATCCATATTGAAACTCGAGAAAATTTAAATTCATGCATTGCAAAACTCATTTTTTTTAGAAACATTTCCAAAAGAATTTTTTCTATTTTCATAGTATCTCCACTTGAGATTTTGTATAGCAGCTAGATATCCGATTCGTTGGTTTATTCGGCTAAGATGAATTCTTTAGATACAGACTTGCTTAAAAAATATTATGGAGCATGTCCGTATGATTCAGGATAGATCGTTAACAACTAAGAATCGACATAAGAGGGCTCAAATTTTATTTTTATTTTCATTTTTTAGAGTGGTGCTACTAGAACAAAACATATTAGTAAATTATTGACAAATTTTAGCCAAGTAAACTAATTATTATTTTTTTGGTTGTTGTTGAAAATTTGCAATATAGATTTATTCAATTAGAAGGATATCCACTATCTCCAATTTGATTGAATCATTTTTGTTTTATCCTAAACTTGAATTTATTTAAAAAATAAAATAAAATTGGGAAGTCTCGTCAACGACGACTATACATAGTGATAAATCTTTAAATGCAATTTTTGAATCTTATTTGTCACATCTTTGTTAGGTTGTGGGAAAATTTACGAGTACCCTTTCAATCTACGTTCGAAATTTTAGAGACACACTTATACTATACTAAGGTCCTATTACTTTCCTGAACTTGTTTTATAAGTAATTTTCTATCCCTTTTCGACCTACGTGACACTAACTTGAAAAAAAAAGTCAATCAGCATTTAGCCCACAAGATAGTGTCACGTAGGTCGAAAACGGATTGAAAATTATTGATAAAATAAGTTCAGAGGATAATAGGACGTCAGTATAGTATAAATATGTCTTTGAGATTTCAGACATAGATTGAGGGGGTACTTGTGCATTATGCGATTAAACTATTGTTATACATAGAGTCTAATAAAAAAGGGTTCAATGAGTGACTGCTTTAATTTTTTTTTTAATTAGAACGATTAAAAAATTAATGAAAATTTTATATAAAGAAATCAAATCGACATCTACTAAGTTACAAACATAAAAGTTAGTTTTGACCTAATATAGCAACTAATGTAATACTGTTACTTGTCTAAAACAAACATTAAATATTTGAACGATTAAAAAATAATATATCATGTAAATTGAGATAAAAAAATATAATTTTCGGATAAAGAAATTTGCATGAATGTAATCGTGTAACTCCAACGATGGGACCATACAACTTATTAATCTAATAAAAAAATAATTGGATTGTAATAAGCTTATGTATTTGAGACCATAATACTGAACTAATAATTTACCAACAATAAGATATAAATCTAATAATTAATAGATTATTTATTTATTTATTTCTTATTTGGTACAAGTCTATAAATAAAAGTTGTTCCTTATTAATAATTTTTTCATATTTAAAAATTAAAATTGAAACTTCTAATTAATCGAGATATTAATTTATAATATGATAAAAATAATAATCGAAAATTGAATTTTAAAAGACAAACTTTAGATTCTCAAGATCAATGACTTTGACTTTTTATACATATATACAAGTCGCCCAATAATTTTTGTCTTTTAATTTTTCATTTCATATTTAATATCTAAATGACTTAAATTGCAATTTCATAAAATGAAATATAATAAATAATTTGAAAATGATGAAAAACTAATAATTTCATAGTACGTAGTAGGGCTGGACATAAACACCGAAAAACCGAAATATAGTATCGAATCGAATTTTGTTGGTATTTCGGTTTCGGTTTTTCGATTTTCGTTTCGGTATTCGTTATATGTTTTTGTATTTTTCGGTATTTCGGTTCGGTTTTCGGTATGTGAATTTGTGTAATTCGGTATTTCGGTTACCGAAATATATTATATTATAATATATATTTATATTATATTAATTATTAATATTAAATAATAAATATTATAATTTAAAATAAAAAATTAAAAAGTAAAAGACTTTTTGATATAACTATTTTTAGCCAATTAAGTAGAAAATCAAACAAAAAAAATTGTAAATTTATAAAAGCCCAACTAAGCAGGCCCATTAAAAAACCGAAATAATAAAACCGAAACCGAAATAATAAAAACCGAACCGAAATAATAAAAACTGAATCGAACTAAAATATTTTAATTCGATATTCGGTATACAATTTACAAAAACCGAAAATAAAAAAAACGAATGAAAAAAAAAAACGAAACCGAATCGAAATACCGAATACCCACCGCTAGTACGTAGTCACATTTTGTCATCCATAAGATGTAAGCTCTCCCCTTATTGACTTGTCAATATGGACATGAAAGTACTTTTCTTTTCGATTTCTTTATTACGAGAATTGTAGTCGACTATTTAAAATTCAGATTTTTTTATATGTAGAGCTCAAACACGAAATTTCTACTGAATGTTGGAGCAACTCGTCATCCTCTGCACCATATTATTCGATAATGACATAAAAATACTTTAAAAACATTTATTTATTATTAGGAATAATATGACTAGAAATATACTAACAAATATTGTGATGGAGCTGTAAGTAAGCTTTCATCATTAACTAAGAGGTCTCAAATTTGAATCTCCTTAAATACAAAATCTCATATATTAGAGAGAGCTTTTATCTCTAAACGTGAGACTTTCTGTATCGAATATCGAATCGAAAAAATACTAAAAATATATATCAAAAGGGGCAATTTCATTATTGGTCATCAGATAGAAACCATGGGTTCCACTAGTTTCATATTTACTCATTCATTTGAACAAACTCTTTATTCCCTTTTTAAATTAAATTAATTTTGGAGCAAGCACTTTATTTTCATTATGGTACTTCTCTTTTAAACAAACATAAAAGGGGGAAAAAACTCTCTTTTTGTTTATATATATTGATTTAATAAAGTAAATAATTTTTATACTATCAAATATAATTTAATTTCCACGTTGTCCTCTTAATTTTGAAGTTACTAATCTACTTATTATGAATAAACATCCATAATTAATTTGATATGATAATGTAAAGTATTATAAATTGAACTCTCCCTTTTAATAGATATTTTCCCTTTTCTTCTTCTCACCCTATTCTCTATCAATATTAGCTACATATTGATAATGAAACCATCACATTTAGGTAATCTTAGTAGTTTTTGCTTTCGAAAAATCTATTATAATGAAAGATTTAGACCAGACTCTAATATATATATATATATATTAAACGAAAAAAGAAATAAATCTTAACTTATGATTACAATGCGAAGACGGGATATATCCACTATATTACATATTTGTACAAAAGAGTTTTGATGTGAATCATGAGTACTTGAGTAGTCACATCTATTATATACAAAATACAGATAAAGATGTTAACACCAAAACATAAGCAATGTTTTTTTTGCGTTTGAATTTAAAATTCATGATTTTATCATTTTCTATTTTTTTGAAACTCTATTAAAGAAAGCGAAATAACTTTATTAGAGATAAGTAAAGACAGTAAAGTTTTAAGTCTATTTCTTTCTTTTCGTTTATCATAATAGCAACGAATACATATCTAAACTGTTTTCCAAAATTAAATAACAAGTCAATATTCTCAACTTGTTATTCTTTAGAATTTGGAATTGTGTGTTTGTTGTGTTGAAGTTGGTGCTACTATAATAGTGGCTAATATTTGTCAACTACTCCCAATTGATATTGATAATTTTAGTTAAAATAGGAGGAAATAATAATAACTACTACTTTCTCTGTCCGGTATTATTTGTCATGGTTTTTATTTTTATTGTCAAACTATAAAAATTTCGACTAATATTATAAGATGTATTTTTCCATCGTATTCATATGTAAAAAATTGCAATTTATCGTATTTTTATATAGTTTTAGAATAATATCGAATTAATATGATCTAATTTAATTTTAAAAATTAGTTAAATTGACTTTTGAAAAATGTAACATGACAAACAATACCGAACTAAGGAGTACTCTGTTACAAATTGATTGATGGACAAAATTGTGATCACTAATAAGAGTATGTATTTCATATTTGTTATATTTAAAATCAAACAAAGTAGTGGACTTTCACTTCTAAAAAATATATATTTTAGAAATTGAGTTCGTTAAAAAATATTTTTTTAAAAAAATTAGGCTAAAACTAACTGCCAAATCGATTATTCAATTGATTTTTTTTTTGCAAATAGTAGTGTTTGGCTTTAGCTTTAACAATCAAGTTGTTGGTGTTATACTCTAGTGTATAAGTTTTTATTAATTTATAATATGTTAGTTGAATTGAGACCAAACTTTATGATGTAATTTAGATTAAGATAAAAAAAATTTATATTCATATAGATTGAGATCAGACCTAACTATTAAGACTTAAAAAATGAAACTTTTGAAAAAAAAAAAAGAATTATTAGTCTTATAGGTGTTGTTACTATTATTGTTATGATTATTCTTTTTAACAATTAAAAAAAAAACAAATAATTAATGACTAAGTGGTTAAAATATTAGAGTGATTATATATGAAATATCTGAGTATATAAAATAGGATTAATTAGTTGGTTAATATTAGTGGATCTGTTAATGATGATGATTGATGAGTATATTCTTATGGCCATCATGTTTTTTTATGTTTATTTTGTGCTTATCCTTAATTATTATGTTTTCATAGGCCATAGACAATTAGTAATTATTAAAGAAGAGGAAAAAAATCTTTAAAAGGAAATATTCTAATAAAATAGAAAATACTAATATAATAGAAAAGTATGGTTATGTATATTTTCTATGATTTCATTGTTATCGCGGGCTTTACATAAATGATCGAATCGATAATTATTTGACATAGGTTATTAAAAGAATCTCAAAAACCCATCAAAGTATGAAAATCAAGATATTTTATGAGACAAATTGATATTCAAAAAGTACATAATTTATGACGATAAATTCACACTAACTCATTATATCGATATTTTTCTATATTTTTCTATATATATAGAGAGAGAACCTAGTTTTTTTTTAATAATATTCATCAATCATCCATTTTTATGTTAATCCAGCACAATTCAATCTCCTTAATTAAATATATGTTCTTGGAAAATACTTTTAAAAAATAATTGGAAAGTGAAATAATTTTTTTTTTCAACAAAAGAAAACTCTCTAAAAGTTGATACTAATGTTTGACGATAAAATAGATATGTGAAAATTTATAACAATAATTATTTTTAAATTATAGAGGTCAAAAATAGATATATGTGAATTTTACGATGTCTAATAATTATGAATTGAAAAGTGATATTAAGAATCAAGATAGTTATAAAAGAAAATAATTTATATTCATATGTTTATTGTTATACCAAACACAAAAACCTTTTTTTTTCTTTTTTTCTTTTTATAGAAGGTAGTAATATAATATTGAAGGGAAATTGAAAAAACTTTTAATAGTGGAAATAAATAAATAGCAAAAAGAGGAAAAAAGAAACGAATAAAGCATCAAGTTATTAATGAAATTTCCTACAATATTGTATGCACATTTGAATATACTCAAGAATATCTATATAAATTTAAAAATTTTATTTTACAATTCATCAAGTATGATATATACAAAATTATAACTCTATGAGTAAATTAAGATATAAATTTAATAAAATTTAAAATTTATAAAGCTTACATCTTCGCTCAACGCTGAACGTTTAAAAAAAAAAGTGATTTGGCAAAAATGTGTCATTATCGATTAATTCTATAGTTTAAAATGAGGTATACAAACCCTTTTGGGTATATATGTTTTTGTTCTTTATCCACTTACATTTATCTAATCTTCTTAATTTAAAAAGCTCATTGATGTTACATTTAAGATTAATTTAATTAAAAAAACCTACTCGATTTGTCTCAAAATAAGAATTCGTATTTGTTATATAATTTATTCCTTTTAAGTTTATAATTACATAATTTTCTCAAATTGATACAATAATATAAGCGTTGATATATTATTTAATGTGCAAGATATACTAATTGATTTGCGAGATACACTAATTTGATGTGTGAGGTACATTTTATACATGATACACTAATTTGATGTGCGAGATACATTAATTTGATACGTGAGATATATTTTATACATGATACACCAATCTAATATGCGTGATATATATATATATATATATATATATATATATATATATATATATATAGTATCAATTAAATGAAATTATTATTTTTAATGATGTTAATACATTATATATAATACTAATTTAGTATTAATTAAATGAAATTAGCCTTTGCCTTCGTCTTCTGTTTCTTCTTAAAAGACAAATTCTCTGGTAATTCTCCATTATTCTTCCTTTCTGCCCCATCGCAACATTCGATTTGATTTTTAGGTTTTTTTTCAATGGATATATGTTAGTAGTAATTTCACTCGTTTTTTTTATATCGGCGAAGAAACAGAAATCACATAGGTATAATTATAATTTGTTCCTTATACGTTTATAATTACATAAATATTTTAAAATGCATATAACATATAAACGTTGATATATTATTTAATATACAATTATTAAACCAATATACATGTAAATTCACCTCATACATATGTATAATATACAATTATCTAACCAATATATATATACAATTCACCTCTCTCTCACTTTTTGCTCTCTCTCGCCTCTATATAACACGTAGCTATTAATTGTAATTATCAAAATATAGTTATAAAGAGTAATTAAGCTATTTTTAGTGACTATATGTTAAAATTTTCCGTTTAATAATTATGTTATCCTAAGAATTTGCAAACAAAAACAACACTTTTAGAACCAGGCCTCTTGAAAATATGGGCTTGTTGGGCCACTTTTTAAAATCAAGGGGCGAAGTGCGCATATGTCCATTTTGATATCACCATTTAACTTTGTGTTTGTTTTTTTTAAAAGGAAAATAGTAAGTTGCGATGCTTAAATTATTATTTATTGCAAATTCAATTTTTATGTTATTTAACTTAGCATATTTTGTTTTTAATTAATTAAAATATGTTATTTTAGCTCCTAAAACTAATGGATGTTACATAGTTTTTATTAAAAATATATCCTATATATAATATATATATATATATAATATATATAGATATATATATATATATATTATATATATATATATATATATATATATCTTATATACAACAAACCCTTATGAAACATATATATATATATATATATATATATATATATATATATATATATATATATATATATATATATATCTTATATACAACAAACCCTTATGAAACAATTTTGATTGTAAATTATATATTAACTCCTACAACAAGATAACAATTTGATGTTTGCTCTATCACAAGTATGTAGCTATTTCTCATATAATAAATTTTTAATTAGATACTCATACATTTATAATTACTCGTGCATTATATATATTTAGTCTCAAACGAAAGCTGCAATATTAACATTATTATTTATGACACAATAAATATAACGAGTAGTAAACAATTTCGATACAATTACTACAATCCAGGATGAAACAAACTCTAAAAATTATCATTTGACAACCTTGAATCATGTGTTAGGAATATGCTAAAATATATCTCCAAAGCTAATCATTGCTACAAAAATAAATAAATTAAACAATATAATAATAAGATGACCAATTTCTTGCTGATTTTGTCTCTTTTTGGTAATTAGTTGACTTTGATATTTTTATTTTATTCTAAATAACGTGAATTACTGTAATAATTTCTCGATTTAAAAAACTTTATTATTTTTCTTTACAAAGAAAAAGAGAGAAAAAGAAAGATTTGTAAAATTATGATAACTTTTGACAATTTGTACGGAGTTGACTTATATATTATTTATGTTTTCGTAAACTAATTAAAAAAATTTCATGTCAAATGGAGGCAAAGGGTGTCTGATATGAAGAAAAATATTTTTTTGAGGAGAATATTTTCATTCATATTAAATATATACATCCCGACAGACAGAGAGTAATATAGTGTAAACTTTTGAATACGTACTTTATCTTATTATTTGTCTTAACAATTAAAATCATACTGGAATTAACATGTTTTTACGAGTTCAACATCTAAATTATCAGTTATTGTCTTTTTCTAATTGGACTATTACAATCTATGCAAAAAAAACACATCTTAGCATTGCCTACATCATAAACTATTATGATTTATTTTCTTTTTCTATTTGAATTGTCGCTATTTATTCAACTAGATGTATTTTAATACGTGATAATTCACGTAGAAAAATAAAACAACTAACCATCATAAAATGAAACTTCACAAAAAATATAAATATTCTAAAATTATATAAAAAGTAAGATAAATTATTATTTTTGCATATTAATATAATAAAATAATATGTCATAAATGTTATTCAAAGTATTTATAGTTTGACTAAAAAAATAATCATAACAATTAAAAGTGGAATGAAATAATAATAATTTCCATTTAGTTTAAAGATATTTTCCTCTTTTTTTTTTTTGGATTTTCCTCTTGTTAAATCAGTCAACAAAACAATTAAAAAGTTTTTGCCAAAAATATAAAAGGAACGTGCTAATTTATTATAATTTGCTAATTCCAAAGTATTCCCACATAATTATTAAATATTTCCTTATTTGGAATATCCCAAAAATCCATTGACTATTTTCATAGTTTATATTAAATAAATAAATAAATAATTAAAGAAAAGTCTATAAATTGCAATTTTCACTGATTCCAAAAACTCACTTTTTTTCCGCCATTATTGTACCTTGAGGTTTTTGGGTTTTGGGGGTTTTGTGGAGTTTTTGAAGATAAAAAAAATGGAGGGTGGTGATGTATCTGTTGAAGGGAAAGTGACGTGTGCATCGTGGATTAAACGGCCGGAAAACGCGCATCTGGTGGTGATCGGAAAGTCGACCGGAACTTGTTCTTCGTTAGAGATTTTATCCTTTAATTCCGAGAGTACTTCTCTTTCTTCTTCTCCCAAGGTACCCTTTTGTTTGTTTTCATTAAATAATTTTTGAAATTTTGAATTTGTTGTTTACTGAACACAGTACTTATAAGTTGGAATTAGTATGAATTGATGAGTTTTTAAGTTGTGGGGTTGGTCCAATCGTTATCATTTCTGTGAATTTTTGGTGATTGTGTGTGAAATTTGAACTTTTTTTTTGTGGGTATTGGTTTAGGCGACGTATGTGTTGGAGGAAGGTGGAGAGCCAGTGAGGATTGCGGTACATCCAACTGGGGATGATTTTGTGTGCTCCACTACTACTGGTTGCAAGTAAATATTGAAACCCTTTTCGATTTTGATTCTAAGTTAGTCTGGAAGTTTGGTTTTTACTGTTTTTGTTGTGAAAAAGATTTGATTTTTTTGGTGGTGGTGGTTTTGGTAAGCAAGATATGAATGAGTTTAATGCCTTGTGATTTCGGATTGTTGATTTTGGCCTTGTTTGTATTGTTGAATGAAGACTACTAATGCATGAATTTGCTGTTCTGATTCATGAAATGGATGATTAGTGATTGTGTTACTGCGCGGTAGGTGAACAAGACGAGTACTGTTTGTTGATGAGTATTATTATGAATTTTTGATTTTGGCTTTGTTTGTATGTTGAATGAAGATTATTAATGCATGATTTTGCAGTTCTGATTCATGAAATGGATGATTGGTAATTGAGTTACTGCGCGGTAGGTGAACAGAACGAGTACTGTTAGTTTTTTTTTTTTTTGGCAATGAACTGTGAATATTACCATACCAAGAACAAAGTAATACAATTTCTGAAAGTAAACAAAAGTATAGCATCTAGCTATTAACTATCTACCACACATCCTATGTATTAAGATACTTTCTTGCTTTTCTAGACTCCTTTACTCTTTCTAATCTACCTAGTAACTCCTTTATTTGTGCGATGATAAAATTTGTATTTACATGTTTCTGCCTAAACTGCCTCCAATTCCTCGCCTGCGAGGTATAATAAATTGTTGCTTCATACATAGCTGCTACTGCTTCCTTCTTCAATTGCTTCCAACGTCTGCTTTTAATCCTCGCCTGTGTGGGCATGTGTCGTTGCAGCTTTCAGTTGTGCTGACCCGCTTTTGATGCAAAGGTTATTTAGCTCTTGTTTTGGCTGATAGTTATCTTTTCACATTACTGATTAAGTTTGTCACCCAACAAAGGAACATACAGATGACTAGTCTAAGTTTTTAATATGATTTTTGTCTTGCGTTTTATTTATTTCTTAGTCTGGGAAGAGGATATATTGTTTGCTGTTTTCTGCAGGTTGTTTGAGTTATATGGTCATGAAGATAATATAAAATTTGTGTGCAAGGAGTTTCCTCTCCAAGACGTTGGTCCACAAAAATGCATGGCTTTTAGTGTTGATGGTTCCAAATTAGCCATAGGCGGAGTTGTAAGCAATTTTGTGAAAAATTATGTCTCTTATATTTCATGAGGATATTGTCTTGTTGTCCTGACGTTGTGTTACTTTGAATCGAAGGATGGACATTTTAGACTTTTTGAGTGGCCAACCATGCGCATTATTGTGGATGAACCTAAAGCTCACAAGTCTTTCAGAGACATGGATTTCAGGTATAATTAGCTTTCCTCAGATTATAGCTGTACTTAATCCTCCGTTATTTATCATAAGTGAGAATTTACCTGATATGAGCTCTGGGGACCTATAATCTTCAGTGTCTGTGCACTTGCGTTGAGTAGTGATACATCTTGTTCTCTTACTTTTCTCACACTTAAGTGCTGAAAACGTTGATTATATTCTAAAGAAACTAAGTGATGGGAAAATGAAGTGAAGGATCTTAGTCTTGTGTCTTTTAACAATTATGATGTAGATTTTTCACTTTAAAGATCAGAATGAAGTGCTTTTTTCATCCAATTATAGTCCCATATGGATTTTATCTTTTTGGTTCATCTGTTACGCATCACATCAGATTGTTAAATTGTTGTTGTTGCTCTATGTGATCCTATCTGAGTGTTTAAGTAATTTGTTCTCAAGTGGAATTAAAAGTGAATAAGGAGACGAATGGTGATCTAATTTGCAGGGTTCTATCTTGGAGGTGGATATTATGGGATGTAAAGCTACATTAACTGAATTTGGATACAGAATTATACTTTATCCGATATTGGTTATATTTAAGAAGTGAGAAATGTCCATAGAAGAGCTAAACATCTTGATATTTCAAGAACGATACATTCCCGATCAAGAAACCCTAATACATGCATTTATGCATGGATTTTCATTCATGCTATACTCTTTTGAGTTTTGAAGTGTGAATCTGATTTTTAAATATGATCATGAAATCTTCCTAGAAAAAAAGTTTGAAAAGATTTAAGAATCTTGAATTTACAGTGCCTCTTATTGCAGTTTACAGAAATGATACTTAATCCATGGATTATGGAATCTTAAGAATTATTGTTCCTATGATTTTCTTGACCAAGTTTTTGTTGTCTTTTCCTATGTTTATATATATACAGCTTAGATTCAGAGTTCTTAGCTTCCACTTCCACAGATGGTGCCGCCAGAATATGGAACACAAGGGACGGTGTTCCAGTAACTTTGTCACGAAATACAGTAAGTTCTGAATAATATGATGTCTTACCTGTTAGACAATTGGTTATCCATTTATATGTTGATGTTATAATATCCTGTCCTCCATATTGCAGGATGAGAATATTGAGCTCTGCAGGTTCTCTAAAGATGGGACAAAACCGTTTTTGTTCACTACTGTTCAAAAAGGTATTCTAAAGTCTGGCTTTAGTTAATGAAGTTATTAAATTGAGATTGTGTAATTTTTCTTATTGAAAACATTGTGTAACTATCCAAACTTTTGTCAATAAAACAGGCAATAAGTCATTGATTGCGGTTTGGGACATCAGTACATGGAAGAAAATTGGACATAAAAGCCTGTATAATAAGCCAGCTTCCATTATGACAATCAGTTTGGACGGGAAATATCTCGCATTGTAAGATCTTTATTCTTTTGTGTCTCCTAGTAATGTTGAATTTCAATTATCATCATCTTACTGTCCAATACCTTCCTTAGATATGCACTGTTGAAGCTAAAAAATGGAATTTGACATCATTTTGCAATTGTGAATCTTCGTCAAAGTATTTTTACATGGATGTTGAATGAATCATTGAGTTGATTTAACATTTAAAGTTCCGTGATGAGATTGGCCATGAAGTGGACCTAAAATAGAGTAGCATCTGGTTCCTATTCCCCTTCCAGTTAGAGTCTAGCGTAAGATTCCATGAAATTGATTTGAAGTGTCTCATATTTCAAAAACACCATCTCTTTTTTTTTTTTGAACTTTTTGCCTGAATTAAGTTCTTTTGCTACTCTTGATTTGTCTTCATTTTGATGAATGTCTCCCCTCCCATACATGACTTTTGGTGTTTTACAGCTAGGGGTGGCAATGGGGAAGGGGGGTTGAACCTTTCACCCACATAATTTTCAACCCGCCTCTTCCCGCTTAAGATTTTTTTTTTCCATTTTGTTATATTTAGGTAATACAAAATTAGTGTCATATAATAGGTAATATTATTTATTTAGCTTCTTAAATTTGATTCACTTGCCTTTTTTGTCTTCCGTAACCATAACATAAAATAAACTATGACCAAAGTTCCAGGAACATACCTTTCCTTTACGGGGTCTCATTACCCCTTTGATCCATCTTAAAGTGTTATAAATACACCCTTCGATGCTGAGGTGGTACAACAAAGAGTGCTCACTCACTCGGAAGCATGTTAGGGGTGGGAAAAAGTTAAAATACGATAACTTTGGACACTTAATTTATTAACAATAAATTTAAGTTGATATCTTTTTAATTATTTTCCTTTCTTTCTTTGTGAAGTAGAGTCGAAGTCTTTTTTTTTTTTTTTTAATTTTCTAGAACTAAATTGATTTTTTCACATGCTCACCACGTACAGAAGTCGCTGATGAATTTTTTTCCGACGTTTTCTCATCCATTTATTCTACTAAATCGTCTTCCTCTTTCTCACACTCATACTCCATTAATGGAAAACCTTCTCCCCACCAGAAAAAGTGGAATCCTTCTTATCACATTTAAGGGTGTGTTTATTAGAGTTTAAAATAGTTCAGGGTGTTAAAATAGTATAAGGTGGTAATAGGTTAAAGATAAAGTTTCAGGTTTAATATTTTTAAATCAAAATAACAGAGGCTAAGAATTTTTTTTATTTTTTAATAGTTCCAAAGATTTGTGATTTCCAGGATTTATATCTTGAAAATTTGTTTGCTTGTCTTCCCTCAAAACTTCAACTTCAGACACCTAGTTGTATCTTATTTCAAACCACAACCCCCCCTCCCCTTTAATTTTAAAAAGATCTGTTCCAACAACCCTCGCATCCACATAAGCTGTAACTTGCTCCATTCCTCATAGGCTTTAATGGCTGCACCCCATTTGCATTGTTATCTGCTGCAGCATTTAGTTTGGTAATGCATTGATCCGAATCTATGCTTGTCATTTAAATGCAGGGGAAGCAAAGATGGTGATGTCTGTGTTATTGATGTGACAAAGATGGAGATCTCCTCTTTGCACAAGAGGTTGCACTTGGGTACTAATATTAGTTCTTTGGAGTTTTGTCCTAGTGAAAGGTATGTGCAATTCTAGCTATAATTTTCTATGAAGTATTGACTCTCTGTCATTCGTCTTCTGTTCTGAAGCTTATGCCTTCTCTTTTAGAAGCCATGTTTTTCATGGAATTCTAAACAGTGTTAGCATGTCTTTTTTCTCCACAAGATATGTATGGAGAGAAATAAGAGGAAATTGTAGTAGATATAACTCATGACTGAAGGGTGTAAAGGGAAGCTTTTTTGTGACAATCTTGTACGTAGTACATACGACTTTAGTGATGCCAAGAACCTTTCATGAATATCTTTAGTTTATGAGCTACTTTTGCATGCAACAGTCACAACAACTGATTATTGAAGAAGACAAAAAATTAAACTTTAACTAAAGACTAACTTGGCAGCGTGATCTTTAGCTGCAAAATATACACCATGAATGAGTGTATACTAAATCAGCTATGTGGTTAGTTATGTCGTTGCTAAGGCATATATATATGATTTATCAAGTAGTTCCAGATGTCCTTTTGCCTGTCCTGTGCTAGTTGAATTTTGTTTTACTTTCCCTTTTTTGGTAGAATTGTGTGCTTTTCATTTTTTATATGTGAAGAACATAGACTTAGGTCGAGCATTGTTGGAGCTTCATGGTTTCTATAAAGCTTCAAGCTCGGGAAAAATGAATATCAGTCCATATGGTTGATGTTGGACGGTTTTGGAAGAACTGAATATTCTGCATAGGTTTTATGTCATGTTTTCATCATATGTGGTTTATTTGGTTCTGTTGATGCTTTCCTTAATATGCTTTCTTGTTTCTGAACAAAGGTTCAGATATGTCTGCATCTGCACTGTAAGCCAGTTGCGGAAACTCTGTTTAATCCTATAATTCTGGAGAACTGTTATAATGATCAACATCATTTCATTATGAACTAGATATGTTTGACGTGCTAATTTGATCTCCAAGTTCTCATCTTGTGTATTGGGTCCAATATAACATCAACGTGAGTACACAAGATGAGGACTTTGAGATCAAATTAGCTGTTTGAACTTGATCTAGCTCAAACGTGAAATGTCGCTGATCATTGTAATAGTTATCCTGAATTATAGGCATAAACAGAGTTACTGCCAATCGGGTTTGCATTGCAGAGTAGACATTTCTGACCTTCATTCATAAACAAGAAAGCATAAAAAGAAAAACATCAATAGAACCACATAGAAGAAAACATGATATAAAATCTGTGCAGGATATTCAGTTCTTCCAGAACCTCCTAACGTCCAACCATATGGGTTGACATTCATTTTCCCCTAGCTTGCAGATTCATAGATTCCATGAAGCTCACAATTGCAGTAGTTGAACAAAAACAATGGTAGACCAGGATCTATATTCTTCACATATGAGAAATGAGGAGCAGGCAACCTACGCAAAAAAGAGAAGTAAAACATATTTTGCTAAAGGACATCTAAAACTATTTAGTAAAACCACACACATATATATTTGCCTTAGCAACGAAATAACTAACCAAATAGCTGATTTAGTAGACTCACTCATGGTGAATAATTTGCAGCCAAAGATTACGTCACCAAGTTGTTATTGTTCTGAGTCTTAGGTGCTAGGTCTCGGTGATACCTGATGACATGATTTCCTAATGATAATTTCTCTTCACTAGTTGTTGCCTATATTTGCGCTCTTCAAAGTTGAAACCTTGTGTCTACTATGTCATTGTAATCTTTCTCATCAACTATTCTTTAAGAATCAAAGCCCCTATTCTGTCTGCTTACTAGTGCACACTTTGGCAGGGTGGCTCTTACCACTTCCTCTCAATGGGGAGTAATGGTGACCAAGCTAAATGTCCCAACCGATTGGAAAGGTCCGTCTCTTTTTCTTTCTGTGTGTAGGGACAATCGCGTGCATTTGACTCCAAGATTGACTTTTTTTCTCCCCATTTCTTCAATTGCAGAGTGGCAGATTTATCTATTACTCTTGGGATTGTTTTTGGCATCAGCCATTCTATTTTACGTGTTCTTCGAGAATTCTGATTCTTTCTGGAACTTCCCTGATCCATCTACAAGACCAAAGATTGAGACTCTCCATGTTGATGCAACATCTGAAGAACAATGGAGTAGCTTTGGTCCTTTAGATTTGTAAGCTGCTCTTGTAGCGTTTTCGTCGGATTTCAAGATGGCAGGACTGAAGAAAGACTATGAAATAAGTCTAGCTTTTGGAGGCATTTTTACTAGCATGTTTACTTTCTAACTGATGAATGTTAAAAATATGAGAGACTAATATTGCCTTTTTTTTTTTGGATGTTTATTTTATACCACAAGAAAAAATTGATGCAGCATACTGTAGGTTGTTTTATTGTGGCAAGTTTCTTGTAATGTTTAATCTTTTGTTGTGCTATGAACATGCCTCCTTGAGTTGAGGGTCGGGTTTATCAGAAACAACTTCTCTATTCTACTAGGTAGGGGGTAACGTCTATGTACACTTCACCCTCTAGACACCATTTATGAGATCGGGTATGAGGCAATAAATTATTAGATTTATTTATTTCAAAACAAAAAAATTAAAGTTTTGTACACTCCTGCAAGGGAATTATTCTAGGTTGATTAAATACTTCATTTCATATTAGTAGTGTCACATTTTCTTGATTTTTTGGTTAATTTTGCCCTTAACACTGTTTAATGTCTCCAATATTGTTTATTTTAAAAATAATTAATATTAAGAGGAAAATTGAAAAAAGTGTTAAGAGTAATTAATTATATCTTAATTTCATAAATTAACCAATATTTTGAAACTAATACATATAATAATGTTGGCCAATTATTATAGAACATAGAGAATATAAGTGTACCAATTGTAATGGACATTTGATTTTTGAATACTTTTGTACTCTTTCCGTTTCATATTAGTTGTCAAGCTTATCAACAATGTTCGTCTCAAAATTACAGTCAGTTTATAAAATTAAGGTAGAATTAATTTTTTTTTTTCATTTTATCCTTAAAAATAAATAATCTTGAAATAAGATTAACTAGTCTTGTTTTTAAACAGCGGAAATGATTTGATCAGAGACTTTTATATTTGATTCAGAATATAAATTGAACTCTTCTATTTACGACTTTATCAACAGAACACTTAAACTCAAATAAAACTCAACCATTCAAACCTTAAACAAAAAATAAACAAATATAAAAGTCTCTCAAATCATCGTAACAAAAGAAAATGTGACAACTGATACAAAAGGAGCTCTTACTATTCTACCAAATGAATTAATTATCATACCTTTATCTTGGCACGATAAAAATAGCTTAAGCATTAATAATGATATATGTACATAAAACAAATACTCTCTTTATAAAATAAGAAATTTGGTTAAATAAAAAATTGATCTACCAACCAAATATTTTTTTATATATATAAAAATAAAATAAAATAAGGATACCATTTATTAACACAATAGGGAAGTCCCAAGAATTGTTAGTGGTCTACATGTTCAAAGGTTCATGGGATTTTTTAGTTGAAAATAATGTGTGTATATATATATATATACATATGAAATATTATTTTATCATGAACCAAACTAATTAAACAATGTAATTATAATAATAATTTTATCAAGCATATTTGACTTAGTATTTTCTACTTGATTTTAGTGGTAAGCATTTTATCACAAACATTATTTATAACTAATGTTGTTTGCTTCATGATTTTCATTAATTCATTTTCATTCTCTTTCAAAAGCTTAAAAATAAAAAAAAAAGCATCATTGGTCTTGAACTCTTTTTTTTAACAAATATTTTTTCCATTTATTTTGTAGAAATTTTTTTCTATATAATTTGCGTTTGGCTAATTTTTTAAAAAATGATGATATCTCAAGAAATATGTGAATTCATATTTGAATTAAAGAGAAAATAAAGTTTTCTAAGGTATGGTGTTCTCTCTTTTACTTTATCTTTATCTTACCTTAGCAACTTTTAATATTTACAAGATAGTCTAAATATCATTTTTGTTGTGTTGCTGTCGTAAAGTTTCGTTTTATTATATTTAGTTCTTGCTCTTTTTCTTTGGTATGTTATGTTGTTATCATAAAGTTTCGTTTTATTATATTTATTACTTGCTTTTTTCGTTGGTATGTTATGTTGTTGTCGTAAAATTTCGTTTTATTATATTTATTACTTGTTTTTTTTGGTATGTTATGTTGTTATCATAAAGTTTCGTTTTATTATATTTATTACTTGCTTTTTTCTTTGGTATGTTACGTTGTTGTCGTAAAGTTTTATTTTGTTATATTAATTTTTTACTTTTTTTCCTTGGTATGTTATGTTGTTGTCGTAAAGTTTTGTTTTGTTGTATTAATTTCTTGCCTTTTTTCCTTGGTATGTTATGTTGTTGTCGTAAAATTTCGTTTTGTTATATTTATTTCTTGTCTTTTTTATCTTGATATGCCGCTCTGTTTGATGGTAATTAATGTTGCAACTATTTATATCATTTAATGACAAAATTTTAGATATAAGTATTACGTTGAAATTCTTTTTTAACGCTTGATATAAGTATCTAAATATTGATTTGAAACAAGTTATTTGAACTTTGGAGTAAGAAAATTGAAATATTTATAGAAATAATTTGTTGATGAGGAAGAAATCCACCAATAACTGTCATATTTAAACACTTCCTATATTTCTCTTAAACTCAACTTATAAGATCTCTTTGTACTTCATAAAAATGTCCTTTCCTCATATATATAACCGGTAAAATTATTGTCATGTGACCGTACAGTCATGAGCTCGAGCTGTGGAAATAGTCAAAATGTAAAGTACAATGAACCCTTGTGTGGTCCAAACCTTCTCCGTATCTCCATACATAACGGAAACTTAGTGCATCGAACTGTAAAAAGTGATTGATCTTGTTTCTTGATTTTTACTAGGAGTACTGTTGATGAAGAAGGAAATTGACGATTAGGACATGTCAAATAAACATGTCCAACGAAGCTGGCTGACGTGTCTGCAGCAAGTGCTGTAAACTCGTCAGTCAGCTTTGTTGGACCTGTTCCAATCGTCAGCTTCCTGCTTCATCAACACTTGCTGCAGACACGTCAGTCAGCTTCTTTGTGTGGTCCAACTCTTTTTTGGATCCCATACATAACGAAAACTTAGTGCATCGAACTGTAAAAAGTGATTGATCTTGTTTCTTTGATTTTTACTAGGAGTAGAAGAGAAAAATGGAAGCAAGAGAGTCATTTTTTCCAACAAAGTTATTTGGTGAAGAAACAAAAAGAACATGTGAAAGAATTTGGAGATGTTTAAAGAAAGACAAAGTAATTACAAGTATTGGTATATATGGAGTTAAAGGTGTTGGAAAAACAACCTTAGCTAAACTCATCAATCACCTTGTTGAACAAAAGACTAAATCCCAAGTTATTTGGATTAATGTTTCTCAACAATGTAACATCAAAGTGTTACAAAATGATATAGCTAAATCACTTGGATTTGATCTTATAGAGGAACATGATGATGAAAAGAGGGCAATCGCGTTACACGAATCGTTCAAAGTGAAAAAGGATTTTGTTTTAGTACTAGATGATGTGTTAGAGAATGTGCCTTTGAAAATGTTAGGTAATCCTCTAGAAATTGAAGGTGGAAGGTTGATAGTAACCAGTTGTTTACTCGAAACATGTCGAAAAATGGGATGTCAAAGGGAGTTCAGAGTGAAAACACTTGAAGCAGAGGAGTGTTGGAGTTTGTTTGTAGAAAAACTCGGGAATGAGATGATTGTTCCGCGTGAAGTTGAAGGGATCGCTAAGGTTATGGTGAATGAATGTACTAAAGGACTTCCATTTGGGATTGTTGCATTAGCTGCAAAGGTTAGAGAGTTGGAATTGAGTAACGTTGATGAATGGAGAAAGGCGTTCGATGAATCATGTAAAGAGGAGAACAATGATGATGTTATGAAGATGTTGTTATATAGCTTTGATTCATTGAAGGATGAAAAGTTACAGCAATGTTTCTTGTACTGTTGTTTGTATCCAGAAAATGAGTATATCTCGAAAGATCATTTGATAAGTCGATTTGTTCTAGAGGGACTTATCGATGAACAAGAGAGTCGTGAGGCAGAATTTGAAGAGGGATATGAAATACTGAACAGATTGGAAGGCGTTTGTTTGTTGGAAAGTGGCGTAAATCATACTGTGAAAATGCATAGCTTGATTCGAGATATGGCATTGAAATCACTAATGAGAATCCTATGTTTATGGTTAGAGCTGGAGTTCAGCTTCATGATGCACCAGAACAGAATGAATGGATCGAAAATTTGGACAAGGTATTGTTACGTAGATATACTATGTTGCTCGAACTCTTCAAACATGTTGTTGCAACACGTATCAGGATCAAACACGTGCTAATTGACATGTTTGAAGAGTCTGAGCAACGTAACTTGATAGAACTTGATGAGATAGATAGATCTCGTTTTTTATGATTTTGTTTCGAATTGCAGGTATCTCTAATGAGGAACAAGATAGCTGAAATACCAGAAGGAACATCAGTTAAATGTCCAAGGCTAACAACATTGATGTTGCAGCAGAATTATCACTTATGGAAGATTCCAGATTCTTTCTTCGAGTACATGAAGGCGTTACGTGTGCTTGATTTAAGCCACACTTGCATTGAGAAGTTGCCTGATTCAGTATCTGAGTTGGAGAATCTCACCGCGCTCTTACTTGCATTTTGTTGGAATCTAAGGTCAATTCCAACTCTGGCAAAGCTCGAGTCATTGCAAGAGTTGGACTTGAGTGGCACCGGGATTCAGACTTTGCCTGAATCCTTCGAGGCTCTATTGAGCCTCAAATGCCTGAGTATGTATGCAATGCGTTGGCTAGAGAGGGTACCAATAGGTATATTGCCACAACTCTCAACTCTACAACGCCTAGTGTTATCGCACCATATAGACGTGCAAGGTGAGGAACTAGAGGTGTTAAACGAGTTGGAAGAGTTTCAAGGTAGGTTCTCTACTATTCATGACTTCAACCGGTTCATCAAAGCTCAAGAAAACGAGGGATGCCTCGCGTTCTACAGGATTCTAGTAGGTGACTACGATGGTTTAGGACAAATGACACAAATCGAGTTCAATCATGGAAGAATTTCAGACAAACTAGTCAAGTGTTATGGACTTGGTAAAGAAGATGAAGTACTATTGCTTCCACAAGACATTCAACACTTGAAAATCGAGAGTTGCAACAACTTTAGTACTTGTCTCTCCGAGTTCTTGTCATGTCTATACGATTCAAAAGATTTGAAGTACTTCAAAGTTCGTTGGTGCAACAAGCTCGAGTACCTTATGAAGGTAAAACAAGGGCAAGAATCCGTCTTATTACCCTCTCTCGAGCATCTTGATCTCTTCGAATTGCCTAGTTTCATTGGTATTTTTGATGAATGTGAAACAAGTTTGAGTCCTTCAATCCCTCTTGTTGGTACTTTTTCCTTCCTTAGAATGATACGTATCGAAAGATGTCACAACATCAAGAAGCTACTTCCAATTGATCTATGCTCAAACCTGAGACATCTCGAGAGGATATATGTCCTATCATGTAGTCAAATCGAAGAAATAATTGAAGATCACGAAAATGATGGAATCGTCGTCTTTCCTAAAATGACAAGAATGACCTTATGGTCTTTGCCACAATTGAAAAGCATATACAATGGAAAAATGAAGTGCAATTCAATAAAGAAAGTGTCAATAAAGGAATGTGTTAAGTTAAGGAATTTGCCTTTGTTTTTTTCACATGAAGATGAACTCAAAATTCCCTCTACACTTAAAGAGATTGCTATAAATTCAAGTGAAAAAGATTGGTGGGAATCTTTGGAATGGGATCATTCAAATACAAAAATTCAACTCCAACCTTTTCTTAACTATTTGTAACGATTGTGGTCGGATTCTTCAAAAATGTTAGACGTGTGTATGTCTGATCTGACGATCTACAGCATCATTCTTGAAAAGTTCGAGGAATGAGATTTTACTTTCAAGTTCAACTTCATTTTTATTTTTATTTTTGTAATATTGATGGTTTTATTATATAAACTTACTAAATTTTTATATTTTCTTTCGTTGTCAAACAACATAGACAAATGCCAATAACACGTATATGATGTCACGTAGAACACATGTCTACCTGTTCAACTTTATATAAATTTAAGTGTACTTATGCACACCCAAAATTGGAAAGCATAGTACTCAAGTTAAATAGCACGTTAATGATAAGTAAAACATAATTGGTAACCTCGTAAAAATGGTGACTAACCTGCTATCACACGTTAAACGATATATTTTCAGGAAAAAAATGTAGAGAAGAATGAAAAAACATAGTTTAAGTTGTCTCATTAACAAATTTCCTTTATAGAGTAACAAAATCTACAGAAAAACAATCTTCATGATGTAAACCAAATACAATGTAGCAAAGTCTCACATCAGAGTTTCAACTAAGACTAATTGCTCTTTGGATAAATACAATCTTAATGAAAAAAATACATACCAAACATGAGATTGGAATTTTTTTCGTCTCTTTTCGTGGAGAGTTTTCTGCATAAATTCTGTAAATAACCATCGCGAACCCCTTGTATAATCACATATATTCAACATCATCTTCCCATTGTTCGAGGACGATAGAAGCAAGTGCAAGTCTATATGCTGTGGACCTTAAGTTTCTAACCAGGACATAGATCTCCTTCCTTCTTTTCCTAACGCCTACAGCTTTCCACTGTTCCTCTCTCAGATGAGCAAGACAGACAGCCTCGCAAAGAGCCACTGCTACAGGCTTCTTACTGAAGGATAAATTAGGATGAACTCAGTGACAAATGAAAGAACAAGTCATAATTGCTAGGATGCAAATACATCGGGAATTAACGTTTAGTTTACTAACCTTCCTCGAACAAATCCTGTTGTAATAAAGCCAATTGGTAATCGATAAGATTCTTTGGCAGCAGGATCTTCAGGTACTTGAAACTCCCATTTACCAGTTGCTTGCTGAAAGAAGCATGTTCTTACGAAGGACTCGGGTACTTGAAGTTCGCCTTTGGATATCTCTGATCTGCATAATTCAAAAACAGGTTCATTTGATAATAAGAAGCACCCCTAAGCTCTCCCTTTACTTCTATTTAAAATTAGTTTCGGTTAGACACTTTCGGAAAGCATCAGTAAGATTAGTCCTGTTAAACATCAAAATGCAAACGTACTAATAATTGAACAGAGTTTTCAAGATGGCTATTGGATTTCCTGACTTGTTGAATGGCAAAGCACAGGCCAAAATAAACAAGAAGATATCGTATGCAATCTACTTAGCATGTGTAACTACTATATGTATATAAATACTAACTACTAGCTAGTGAAGGTGATATAACTTTGTCCATCCGTAGGTAAATGGTTCCACGTAAACATCTTATTCGAGAAAAGGAAAAATGACTCAATCCTAATAAGCCTACAAATTAAGCTTACAAAAGAACCGTGATTCTGCCCCATCAGAACTTCCAATGCCAAGTGTCCTCTTGCTTAGAATTTGGTGCATTATCATAGAATAGAGCTAATGCATCTACTGATTGGCCAAATAGTAGAGCCTCGTACGTGAATGTGTTTCTAAATGATGATAGGCTCTATCCAGATGTTTTAGGGAAGTCGTATTTTTGGCAGATTACATGTCCTAAGTGATCTGCCAAAGATATTTGTTATCAAAGCATCATCATTTAGCAGTAGGATTAGTCATGCATATTGTAATGAAGAGGCAATCGTGTTGCAGATAAAATTCTTAAAATGAGCAAATAAATATAATTAAATGGGATAAAGCGAGCAAATAACTGAATACAAAATGGATAATTATAGTCACCTGGTTGTGAACAACATTACATCATCAATTTGAGGTGCACAAACAACTGCTCCTTCTTCGAAGGAACCTTCTCTGTGGGCATGCAGAATAACTCTGACCAAACACAGCTTCTGGTCCTGATTTATCTGGTAAATGCCCTTATCCATATCCTCGTTAAATATTCTTTCGTCCTTCATAAATTTGGATATGCACTTTGTCCTGTGAAGCGCTTTGGGAAATAAAAGTAGATGACTACCACTAATCTCATCCAAAAACTGAATCAGAACATAAGACGTCCTTGCCACGAATCCCTCGAATGGAGCACTGCAACTACCCTCTGAGTCAGTTATGCATCTTCTCGAGTATGGAGTACTCATTTCTAAGTTCTTTATCATATCGTTTGGAGAAAGCTGTTCATGTTGCATTCGATCATGACCTGCCCCACTGAGTCCTTCTAGAGCAAGGCGGACACTATCCCATGGAGATGAAACAGGAACTTTCCAAGTCCTTGTGTGAGGAGAACGGAGCTCAGATTTTTTATCATAAGCAGCTTCCTCCAAGGCCATAAAACAAGAGTGTGCGTTGCAATCAGGGAATTCCCTTGGAAAGCATGGCAACCCAAGCTGCAAAGAGAAACACATATATTAGGATCTAAAATTGATGTCAAACTCAAATTCAGAACGAAAGCAGAACATGCATACTAACATCACAAGCAATCCAGTGCTTCTCTCTCAAACCAATTGCTTGAGCACCATTGGTCACCAGAGAGATCCAGAAGACCTTAATCCAACACAGCGGAAGAATAATAGACCATCTGAAGGGAGATTAAAAAGAACAGTGAGGTATTCTCTATATAAGAACATGATATCCCTATCAAAGCATGATGTTTAATTCCCTCATTTTCTTAAGTAATTGAATTGAGGAAGAATCAAAGGTGAGTACTATGAAAGCTGATTCTCCCAAGTGGTTAGACTAGCAAAAGAGATGTGACAAGATTGTTGTAGAAGACCAAAAAATAGCTATTCAAGAAAGAAAACCTAACTTAACAGAAGTGTACGATCAAAATACATTAAAGGAAAAATATGAACTTATATACTTGATAGTGAAATTTCATTTTTATGCTCTTGGTATTGAAAAGTTTGAGAGAAAAATGAGTAACATGTTACACAAATATAAAGTTCTAGCACAATCATAAATCATGATTTCCCCAGAATTGCAAATATACCATCTCCCAAAAGTTAATGTGATATTTCATATTTGAAGTGACATCTTATGCCCTTTTCAATTCCTATAATTATTATTTTAACATATTTATTACAAGCTCATTATAAAAACTACTTATTTTTATTCTCCTTAATCTCCATGAAAAATCAACCTAGACAAACAACTGGGATAGGAGGCAGACACAAAGACACATACGCATATGCATTTTATGTTACACATTTCTTATTCTCTATAAAAATGTTTTCTCTTATTTCTATTTGTAGAAATATAAGAGATGCCTTTTGCTTTGTCTTTGAAAACGGATCGAGAATGTATTGGTAAGGATCTCTCCCCTGACATTTGAGGGCTGACAGTTGCTTGTCTAGCTAAGCCTACTGAGGTTTCTGGTAAGTAATTAGCAAAGAAGTAAAACACAATGTTTCTATTGACTAATAAACTTTCGTGATACACCTGCAGAAAGCCAGAAACTAGCACAAACCAATAGGACAATTACCTACACTATCAACTATAGAAAGTGCAGTTACCATTTTTTCTTTTGTAATTAGATTGTGGTGTCGTTAAGGTGGATGCATATAAATATATATTCTCTACAAAAGTTAAGCGTACAAACTAAACCAGAAAAAGATGTGAAAGTAGAACAATACATTGTGTGAAAATATTGACATCAACCTAGCCACAAGTAGAAGGTTGAAGACATCATAACTCGAGAACAGGTGTTTATGGCATGAGATTCCAGTTTCAGCACATGCAATATGTACTATAGTCAAGTGAGTATATTGAGCAACCATGTGTAAATACAAATCAGGACTCATGTTCATTTCCAAAGACTATGCATGGAGATTCACCTTATAATAGAAGTTTTCTGGTTATCACTTTTCAGAAGCAGTATAGGGCAGACACTAGAAAACCGTCTCTCAACAGAAGGTTGTTGTCTGCCTGATTTCACATCACCAACGCGAAACAACTTCATACGCTGATGGTGTTTCTCCATGCAAAGGATGTTTTCTTCTATTGGAGGGTCAAAGCCTTCTTTAGCATCCCAGAGATCTATACACTCAGATAAGCCAGGACTTCCTTCACATTGTAAGGACGAGCAAGAGAGTAACTTCATGTCCCTTTTTGGAATTCCCTTCTCATCTTTCTTGTAAGATAGTATATTTTGACCCTTTGCTTCCAAAGGATCAGTAGTATCTTTATTCAAAAATCGAGGATCATTGACAAAGAGAGAAAAGATTGCTGAAGAAAGGTTTTGGTCGTCATTCTCAATGAAGGATGCATACTTCACCAGGGAAGAATTTACTGAAGAACTGCATAGAAAACAAAGACGTTCAGTAATCATGTTCATAAATCAGTCAAAATAGAAAGGTTGTCCCTTCAAAAAAATCACCAGGTTGCAGGATGTAAAAGCTTTTGAAGAAGCTCAGATGCCCTTGATCCAATCAGTTCCAACTTCCCCAGACGATCCTCAAGGGAAATGCAACTAACTCTGGAGCCAGCAGCATCTACCTGAAAACCAAGAAGCATTATTTCTGATATACAGCAAAATGAACAGGCAAGTAAATCACATCTTCAGTAAACTGTATGCATTCATAATCAAAAAGGAATATGTATTCAGCCATCACCATTTTATTATACCATTTGAGACCGAAGAAAGTAACAGCGAGACTACTATATATAACATTAGAAATGAACACCACATGATTCTTTACTCAACCTGCCTTTCACAAGCATTTAGCAAAGCATTATATCCTTCACTGAAAGCAGCAGCATGTATCCAAACCCATAGCCGTCTTGAAGAAGCACATCCATCAATCTTCTGTTGTTCACCACATATACCGGCATGATCGACCTTTGTATCAGTTTTCCTACACTGCTGTGGTTGCCACATATAGGTTACAGGAGCAATTGTCTTAGAAAAGGTGGCTCCTACATGATGGAGCTGCCAGAAGAAACACAAGTATCAAGCAAGCAAATTTCGGAGGGCATATTGCTTTAATCAAAATAGCAAAGATGGACCACCCACCTCAGCACTACCATAGATAGCACCAGAGAGTACGTCATTACGAGCATCCTCACAATATGAGTATGGAGAAGGCACAAGCACAGTATTTAGGATTGACAGCAACAAATCCTGAAAGAAAATGTGAATGACCATGTTATATAAGCTCAATCTCTAGCTAACAGACGTCAACTTTTTCCTTGCTAATCCTTTTTTCTGGGCCCATAATTGCAAGTTATGGGCCAAGATATGATAAAAAAGCTACATACAATTGTTTATTTAATTTTCTTTATAAGACAAATATTTATTTAATTATGTCATCACTTTCTAAGTAATCCAGACACCAAAAGGAAATATTTTAAAGAAAAGAACAATTATCAAGTCAGATTTTGGCAGGAAAGAGTGAGTAAGTGCCTGCCTGTGGACCCTCCAACTGGACAGCACTGCAGTAACTTGCATCATGTACAAGTACTCCTCCTTGAAGTTTCTTCAGAAGAGCTCTCGAGCCCCTCCCCCTGCATCATATATTCATGATTAATGAAATATAAACAGGCAAAGGACCTTCTTCCCACAATAGAAAGAATACAACAAGGCAAATAAGCAATTTTGAACAATGAACAAAAGTGTTTCTTTGTAATTAGTAAACCAACAGTCTATTTTCTTGTTTAAGCACAAGCTAACAAATATTTCCTTTCAATGCACTAGGATAAAGTCAAAAATTTTGTAGCTGCACTTCAGATATATTAGCAAAGAGCAGAAAGTTACTATTACCTGCCTTGAACACCAAGGGGAAGGTAGAATCCCCAAAGTTTTGTCATTGCGAAACGCTTAGCATACCATAAGTGGGTCCTGAGTCTCTTAGTCCCATCTCCTGAAGTTAAGAAGCCGTTCAGAGAATTCTTTTTAAGCTCAACTCTCCTACGAACATGGCGTGGAAGCATTTTTTTATCGTTCTTCAAATGGTCTGGTTTATTGAGATTCTCATCTCCTAGTTTCTGCTTCTTTCTAACTCTACCTTTTGCCACTCTATTGTCATGCCCAGTCGTTCGCCTTCTCTTGCTTCTCTGAGATCTAAAGTCATTACTTAACCGCTCTTTTACAATTGAGTGGAGAGATTCAAGTTCAGAAGCTCGAGACTCAGCAAATTTGTTCACATTAAGAGTTCGAGGCGGACATGCTACTGTTCGAAGTTTGCCTTTATCTGGACAAAAACCAATGTCAACCCCTAGGTATATAGGTAGATTCAATTCACTAGTCACACATGTATTCAATAGTAGAATTAGGAAACGAATAAAAAGAACAAAAAGAAGCGAAGGCAAGTAGAAAACATCATGTTTCTCATATGCCTTCATGTGTTAGGTGTTAATAATACTTTCTTAAGCCTTATAGACCCAAAAATCTCACCTTTTTAAGCGAATACCCGGAAATTTTATACAAGTAAAATGCATGTCCAAACAAACTTCAAGTTCCAAAAATCACAACTTCGAAAAAAACCCAAAACTCAAAATCACAACTTTTTTTATAAGAACAAAAGCTCAACCCAAAACATAACGACACTGCACTCAGACTCCTCCATTACAATTATGCAGTCATTCATGGGAAATTTCACATAAAAGTCAGCAACTTTTGGTCCAAAACAACAACAACAACAACTCGCTTCCTCTCTAAACATGAAATAAAGTTCATCTTTTTCATAAGTAATTACAAAATTTGGGTCACCAAAATCAAGAATCAACAAGAAAAACTTTTTTTCATGTTTTTTCTTAACAATGCTTTGTGGGTTACAGAAAAAAATCTAACCTTTATTCATTCTGATGCCCCAATTTGAGCTTCTCTTTCTGCGCTAACTCCTTAAACCCTTAAACCCCTAGTACGTCTGTCTAATTTTGAAGAAACAAATATTTTTTTTTACCATTTTATCCTTTAAATAAGCTTTTCAAAATAAGGGCAATTTGGTAAATAAGCTTTTTCAAAAGTCGGACTTTAATGCGAATATCGATCAGAAAGAGATTTAATATCTTAAAAGGCCACTAAACTTTGACAATTTATCTAACAAAGTCATTAAGCTTTATTTTACTTCACTAAAGTCACTAAACTTAGCAATAAAATCACTACTCAATCCAATTTATTACTAAAAAAAAATATTGGCATGGCAAAATAAATTATTAATTTTATATGAATCTCACAAATAAATAAAATTAAAGACGTCCACTTCCTCTCACAAAACCTTTTTAAAAAAAAAAAAAAAAGATCAACTAAAATGTATGTGCAAACATAAATTCAAATTTCAAAACTTATTTATTAACAATTTTGAAAAAAATATTATTTTCAAGTTTAAACAAATCTAACGTTAGCAAACGGTGAAATTACGAAGTAAAAGTATTGTTTTACCTACTATTTATAGCAAGAAACATTTAAAAATCGTTACACGCTGAAGAACTTTTAATTAATAAATATTTGCTCTATTTTTGACATTTATTTATTGTATTTCTTCCTGATTTGGATTTAAATTGTTTTTTTTTGCTATAGTATTTCTACTCATTTTTTTAATTAAGGAGGCAAATTACTATGGTATTAGTATTACAGTAGAAAAATATGTTTCGCTAAGAAAAGATATTCATTTATTTATTAAATCAAGAAGTAAATTATTCAACAATATCATAAAAAGAAATCATAATTTAGTTTGTCCCGATTTAATGAATTTTCTTCGATTTTATTTATTTGTGGATCTGAATTATATGATATAAAATATACAAGTAATTTATTTTGTTACGTCAATATTTTTTAAATAATAAATTTGATTCAATGATTTTATTGATAGAAATACCCGAATTTAATGATTTTATAGATACAAAATAAAGTTTAGTGACTTTGCTAGATGAATTCGCAAAATTGAGTGACGTGTTAGGGAATCGATTATCTAATTCCAATAATACCCTCGCTAAAAAGCAAAGCCCTAATAAGTACTTCTGTTATTGATCCGCCATTAATTTTCTCACTTGTTTCCTTCATCTCTGCAATTTCAGTGGTAAAGTAAAGGTAACTAACTTAATTCTCCATTAAATTAAGCTTTAGAATCTCTAGAAAGAGTGATTTTTCTTCTTTTTGAATGAATTTTTTGCATAAAAATTACATCTTGATGGATATTTTATTAGTTTTTTTGAGTTCTTGTTGCTGGTTTTACTTGGTTTTGTTCTTCTTCTGCTGCTGCTGCTACTTGTTTTAATGATTTTAACTTGTACTTGTTTTTAATAACTGTGGTGTTTCGGTTAATTTGTATGCACCTCGACTAATTTCACACGATACGAGAGTATTTTGTCTACAAAGGCTAGGAAACATAGGAAGTAATGTCTCTAATGGAATTTGTAATTGAGAGCTTGTGTTTCGGAACTCACATTGACCACTAGGCTACGCGCTTGAGTGTTAGTTGTTGTTTGAGATAGAAGGTAGGTGGGTGTGTTTGAGGTATAAGGGAATTTCGTTTAATTTTTGACTGATTAATTCACCCGAGACTAGATTTGAACGTCTTCCGATGTTTCTTTGCCCCAAGTTTATTGAGTATCATGAAAAAAAATGATAATTACACATGTGGTATGGGTTATGTGTTGTTTATTGTGTTTCCGTTATGGGTTATGTGTTGTTTATTGTGTTTCGGTTATTGCACTATTTTACTGTTCTTTGTTCTGAATGCTTTGTGCTGCTTTTCTTATTGGTTTTCATGTTTTCTTCACTATTGTGGTACTAATTCGATTAGCTTGAAAAGAGACTGATGTCCGTCATGAAAAGTAATAGTAGCATTTTGTATCCCGTTTCAAAACAAAAAGGAGAATCGGAGAAACATGGAAGATTTTGTGATCTTTTTTTCAACTAATCTGGTTTAATCAGTAACTCGTCTTGTGAAGCCTTAACCACTAAGTTCTGAAGCTTTTATTAGCCTACAACTGATTAGACTTTGGTTTGAATGCTGAATAACGATTATGTACTAAGTAAGATAAAGCCTTAATAAAACACTTTCTTCCGGGAAAAGATAAAAGGAAATAAAAGGCTCACGCTTGTTTTTTTCCTTCCAAATTACAGATACATCCGTCTGCAAGCAACTCCTTGTGAGTGATTGAAGAATAATAGTTTGAACACGGTGTTCCTGGCTTCTGGTGATGAAGATGTATGAGCTCTTTATGTCTTCGTTCCTGATTGAAGTCCATTGCTTCGTTGAGCCGTACTAAGTACATGGTCTTTGTTATTTATTTTTTGCAGCCTCGAAGCAAATGCAGGTGCTCTCACAAATTTTGAGGTGCTTGATTTTCTACGCTCCAGAGGTGCAGGAAGAGATCCTACGCGGGTCATAGTCCCCATTGCACCATCAGAGTTCAAGGTTGGAAGTTACATTATTGAACTTCTTGTTTGAGAGTATTTCGTTGTACCCGGCAATATCTAATGTTTCTTATCTTCCAGGTATATGATTATTTAGAGCAAACTGCTGCTTGCAATCAGACAAGACAAGTGATTGGTGAAGTCATGGGAAAATGTAAATGTATCAAACTGGAAAAATGTGAATGTATCAAACCGAAACAATGTGAATGTATCAAACTCGAGGGGGATGAGATCGTTAACATCATCAATATCAGGCCATCTTCACTCGTTGAACTTTATCCGGTAATTTCGAAAAGATGACGTTCTTGGTATATTGACTATTTAAACTTGCAGCATCATTCATAACTTGTTAGATGTCTATGAACTGTGGTTTTGTTGTTGCACAACATGGGATCTTAATACTTGTAAATCGACATTAGAAGATATGGTTCACTCATCTGATTTGAGCAAATAACAACGGTGCATTAGTCGTGTTTTAGTCATTAACAATGTGACTCGCTAGTAAGGTGATTGTTGGACAGAGGCGGAACCAGAATTTGTATTTTAGAACAGTGACTTTGTTTCTTAACACAATATACATTGCTTAAGGAATATCTGTTGTGTTGGGCCAAAACTATCATTAACACGTTATGTTTATTTGTTTCTTCTTGATGTATATCAGATATTAAGGAAATATGACGCCCTTCTTGGGGAAGCTGCAGAAACAGTGGAAGAGCTTGTGGAAAACGTGGTGCAGCTGTTACCGCCTTCTCCAACTCAAATGCAGTCTGAAGAAGGAACTGCTACAGACGATAAAGAAGCTCCAGATGGAGAAACAATGGAGGTTGCGCCTGAAGTGTAAATTCTTGTTACTTTCTTGAACAGAAAACGGTTTAGAATGCTGAGTTCTTTCATTCGCGCTTATATCTTGATATTGGCTTGAGGAAAAAGGACTTAATCCAGCTCCGAATGCCTAGTTATATTCGTTGTATCAGGATTTATGAAATGAAAGATCTTAGTCTAGATCCGATGGTAATATTTGATCAAATCTAGTGGTGGATTCAGGATATTTGTTTAGGAGGTTCGAAAAATAAAAGTATAAATGTGTATATAAGCTAACATAAAATTTCAAGGAAGTAATTTAGTGGCAGACCGTTGAATTTTTTGGGGGTTTAAAACCACGCTTTTAGCATTCTTTATAAAATAAAAAACTAAAAAAAAAAGGGTAAAACCAACAGGGATTCGAACCCTTGACGTGAAGGTTAATTTTCAAGGGTAATGCCACTAGGTTATCTGTTTCAGTTTGTCATTTAGTGGCCCACAAAAATGGAGAGAGAGGCGTCACGGAGCAGAATCGTATCTGGGAGTGGTTCTTCAGATCGATCATAGATTCTCGACCCCATCTTTTCGCTTTCACTCCAATTGACCTCTCTTGTTTCCATCCCACCGCGAAAAGGTAGAGAGCAAAACCAATATCGTCACTAACATCAATATCGTCGCTATCATCAATATCGATCTCATAAAAAAGAATAACATTTAGACTTGTTATCCAAGAACTGGTCTTGCAGTGCACTGATTCCCGTTACGAGACTGAAATAAACCCCAGTAGAGCGCAGTGAAAGAATTCCGTCGTTCAGTCGAAGGGGACATGTTAGCAGCTTCAAGATAACCCTAGTAGGATTCAGGTCAATCAATCCTATTTCGATTATACGGCTGAGTTCTAAACCAAAAAAAGGACATTTGAAAGCAGAGCAAGGCAAGGACCACCTTGCAAGGCTAAATATTACTAGGTGATCGATAGCGAAGTAGTACCGTAAGGGTAAAGAAACCCCCGGAGTGAAATAAAACATGAAAGCGTAAGCTCCCGAGAGGATAAGTGGATTCAAATAGTATATTTCCCTCCCTCTTCCAGAACTTTCTATTAACTTCCCTCCTTATAAAAGCATTAAGCATATCACATTGTTCCCTTATTTTACCTTACTCTGTTTTCTCTACTCTCTAAAGAAGAAGAAGAAAAATGTCTCTACAAACCAAAACGATCGTCCCTTCTCGCTACATCACCTTCACAATCCCAAATCCTTCGATTCACCATCACTACAATGCTTCTCATCTCCGCATTGCAGTTCTTGATTCTTCGTCCCCTTCAGGACGCACTAAATTTGGTGTAATGGTGGTTCCGGTAGGCCTAGAATCTGACTGGGTTTATTCAACTTTTGAAGGTCATCTTCAAATCCTACTTTGTCACACTGACTTCTATCGACTTGTTTTAATTGGGAATTCGCCGAACCCAATCAACCCCACTTCGCATAGTCCCGTGATAAATCAACAGGATCAATCGGTTATTCAGCGTGCTTTTATTCGGCTTCTGAATGATGAATTGAAACCGTCTAATCAAAGCTCTACTGTTTGGTTTTCGACCCGTGTAGATATGGTGATTCGGAGTTTGGTGTTGGGTAGATTTTTCGGGAAGATTATTGGGGAAATGTTGATTGAAGATGTGGAATGGAAATTAGAGAATGGGGTCGGTACTGAGTTTAGAAGAAGAATGAGATTTAGGAAATCCCCATATGTGTTTGAAACTTACATGAAGATCCAACCCAATAAAACTGATTTTGTTAACATGGAAGATGTAGAATTCGAGATTGTTGATGATGGGGTTTTAAGACCTTCTTATTTGACTCCAATGGTAGCTGGTTTGAGAGTAAACCACTTACTCTTGAACAGGAAAATTCAAAAAGGGATAAAACCAACAGCTCTCTGTTTAGGTGTTGGAACAGGGGCTCTGGTTGCTTTTTTAAACTCTCAATTAGGATTCAAAGTTTTAGGGATTGAAACAGATAGTATTGTTTTGGATGCTGCTAAGAACTATTTCGGATTCGAATCGAGTAACAACTCGAGATTATGCACTGGGCATCCATTAAAAATGGCTGAGAAATTCGCTACTCAAGTTGAAACAGATGGTTTCCATGGTTACATTTTGGATAATGGAGAGTGTTTGAATGAGTTTGATGATAAATTCGATGTTGTTATTTCGGATTTAGAAGCTGCTAATCCTTCTGTAGTAATGAAATCTCCTTCTGCAGAGATAATTCAAAAATCCATGCTGATGAACATCAAGAAACTGCTGGGAGTCAATGGGGTTCTGATACTCGACGTGACGATTCCAAGGGAGAGATATTACGACGAAGTGATTACTCCGGTGATGGAGGTTTTCGGGGAGATATATGAGATCGATGTCGAAAATGAAAAATACTGTATTGTTATTGCTGCTTCAGAAACTGAATTTGGGGCTTTCGATCCAAGTGAGAGTGAGTTTCTAAAGACGTTGAAGAAAGTAACGGGATCTTTTCCCGAGGCTGTGAAACCGATCTTGAAGAAACGCTGAGTATAAATTTCTTTGATGCTTTAATATTCCGTGTTTAGACTTTCGAAATACAGATATTGCTTATAGAATAATGAAAAATAGCTAAAGTTGATGAGCTTTTGTACAAGTTTCGCATTGGATCAAAGATAGAATAATACAAGTTTTTTTTTACATTTTATGATTTAGTTAATTATGATACAATTTTAATTAGTTAATTAGTTAGTCTAATCAATTAATTAGTTAAAATAGTTAGTTAGTTGGATTCTGTTATTAGTTAGTTACATATTTTGAGATTAGTACATAATGTCTAATCAATTAATTAGTTAAAATAGTTAGTTAGTTGGATTCTGTTATTGTTAGTAGCATGACAGCTTATTAGTTAGTTACATATGTTGAGATTAGTACATAATGAGAATTAAAAAAAGAGAGTAAATTTTAGGTTTAACAAAAAAAAATATATTATATTTGATGTTAGAGCTATAATTTGTATAGTTGTGCGACATAGCAAATTTTATAAATATGTATATTTTGGGATGCTGATATAAAAGAATCAATTGTATAAGTATATATTTGGAATCAGTGTTTGTATAAAGCGAGAAAGAAAGACAAAATAAAACTAGGTAAGAAAAGATTTGTATTGTATAATTATAAGCGTATAGGACGAAAATATATTTGTATATACAGTTTTCTCTTGCTTGATAAAATACAAACATAATTTATACATTTGTGTTTGTATAAAGTGAGAGAGGCGAGAGAGAGAGAGAGAGTCGGGAGAGAGATATCTGGGGAGAGAGACGAATGACAAAGTGTTTACTATGGTAACGTTTTAGTTAATAGTTCGCTATTTTATACTATTTTCCTTTTTAAAAAATATTGGCTTAACCTTGAATTTTCTTTAACACATAATAGTGATTTTAATATTAATGATTTAATTATTTTTTTAATTAAATGTGCTAAGAGAAATAATACAAGTAGAAGATATATTCAATCAAATGAAAAGACCAATTTTTTTGCCAAATACGCACATTGCTTATAGAATTATGTTAACAGTTTTCTATTTCAACTGAAAGAATTTTTTTTAAAAAAAAAAAATTGAAATTGATTTAATCTTCTTTAAGATCAATAATATCTTAAGAGAGATCAAATGAATTAACTATTTTATCGTCATTTAAAGAAGAAATTATTAAAACAACTGATTATAAAATAATAGTTAATTAATGACTTCACAATTAAAATAACTAGTAAAATAGATTTTAAATAAAAGTATATATGATAGAAAAAAAAATATTTAGCGTTCTTCTCTTAAATTTCGCTTTAGGTCCCTAATATCGTTGAGAAAAACCTGATTGTCATTATTGTTCCTTTAATGTGGATACTGGATACCAAAAGAAAATCGATGAAAAGAAAGAGAGTAAGAAAGTTTCTCTAGGTTTTTATATAGAAAAAATAATTAAATTATTAAGTTTATGATATCTTCATGCCCTTTAATCTAGGGTTTATTTATTAACCATTAAATTAAATTAATACACTTGCAAGGAATTTTCTAAGTTGCTTCCCCTTTCATTATCTTCCATAATCTCTTTATATAATTTTTATATTTCAGCCAACTTGTTACTACGTGATATGTACTTCTCAAAAAAAAAAATTGACTTTTTATTTTCTTTTAATATTATAATTTCTATATTTTAATTTTCAAATCCATCTTGTCTAATGTTTTCTATATATAAAAAAAGGCACAGCCTCTTTTCCTCCTATCAAGTGTTAATGGTTCAATATTTGACTATTAACATTTCGATATCAAAATTTTCATTGTTCGTTCTATCAAGAATCTATTACAATTAAAGAAGTTGTGTACACATGCTATTATACTGAATTAATTGTTGATATTATTATTATTTGGATATCAAAGGTATATTACTAGTGATTTTTCATTTTTTTTTTATTTTAAACATATGATTATCTAATTAAATTCCTATTTTTGATTTTATATGTAGAATAATTTTGGCACAAAATGGATATGGAGATTGATGTGGTAGATTCTTTCAAAAGGAACAACCAAGAAAGCTTTGGGTACAATCTTCAAAGCCTTGAAAACAATATGAAGGTATTAAATGACATATCATTAGAAATTGAGGTACAAGTCAAAGAAGCAGAAAAAAAGAAAAGAAAAAGAAAAAGAGAAATTGAAAATTGGTGTGAAGAATTTGGGAATATCAAAAATCAATTTTTAAATTTGAAAAAGGATTTATTAGAAGAAAAAAAATGTATTATTTCAGAAAATTTATGTGTGATTAATTCAAGAGTTGTAGGATTTATTGAGCAAAGTCAACATGTTCATCAAGGCCTTTTGGATGATCAAGATTTCCAAAAGGATTTGCAAAGAATTTGGGCATGTTTATCGATCGACTGTTAATTATTCGATATTTAAATTTTATTTAATTCTGATAAATCAGATTGGTGAGTATTGATATTTTATATGGGATCATATGATATATATATATATATATAATATCTATATATATATATATATATATATATATATATATATATACATATATATATATATATATATATATATATAGATATATATAGATATATATATATACATATTACTATATATATATATACATATATATATATATATATATATATACTATATATATATATATATAATATACATATAAACATTATATATATTATATTCCATATATATATATATATATATACATATATACATATATATATATATATATATATATATCTATATTATATATATATATATATATATATATATTAGATGCATATGCTTCAACTTCATCTAGGTTTTGATGTGGTATACACTTAAATATTGTCATGTATGAATATTTTAGGATTTTGATTATTTATATAGTGAAATTATTTATTTTATTTTTTTATTTTATAATTTGATTGGAGATCATATTAATTTGGATGAGTCTCGTAAAATCAATTATAGGGGTAAGATATTTTCTTCATATTCATGAATAGAATTTAAAATATCTGCTTAAGAGCGAAAAAATAAATATTCATTTCACCATAACGCTCGACAATATTTAAGAATCCAGTGAATTATTACACCGCAAGTCAAAGCACCTATTATCATTTTTTTTTATTTCAACTATATCTCAATATATGTCTTGAAAATTATGTAATGACATTTCCACTAGTTCAGAATTTAAAGTATTATTTTTTGGCTTATTCAACAAATAAGGTTAAATAATATCACCAATAGAGAAAATGATCAAAATTGTTCTTAATGTATATTTTAATAAGTTTATTAATAATAAGGGAAGTTATATATTTTTGAAAAAATAATTAATATAGAGAGACTTTGTTATATTTTATATTAGAGACAACTATACATCATAAATCCCTTAATAATCGATTTTTTAAACTAGTGACACTAAATTATATTTTCTTCGTTTATTTTTATCTGTTATGTTACGCTTTTCAAAAGTTAATTTGATTAATTCTCAAAGTTAAAATAGATAAATTAATTTGATATTTTAAACAAAAAAAATTAGTTATTTAAAAACTATATGAAAAATACTATAAATAACATTTTTTTGCATATTAATATGATGAAAAAATACATCTTAAAATATTGATCACAGTACTTATAGTTTGATTCTGAAAATAGAAACCATGATAAATAATACTAAACGGAGAGAGTAATAGGTACACACATATTACATATATTTTTGGGAAAAAGAAAAATATACCTCTGAATCATCGTAAATGATATGTAGACACCCCTGTCATCCTTTAAGAACATTGGTGTCCCTGCCGTCCAAATACTAATACATATATACCTTTCACTGTTCTTATCCGTCGATTCAATATTTACTAAATGTCGGATCGATGGATAAAATTGCATATGTCCTTTAGTAAAAATGATATATATACTCTAGTTTTTGAACGATATGGACACCAATATCACTAAAATATGACGAAATGCATCTGCAAACCATTTACGATCATTTGGAGATATATAATTTTCGTCCTTCCAAAATTATACTACATCTTTTACTTTTACTACTATAATAATAGACGAAATATAAAATAAATAAACGGATAAGGCCTAAAATACCCTTGAATTATTAGGATTGTTACAAAATTACATTTCATCCACCTATTAGTCCTAAAATATCCTACCTTTAGGTTCTATATTGCCCTTTATTTTTAACTATCCCAATTTAAATCCAATTAATAAATTCATTAATGACGTGACAATTTACTTTAATTCACTTGAAAAGAGATTAAAAAGCTAAATAATTAACCGTGTAATTTAAGTACTAAAGCGAGTTTTCGCGCCTATTCAGATGAGATTTGATATATTTCTCTTTTTTTATAAAAAATCAAATTTATTAGTGGCACAAGTTTGTCGTAGTCATAATTACCCCCGTGAAAACATCAAAAAATCTTGAAGGGTATTATGGGGAATCTTCAAAAAGGTACCTTTTTAGTTTTCATTTGTAAGTTAGTTATATAAAAAAATAAACTCTTTATGCAAAACGCCAAAAAAAAAAAAAAAATATCAGACACAACTATATAATAATAAAGTATAATACAGTGAACTGATAAATAAATAAAAAATTGTTCATATCAGATTCACATTCTTCTTTTAACTCTGCTTCAAATCTATTGATTTTTCCAATGAATTGCCTTCAGAATCTTCCCAGGTATATATATATGTATAATTTTTTTGTTTGAATTTAATCAGTCTCGTACAGAAATACAGAGTAAGATTGCGTATAATAGATCGTTGTGGTTCGGGCCTTATTTTTTTGTTAAATTAATTTAGTTTATTTTTGGTTTTCAGATCCTCTGGTTTACCACTGAGAAGCTTCACAGGCAATTCAAGAAAGCTTTATTCCACTGTTGTTTCACTGGTAATTTTCATTTATTGATAATTAGATTTGATTAGAAATGTTTAATTTGATTTTTGTATTGTATTAGTGTAATTGGAAGAAAAATTATATAGGGGTATATATCTCCATTTTGGTAGAAATTGGCTATACCAAATCAATTGACTCGGTACTTGTGCTGGTGGGAGGTAGTGGGTAGGTAGCTGTAGAATTAGTCGAGATGTGTGTAAGTTGTTTGGATACCACGTTTGGTAGAAATTGGCATACCAAATCAAATTACTCGGTACTTGTGCCGGTGGGAGGTAGCAGGTACCTGTTGAATTAGTCGAGGCGTGTGTAAGTTGTTTGGATACCCCGTTTGGTAGAAATTGGCTATACCAAATCAAATTACTCGGTACTTGTATTGGTGGGAGGTAGCAGTAGAATTAGTCGAGGCGTGTAAGTTGTTTGGATACCACGTTTGGTAGAAATTGTGGTATACCATATCAAATGACTCGATACTTGTGCTGGTGGGAGGTAGCAGGTAGGTAGTTGTGGAATTAGTCGAGGTGTGTGTAAGTTGGTCTGGATACCATATTTGGTAGAAGCTGGAGATACTAAATCAAATTACTTTCTTTAAGATTGGACAGTGTTACTTGATGTTTGTGTTGGTGGGAGGTAGGAGGTTATATATACCTTGTGGAATTAGTCGAGTGGCGTATAAGCTAGCCCCGGAAACTACAGTTATAGGAAAAGTTACTTCGGTACCGTGTTTTATTGGGGTTAAGGAGAAAGTTTTAGCAATTTTTTCTTTGGCTTTTCTCGCTACTTGGAGCTTGTGGTTTTGTTTCTTTAAAAGTTTAGCTCTTTCTTCTCATTTAACTACACGAGAAGCTAAAGAAGCAGAGAAACAAGTCACGGCTGTGCGTGAAAAATCGAGAGTGTGAGGGTGCTATGGTAAGTTGTGTAAATAAAAAAAGCTATCTTTTTTATTTTCTACAAATGTGGTGTTCCGGTCAGCTTGCGAGTTACCATATAATTCTGTCGTCCACCGATTCTTGGACAGATGGAGGGAATCACCTAGTGTTTTTGCCTTCGCTGGTATTTGAACCGAAAACCTCATAGTTATCAAACCACTTCATTGACCAGTAGTCCACACCCTTCGGTGCTAATGTAGGGCTATTTCTTGTGGTGTATTTTACTCAACGCTTTGAAGTGGTTTAAGATATTACTTAATACTTTTCAATGTTGTTGTTGTATCATGCTCATTTCTTTTTTGTTCACAGGGGATGACAAAATTTGCTGATCAGCGTCTAAGTATTGTGGCACAGGTATTATTTGAAACAACGATCGATGATTAGATTATTTGAAGAATTGTGGAAACTGCTGAATTGTTTTACCTATTCACGAGAAGGCAAAGCATTGCTTTTTGATTTCAGCCATTAACACGTCTTTTTGAAGCGACAGTCTCCAAGATTTTTGCTGTCTCATCTAAAAGTTTCTATGAGATGAATGTATAGATTTGGACTCAATTTGACATTTCATTGCTTACGCATCTTAAAGCTAATTTATCAAGTCCTAATATGGCCGGAAATGGCGAAAAAATTGGAACTTGCTTTCTGCACCTTATTGAAATTAAGTATGTTATACTCCCTCAGTTCCAATCTACGTGAAGGTGTTAGTATAGGGGAGTCGAATAGTTTTTTCTGTGATGACAATTTTCTCGAACATCTGTTGAATATTTTGGATCGTCAACTTTATTGACTAGTAGTACTTCTCGTGTAGTTTCCAGAAAATGTTAATTAATCCATTTCTGAATCGGCATTCGCTTACTTGCTCTCTTTCTAGGTTGTATCTGGTCCCGAATCTACTACAGAGAAGGATGAGGAAAAATCCGATACATACAGTCATGACATGACTGCAGCTATGGGAGCTGGTAAGTCTATCTTCCTACACGTTAGTTCTATAAACTTCATGTTCTTTTACTTTGAGGAGTTGTCTGGTGCATACTTTTCCGACCCGACTTATCAAAGAAAACGTATTACATAACTACATTATATGTTAGCTAATAGGTTATGTGTTATCGTTTTCTACTATTTACTCTTCTTTGTTTCTCCTTCTTGCCTACCCCGTTGTTGAAGAACATCCTTTTCTTATGCAAACTGCAAATCCAAGTTTGCTCTATGTTGACATGATTCAGTTATATTAGCGTAACTCTTGGATTATGACATGCACTTTTAGTCATTAACTAATCAAGAAATGTTTGCACAGTCCGACTGAATAAGTAATATGTGTGGCACTGATATCGTCGCTGACTTTCTTAATGCAGTCTTGACTTATAGGCATGAGTTAGGAATGAACTACAACTTCATCCGTCCAGATTTGATTGTTGGGTCATGTCTACAGGTAATGTGTAATTCGTTTTCTTTAAACATATTATACTTTTCACTTCTTCTCTTTTCACTTCAACGAATTATGACAGACTCCTGAGGATGTGGACAAGCTTCGGAGCATTGGAGTAAAAACTATATTTTGCTTGCAACAAAATCCAGATCTCGAGTATCCATGAAATATGTCAAGATTATTTGTTTCATGTTGGATTAACAAATTCATTATAATTCCTTAAATAGTAATTTCTAGATACTTTGGGGTTGATATCAATGCTATTCGTGAATACGCCAACAAATGTGGTGATATTGAACACTTGCGTGCCGAAATAAGGTTAGTTCAAGAGAAAAAAAGTCAGCAGTGACTGTATCTCTATCAAAGTGATTGCCGCTTGCAAGTGAATCGGTTGTGCATACAAGTTCCGAAAATTGATAAGCATCTTGCTTTATTGGCTCTATAAAATTTACATATAATTTCTACAATGTGTGATGCATGAGGCGTTTCGGAAATTTAATTCGATGAAGCTAATGAACCAGGGATTTTGATGCATTTGATTTGAGGTTGCGGCTTCCAGCTGTAATAAGCATACTGAACAAAGCCATCAATAGAAATGGAGGTGTGACTTACATACACTGCACAGCTGGACTTGGCAGAGCTCCCGCAGTGGCGGTATGTGCTTATGAGTTTCTTTATGTTGTCTGACGGAGAAGGTTGCTATAACTCTAGCGTAGTTATGATTGAACTTACGTTCTATTTGGTACTTTGAATTGCAGTTGACGTATATGTTCTGGGTTCAAGGCTATAAGCTTAGTGAAGCTTTCGATTTACTCATGGTAATTTTTCCCTGTAATGTTGGTTATGTAGTTTCACTTTTTGAAAATATTATTATTGCCGGATGACTTGCTATACCACAAGTGTTCTTTGAGAACATCGTGAATAATCGTCCTTGAGGAAGAAGAGTTCGTCTTTTTGGGTCCAGTACACAGTAGCTAAACTTATTCTATGTTTATATTTTGTTTTTCAACTCGAACTGGATTATGTGTATCTTGACCATACCTTCTTGCAGAGCAAACGCTCCTGTTTTCCGAAACTAGATGCCATCAAAAGTGCCACAGCAGACATTGTGAGTTCTATTGTTGTTTTAACAATTTATCATTCCCGTATTTACCTTATGGCTTTTGGTGTTGGCGTGGGATGCGTGGTAATATATATTGCACTTCATCATTTGATAAAGTGAATTTGAAATTTGACGGAGTATCTTCCTGTTTAAAGCTTACAGGCCTTAAAAAAATGCCCGTAACGTTAACATGGCATGGTGATAATTGTACTACAGTGGAAATATCTGGACTTGATATTGGCTGGGGTCAGGTAATATTCAAGTCTCACAATGGTTCTCCATTAGTTATTTTCTTCAGAACGTTTTACGGTTTTTTCAGCTGACCATAGTACACTTTAGTTCATCATTTTCAAATTTCGACTGTCAACTTCAGTTCAGCACTAGGATATACTGCTATAGGTAGAATTAGTCTATGACAATCACACTTCCTGTCTTCGATCTCGTAAGAGCTCTTACTACTTGGAGAGTACATTCTGGAATAAGAACAACGGTTTCTATTATTGTAGCGTTTCGTTGCCTTTTACATGTTCGTATGGTTCATGAAATACTCTTCTCACGTCGATGCAATTCTGCTTATTTCATGCTTAATATTAGAGCTTATTTAAGAACGTTATAATGTTTTTCAGAGAATACCTTTAAAGTTTGACGAGGAACGAGGTTTGTGGACTCTCCAGAAGGATTTGCATGTAAGTATATGTTGTTTTAGGCTTGCAACTGTTTCGTCCTTCTTCTTTCAATGATGGAAATTGTCGAGAAGCTAGTAAAGTTGTTGCCTTGTGACCAAGAGTTCGAAAACAGTCTCTTGCATAAATGCAGGGTAAGGCTAATTCCATTAAAGGATGTCATCCTAATGTCGTCTTTATTTATAGGAAGGAAAATATGAATACAAGTACATTGTAGACGGTGAATGGATATGCAACGAGTTTGAGCCGATCACTTCACCCAACAAAGATGGACATGTCAACAACTATGTAGAGGTAAGAAACTGACTTTTCGTGTGATTTAGAGAGAAAGGTTCTATGGCTTCCTCTGTTTCGTCCTAGTTATGCCTTCTTCCGTACATTAACGCGAATCACTGACCATATACATATGCTGCAACGATGAGGACGTTTAGCCTTTATGCCTAACTTTTACCCTGACCGTTGAATCTAGAGTAACGATTCTTTGGCTTCACGGTTATCATCTCTTACCTCTAACGTTCAACTTGGACGTGCCAACAGGTTCTTGACGAAAATCCAGACAACATCACTGGTGCAGCAGTACGAAAGAGGCTCACCGGTGATGACCCTGATCTTACCTCAGATGAAAGGCTCATAATTGAACGATTTCTTGAAGCTTATGCAGACGTAGAATGAAGGAATACTTATTACTTACTAGATACACTTAATAAATGTAAGCTAAGTCAATATCTGCTATATAACTCATGCAGTTGTAATTAGTATGCAGTTTTACATGAATGAACACTAGTTATATCATATATGTTGTAGTGAAGTAATAACATCCTTAATCTTCTTTTTTTGTCTTATGGTTTCTACTTCTGATTAAATTCGGATTCACGTGTGAAAAAGTTGCACACGTTTCATAACTAAGATAACTTTATTCTCGAAGCTCGAATCTAAGACTGGTCTGATACTAGTATTCGTCTATATGTTGTAGTGAAGTAATAACATACTTTTTTTTTGTGTGTGTGTTTCTACATCGGACTAATTCAGATTCGTGTGTGAGAAAGTCAGACAACGTTTCTTAACTAAGGTAACTATTTTGAGAGCTCGAATCTAAGACTGATCTTGTTAAAGATAGACGAGTACTAGTACCCTCTACCACAATGTTTGGTCTTCAAAGCCCACAACTGTTCTATATCTTGAAAAAACGTAAAATATTTGGCCTCTGTTACTTTTTACTTGTCCATTTTGGACTTGCACGTTGTAAGAAACAATTATTAATATGAATATTTTACTATAATATTCATATTGATTGATACATAGTTTTAGATCTTGGAAAATGATTTTCGAAGACACAAGTAATGTTAACAATAGTCACGATACAATATAATTTTTTTTTTGATATGTTAAAATAACAAGTAAAAATAAAATACTGATAGTGAAAGAAAATTAAGAGTGGTTGAATCAAAGCATTAATGTGTACGCACAAGTGTCACAATTAGATTCCTAATCACATGATTAAGCATTAATTAGGCGTGTCGGTGATTTTTATTTGCCTTGTTATTATAAAAATAATATTCAAAATTAACAGTGTTAAAATTGTAAAATAATAATAACAATAAACAGTAGAGTTAAAATCTTTTATTGAAAAAGTAGTAATATATAGATAAATTTTAAAAGAAATATATTCCTTAAAATATTATATATAAAAATCTTTGTACTCCATTAAATTAAACCAAGATAGATCTAGAATTTCATCGATACATCAATGTGAATCTAATGATATTTTATAGATCTTATATATATGTATTAAGAAATTTTTAAATATTTATATATATATTTAATTATAAATTAAATTATATATTAACTTGAAATCGATAAAAAATTTGTATTGTTAAAATAATTTTGTTAAAATTAAACTTTTGTCAGATTCACTTGATTTATTTTGAAAGAAGTACTGAACTTTTTTATTAGCAAATCATAAAAACATAAAATTACAACACATTTTTTTTTCATTATTCTAATTTCGATTTTCATAAAACTAATTTTAATTTTCGTTAGTATAGAAAAGGTTTTCGATCAAAGCTTTTGAACCTATTCCGAAGTTACTTTAGAATTTGATTTTCAATTCAATTGATATTCGAGATTCTAAATTCATAACTCCAATCTACTTCAATTTAAAATCTAAAAAAAGAAAAAATTAATGCACTCCAAATTTATCCGATAAAATAAATAAAATTCAAATTCAAATTCTAAAACCGTCAAAATTTGGACCACAAACCCTATTTCAAGATTATAATTTTCTGTTTTTGTTTCTATAATTAATGGCATAAGTACGTTAGTTTCTATTAATATAAAAAGATTATGCTGACAAAAAGATAATTAAAAGCAATTTTGTAACAAACTTTTTGTACGGTTTCCCAAATTACTATGAATAACATATATAGATTTTTCAAATTTTTAGAAACAAAATTATTTATTTGTAATTATTAATTATTCTCCCACTTTACTAAAGTATTATATTATGTTAAGCGTGTCATTAATAATTCAAATATTACATACTTATTATCTTACGTAAAGGGAAAAAAATAAAAATTTAACTAAACCATATTTATTTGTGGGTCTCAAGAAAAAAAAAACTTTTCTCATGTTTTAATTTTTTAATATTAATTACTTATTTTTTGAGATTTAATTATTAATTTATGTAAAACAAAATATTTATATCGATTATTTAACTTTTTTAATAATAAAATAATTATTCCAATATTTTCTGCCAGCAAAGCACGTAGAGCCCACAGATCATATCATCACCTTGATTATTTAATCACAAATTTATAAAATAAAATTAAAAATATACAAAAATTAAATAAAGAAATATTACTAGTATTTTTGGTCTCTATATTATTGAAAAATTCAGATCTGGTCCTATTAATTTATAATTACATTTACTAATTTGCCTTTTCTTTTTATTATATTATATGTCGATCACATTTTTATTTAGTCGATCTTAATTGTTTAAATAAAAGGAATTTCTTAATAGAAACACTCTCAAAATTGATAGAGTTTAAATAAAAATAAAAATAGAAAAATATAATGATAAGGACTTGCATAAGTTGGAGAAAAAAACTATTTTAATTCTATAATCAGCCGAGCGTTATACGACTTTAGTTCGTCTATTATTATCTTCAATTAATTACCATGTATATTTTTAATCTAAGGAGAAAAAATCCTCTAATACAGAGTAATAATATAAGTCTAATATAATACATTAATATGTAAATGATGAAAGTAAGAATTATTCTTTCCTTCGTTTTTAATTTGTTTGTCCTATTTTTTAGTCGGTTTAGAAAAATGTCTACTCCTTTTTACTAATTTCAATTTCTGTGACATATTTAAAAATTCAAAAACTAATGGTAAATTCTACATAATTTTAGTTTTAGAACATACTTAAAATTCAATTTTTAAAATTTCTTAAACTTCATACCAAGTCAAAAACCAACAAACAAAAAACAGAGAGTAAAATTTTTATAAATATTTATAAAAATTAAAGAATAAAAAATACACCTGAAATGTTTTTTTAAAAAATTAGCTTCCTACTTGAATTATCAGGTCCTTTCTTACCTTATTATATATATAAACGATAATGATATTTCAAATTAATAAAGAGGATAATTTATATATAATTTGAGATATAAAACTCGAAAAAAGGATACTTAAGTATAAAAGGATTATAAAAGCATACATAAAAGTAATTAAAGGTCAAAATGTGTATAATCAATAACTTGAAGGAGTGAAATTAAAATTTTCAATAATTAAGGGATTAGAATTAGTGTTATTAAAACTTAATCAACAAATAACAGTGAGATTACAGAGAAAAACGAGTGTAGAAGCTGTGTAAAGCAAAACAATATAAACAGATTTCTACTACTGCTATTCGCCATTTGCCATTTTCTTCCGATTCAGAAATCACACTCTTTTCAATGCCAAAAACGGAATTCAAATCACAAATTCATAAAAATTCCGATTAGATTACAATGACGATGGGACGTAGCTCCGGCGACGACAATAAGGATAAGAATGATAACAATGCTATAAGCTCCGGCGGTGGATTTCACTCGATCCGTGACCGTTTTCGTTTTAAGAGAAATTCACAGAGACCGACGGAGACGGTAACGTTGCCGTCTTCTTCTTCTCCGTCGGATCGGCAGTGGAAAACTCCGGCACGATCTCATCATCACCATCACCATAACCGATCTTTTAGTAGGAAGCTGATTTTCTTCTGTTTCAGAGGGAAATGGTTATATTTGTGTATATTTCTGGTTATTTTTGTTTTTGCGTTAGCGTCTATGGTGTTACAGAGTTCAATCATGTCGGTGTTTAGGCAAAATGAGAGAGCTCGTTCGAGATGGTCTGTTAGGGACGATTTGAAGTTAGGAAGTTCATTGGAGTTTGTTCCACCACCGAGGTTTCAGCTTGGTAATGGCTTGGACTTGGTTAGGAATCAGCCTAGAATTGGTGTTCGGCCTCCTCGGATTGCGCTAGTAAGAATTCTATATACCTGTGTTCATGTTTAAGTATGCGAATTGTATATTTTTGGTTAATAATAGTAATATACAATCTCCATAGAACTTAGGAAGCTGTGAACGATTGTCATACAAATGCAGAAGAAAGCAAGTTCAAATTTAATGAGTGAACTATTTTTTAGTAAAATCCTAAGTGAATATCTTGTAGATTTTTTTTTTTTTTGGTTGAACCTGTAGGATCTAGAATTCTAGATGCATGTAAGTGGAGTTTATTCTAGAGCCTTAGAGCTAGGGAGATGATGGCAAATGATTCAAACTTAAGAATCTTATATCATTGTGTGAATTGTGATAGTGAGAGGATAATGTTCTTATCAGCCTGCAACTATATGTTTGTCTAAATTTGGAGGATATGCCGTAACTTTTTGTTTGTTAATTAGTGAGAATAAGATATGAGCACAACATTTTGACATATTTAAGAATATACATTCCGCTCTTGCTCATTATTCATGACTTGTGATCTTTACCTGGTTCCTGCAGTTTTTGAGTTTTAGCAGATGTGAGTGATTTTATGTTTACATGGATTATACCTTTCCGATGTCTTTTTAAAATGCACAGAGAAAAGACTGGTTCTGAGAGTCAAGTCTCCATTTAATTTTGTTGTCTTCATAATATATTGTATCTTCCCTGCTGCTATTTCTATATCAAAATGCACATTGCATTGGTCTCTTTTAACTTCCACTAATTTAAGTATGCTTCAATTTGACTGTGTAAGGTCTTAGGAAACATGAGGAAGGACCCACTGTCATTGATGCTATCTACTGTGGTGAAGAACTTACGGGGCCTAGGCTATATGATTAAGGTAATTTTTGGTAACTTCAAGTTATAATATCTGCTTGCTGTATCCTATATATTACTGTCCAAGACATAATAACTTAAAGCGTCTGTGTTGCAACTTGCAATTAATATACACTTCAGATTGTAATTCTGCTACTAAAGATGGTATTTCAGCTATAGAGATTCTTTTCACCTGAAATTTCTATTTTAGATTCATAGATAACAAACTTCTTATTTGAGATTGAGTGAAAGTTTGGTTGCAAAGAGGTAATTGGGGTTAAGAACTGGATCACCGTGGCCTATTGAGATTAATACACCTTAGGTTCTGGAAAATGTAAGGGGGTTCTTCTCTTGGAGCTGGGAGGGGACTGATCTGGCAGGCCGTGGAAACAAGTTTTTCTTCTTTTGAACTATAATGTCATATGTTCTTCCTGTTTGCTCTGCAGTTTCTTATTTAAGTTATGGTTATTCTTATTTGTTAAGATTCCTTTTCTTTTTTCCATACATATCTTTTAAATGATAATTGCATCACACATCTGATTATGACATTTTAATTTGTCTATAAGTCGTTGGTTCTCTATCTGAACTTGGGATTAAAGTATGATGAGTGGAAAATATGGTACCATATCAAAGTTGTGACAGAAGAATGCACCTTTTCTGATAGTTTTGTATAATGGTTATGTGCAATCTTATGCCCTACTTAAAACTCTTTTTTGCAGATATATGCTGTGGAGGATGGCATTACGAGATCCATATGGGAAGAAATAGGAGGGAAAGTGTCAATTTTAACTGCTGATAGATATGATCTCATTGATTGGTCAATGTAAGCATGCTCTGCCATCTTGGATCCTCATACAGTCCATTTCTGTGACTTTGCTATCGTTACTTTCAATTAGCTTGGTTTATATTAGTTTCTGCATTTTAATTTATGCAGTTTTGACGGTGTTATTGCTGATTCACTTGAAGATAAAAATGCTATATCAAGGTATGACTAGCCTATTGGATGAAGCATACTTCTTTTTATTCCAGGAGATTCAGCATGAACGTCATGTGAGCATTATTTACCAATAACAAACTAAAATGTGTGTTGGTCTTCTATTTTGAAAATTTAAGCTATTTTAATGTGAAGTGTACGGGCAATGAGTTTTATTTACAGTCTCCTTGTCCTAAATTCTGAATTTCTCTTGCTTGAGTTTTAAGCATTACTTGCATATGCTTGACTTTTACAACATAAAAAAATTGTTTGACCTAATGTTGCAATCATATTTGAATGAAGAACAGAGCTGTAGGATATTATAATAATTCAATCTTACTGTCAAATTGATTATGTTATTAATAGATGATTCAACACGAGTATGTTCAATTTTTATTGCTACATTCTTGATGTACTCTAAATGATGCCTACAAAGTACCATAGCCATATCAGTCCTTCTCAACATGGGTATGTCGGCAACACAGGGAGACCATGTAACAAAGATGAATCTAGATCTAGTACTAATCCTTTGCATTTCTATATTTTGTTTGAGATATTATGGTTTGTGAGTTCTATATTTATGCAGCCTTATGCAGGAGCCTTTTTGCTCTGTCCCCCTTGTATGGATAATTCAACAAGATACTCTTGCAAGTCGCCTTAGTCTCTATGAAAACATGGGATGGGAAAATCTTATTTCTCATTGGAAAGATTCTTTTCGTAGGGCTGATGTTATTGTATTTCCGGATTACTCTTTGCCGGTATACACAACATTCTTCTCTGTTTCTCGTTCTGATTTTATATTTTCAGAATTTTTAAATTTATTTCAAGTACTCATCAAGCTTATCATGTACTCAACCGTGGTATTTCTCCTATTATAGATGTTATATAGTGGACTTGACACTGGAAACTTCTTTGTGATCCCCGGATCACCAAAAGACAATTGGGCTGCTGGCAGTTATAGTAGGAGACATTCAAAATCTCAATCAAGGGAGAAAATGGTTTTGACAAAGATGATCTCTTGGTTTTAGTTTTTGGAAGTTCCATTATCTACAATGAGCTGTCCTGGGATTATGCGTTGTCTATTCGTCATATAGAACCTTTGCTACTCAAATTTGCTGGAAGTGATGCTGAAGAGAGGCTGAAGTTCGTTTTCATGTCAGGAAATTCCAGTGATGGGTATAATGATGCATTGCAGGTAGAATTCTGAGTGATGTAATAGTAATAAGATAATTCTTAATTTCTGCTTCCTATTTGACTCCTTATTCTGTCCTTGTAATTGATGGCTTGTCTTTGCCTTCCTCTGCTTCGCTAGTGTTTCATCTCAATTTTAAAAGAAGTTTTGTTGTTTCAATTGGAAAAAGGATAAATCTTTTTAGATATACTTACACATAACAACTGAAACTCATTTAGACAAAGAAGTTCTAAATTATTTTCTCTTGATTTTATACTTTAAAGGGCATTGTTGTCTTAGTTACCTACCTAAACTTTTCAACTTTCTGTCATCCATCATGTGTTCTCCATTTTTTATTGTCTTCACTCCTTGCTAGTGCTTTACTGTGTTATTTGTTAGGTTGAGATGAACATTCAAGTGATATTGAATAATGCTTCACAGCATTTTGCAGCAGCAGTAACATGTGGTTTACTTACTATTATCTATGCAATAAAATTGTAAAAAGCTATACTGTCTCAAAATTTGTAGGATATTGCTAATCGTCTAGGACTTCATGAGGGATCTCTTTCACACCATGATATGAAGGGTGATGTTAACGGTATTACACTGATTGCTGACATTGTCCTCTACTTCTCCCCCCAATATGAGCAAGAATTTCCTCCTATTCTGATACGAGCTATGTCGTTTGGAATACCAATTGTCGCACCAGACTATCCTGTTATTAAGAAATATGTAAGTCGATCAAGTATTGTTGGCAACCTTTTTAAGCTGAAAAGTAGAATACTTTTGTATTTCCTGGAATAACTTTCTGTATTCAGGTTGCTGATGAAGTACATGGAATCATCTTCTCTCAACATGATTCAAATGAATTGGTGCAAGATTTCTCACTACTTATATCTGATGGAAAACTAACGAGATTTGCTCACACTATTGCATCTTCTGGGAGGCTGCTTTCCAAGAACATGTTTGCAGTGGAATGCATTACAGGGTATGCAAAGCTGCTGGAGAATGTCATAACTTTCCCATCTGATGTCATACTTCCAGGAGACACCTCTCAGATTAAGCAGGAATCATGGGAGTGGGGTTATTTCCAAAAGGATTTAGAGGATCCTAAGGACATAGAAGATCTTCAAATGAAAGATGTGGATCCAATAAATTCCAGTGTTGTTTATGACCTCGAATTAGAGATGACAGGTTTTGTTCCACTGATGAATGTATCTGGAGATGATCTGGAGGCAGCTATAGAGGAAGACTTTCCAAGTGAGTTGGATTGGGACATCTTAAATGAAATGGAGCGTTCTGAGGAAGTAGATAGACTCGAGTCGGAGGAGGTATGTGAATAACTTTTACTGAAAAGTAGTCTTTCCCTGTCCAATCCAATCCCATAACCAAAAGACAAAAGAACAAGGAGGAATAAGAAATAAAAAAGATCTTTACTAGTTCATGTTTCTATTTTCTTGAATTCCCTTTGATGCAAGATCTATTGAGCACATTTTTTCTATATGTAGATTGAGGAAAGAATGGAAAAAGACATTGGTAAGTGGGATGATATATATCGTAATGCTCGAAAAGCTGAAAAGCTCCGGTTTGAAACTAATGAAAGAGATGAAGGAGAGCTGGAAAGGACTGGGCAACCAATATGCATTTATGAGGTTTATGATGGAATTGGAGCTTGGTCATTTTTGCATCATGGCTCTTTGTACCGTGGATTGAGCCTAGTGAGTTCCTTTGGCTTATTCCTTATGTTTCAGTTTCATATGGTTTCCTCTCGTTTTTTGGCATCTCTTTGTAGCTTGTACAGAAAATGAAGTTTTTTAAAATAAAATGCTATATGCTATGCATATTTGCTAATGCAGATTAAGTACATTCTCTTAAATTTTATTTACTTCATTATGTTACATCTCTGGTTTCTTTGGCTCTAACTATGGCATTTTCCCTTATAGTCAACTAAAGCACGAAGATTGAGATCAGATGATATTGATGCAGTTGGCCGTCTTACCCTCTTGAATGAGACCTACTACCGGGATATCCTCTGTGAGATGGGTGGCATGTTTTCAATTGCAAACCATTTAGATAATATTCATAGACGACCCTGGATTGGATTCCAGTCATGGCGAGCTACTGGAAGAAAAGTATGTTATTAGTTCCTGATGAATCTTTACGTGTGAACTAGTTCTTCTTGTAATTGTTAAACTTGACATTGGCATATTCGCACATAATCTTCTATGTACTCTTTTCTTGTTGACAAGTTTCATATAGGATTCTGTACTTATCAGGTTTCCTTATCTAAAAATGCTGAGCTGGCCCTAGAAGAAATAATACAGGCAAAGGTTAAAGGTGATGTAATATACTATTGGGCACATTTGCATGTGGATGGTGGATTTTCAGGAAGCAATGATGCCCTTACCTTCTGGTCAATGTGCGATATTTTGAATGGAGGCAACTGTAGGTAAATATTGCATTGCGTACAGTGGGATTCAAACATAGATTTGTTTCAAAATTATGCATTCCTGCCAGCATTTTTTCCTTTCCATTTTGGTGGATAGGTTTCTTGTATTTGAACAGTATAGATCTCTCTGGTAGAAATTTGGATGAATAACATTATTTAGGTTTAACTTGTATTGGAAAAAAAATAATAATTCCAAGTTCAAGTTGATTCTATTTCAACTATTCATGTTCTGAAGTCCAAGAAGCTGGAAATGGAGATTCAGAAATTCGTGTCCTAGAATGTATAATATTAGAAGAAGAGGGCTAGAAAAACTGGAACGTTTACACCCTACTCTTCTTAAGTAGTATCTTCACCTTATGTGCAGAGGGCGAGTGTAGTTTTTCTGTTAAATGGAGATTGTCCTTTATAAGTTCCTCTTAGCTGACTCTCATTCTTTTAACATTCTTGCAGAAATGCTTTCCAAGATGCATTTCGTATAATGTATGGCTTACCGTTACATATAGAAGCTCTCCCACCCATGCCTGAAGATGGTGGGAAATGGTCAGCCCTACATAGCTGGGTTATGCCAACCTCTTCTTTTCTAGAGTTTGTTATGTTTTCCAGGTAATCTAGGGCAATAAACATACTTATGTTTGGTGTTATATTACTTGCATAAATTTGGATATTGTAGTTTGAAATATGAATCGTTTATTTGAACTAACATGGCTTGAATTTCAGGATGTTTGTTGATGCTCTGGATGGTTTGCACGTGAATTCAAGCAATAGGACACATTGTATACTGGCAACTTCAACCATGGAGGTTAGCCTATAGACATAAATTGCATTAGTGCTAGTTTACATTTGGGTACAAACTTCAAATTAATGCATGGTAGAAGGATAAGTTCTTATGTTTTGATTGTTTGTGACCACCAGAAGCAGCACTGTTACTGTCGAGTTTTGGAACTGTTGGTAAATGTGTGGGCGTATCATAGTGCACGGCAGATGGTTTACATTAATCCTCAGTCAGGTGCGGTGGAAGAGCAGCACTCAGTTGAGCAGCGAAAAGGATATATGTGGGCAAAGTACTTCAACATGACATTGTTGAAGAGTATGGATGAAAACTTGGCAGAAGCTGCTGATGACAATTACCATCCCTATGAAACATGGTTGTGGCCATTAACGGGAGAGATATTTTGGCAAGGGATATATGATAGGGAGAGAGAAGAGAGATACAGGAATAAAATGGATAAGAAGAGAAAGACGAGAGAGAAACTAGTGGACAGAATGAAACACGGGTATAAACAAAAGACACTTGGAGGATAACACATCTTAGGTAGAAGAGATTTTTGACACCATTTGTAAACACCACCACATAGCAACCAAGCTCATTTTTGCTCTGGGCTTATGGGATGAAAGAGAAGGACGGACAGGAAACAAGAAACGAGTGGTTTAATTCTTTCTAACTGCATCAACATACGGAAACTGACATACTCTAGACTGACCTTAACTACATATGAAGGGAGAGTGCATTACTCTCTTGGCAAGATCGAGTCGGTTATCTGTGGCTCACCAGCATTTTTGAAAGCTTTTATAATCAATGGACAGCTCTGGTTCCTAAGAGGCACATTCTCTGCAGTATTTGAAATGAGCTGAGCCTCTGCTGAATATTGTATTCTTTAGACTTACTCTGTATATACATTTTAATACAATAGACCAAATGCAATATTAGTTTTACTCTGCTCCAGCAGAAAGGGTAGAGGTTTCAACATGGACTGTCAAAAATCTCAACCATGAACATAGGCGGATCTATGAGTACTTGGCACTATAGAATGGAAGAAAATTTTAGAATGTATGGACTCTAGATCGTTGATTCGCCTCTCATTAGGTTAGTTATACCACTTGGTTTATTGCTGTTGATTTTTTGATGATAAATGTTATCTAGTTCGAGACATAAAGACGTGTAGGCATTCTACTAAAAATTAACCAACATGGATTTATTGTTGATATCTTAAATTTGATAAATCAAAGCCCATTTAATCACTCTAAAAAATGATCAGTTGACCACTAAACTCAACTTAAAATACTCAAAAAGAACAGAAAAAATATGCAAACTTAAATGCCAGGATGGATCATGATCAATATTCAACCCAGTACATAAAATATGTTTAAAAACATATAGTAATAACAATAATACTCCTTCGTTCATCTTTACTTATTCATATTTGACTTGACACATCTCTTAAGATACAATAAATAAAATAATCATATTACTAAATTACTCTTATTTATTATAAGTCATCTAAATATTGATATAAAACAATACTAATATTTAGTAATAAGCGTAAAATAGATATAACACAGTGAATTGTCTATTGATTTGCAAAACTGCAATAAATCTTAATCTCACACAATAAAGTTCAGAAAGCATAATGTGTCACAAACCTTATCTCTAGACATGCTATTTCCAATAGATCCTGACTCAAGACGATTTTTAATACAATGAACAAATAAAAATAAATCGAAACCTATCCTCCTCAACTAATTAATTTTGCTCAAAAAATAAAAATAAATTCAAATCCAAAATAATAATGAGCCCTGCCCGCCCTGTATGTGGACCAATAGAAAAATGGCGTTTCACTCTCCAGAGTTCACTGTGTAGGGTTTATCACTACTCTCAAAAGCCCTCATTTTTTTTTTTTCATCTCTATTTTCCAGAAACACCCATTACCCAGGTATACACAATCTATAATCTCCCTCTTTTACATCTGAAAATTGTTTAGCTATAATTGTAAATTTTTTGCTTATGGAATTGTGATAATTGGGTTCTAGCTTTTTTTTTTTTGCTCACTTTTTATTAGTTTTATTCATGAGTATCAGAATTAGAGAAATCTTTCTTGGTGGGGGGTTTAATTTAATGATTGCATGATAATCTTGGTTGTTTAATTAATTTTTTATTTTCTCTTCCAATTTCTAATTGTTGCGTTTAACTGTTCTTGTTGATATTATTTTTTAAATTGTTGGAAATGAAAAAAAAATGGATTTATAGATGGAACAAAAGTATGAACTTTTTCTAAAGGGTTCTTTATGTTTGAAAACTGTTTATATGTTATCGGTACATGGATTAGTATGTGTATTTCCCTGAATTTTAGCGAGTTTTTTTAGATATGGATTGCATCAACACAAATGAAAATTCCGGGGAATATTGATTCTTTATGTTGCATTGTGGTGTAATGCGTTGTTCGTTCATTTTTACTTGTCCAGTATTGAATTCTCACACATTAAGGAGTAATAAATAGAATAGAATCGTAATTTTACTATATCACTCGTTGAGTATTATGGATTCAATGTTTTGAGAAACGACTATAGTTGAAGGGTAAATTAGGAACCAAGTCTGGACAAGTAAAAGTAGACATCTATTTTAGTATAGTGAACAAGTAGAAGTTGGTGGAGGGAGTATATTGTTCGTCATTTTGTGTCCGTTTTAATCATTTAATTTTTCTTAGAATTTTTGCTTGGATTGAAAGAGATTTGTTCGTTACCATTTCAATATTGAAGATTAACCATACCCCTATCGACTTGTTTGACAGGGGTAAATCAAGACAAATGAGAAATTCAACTATATGGCCTTTGTGTGTAATAATGTGATGGAATTAGTTTTTCTTCTTTTGATTGCATTTCCCTGGTTTGTAAATTCAGCTGTGGAATTTCAATATTTGATCTTGAAGCTTAACGTTTTCTGTTGTTCGGCTTTTCAGCTTTACATGAGTAGCTGAAAACTAAACATGCACACAATTAAGGGTGGTTGGGTCGGGCAAACATTTGCCCTTGCTACTTGCAATGACTCTGGTGGCAGGAAGACTAGGATTAGGCGTTCGAAAGAAGAGAGGAAGTCTATGGTTGAAACTTTTATAAAGAAGTAAGTGACCTTTTTCATTTCTCCTTGAACCGAGCTTTTCTGATAATTTCTGTCAAGTCTGTTTGATTTGGACTGATACGTTTAGGGTTTAGAACACCATGTGTGTTACTTTGTATCATGACATCATCAATTCTAGTAGTATTGACTATTGAACGGAATCTTCTTTTAAATTCTTATGATGCTTTGGTCTAAACGGTTCAGCTATATCTGTGTGTGAGATTCGCCAAATTCTAAGAGCTGGTTCTTGAGATGATATTTCTTAGGGGTATTATGTAAATATTTGATTTTTTTTTCCATCTACCCTAGATTTGGTGGACAGAGTTACTTGGTATGTGTTGTTGGTTGGAGGTGACAAGTATCCAGTGGGATTAGTCGAGGTATGCGCAAGCTGGCTAGGACACCATGGTTATCAAAAGAAATATCCAGTCAAAGATTAGCAAATTAGGCATGCATAGTACTCCTGTATAGTTAAATACCCAAATACTGCATAAACTATCGACTAAATAAAACAATCCGAAATGAAAAATGAAGTTAAAAAGGTGGGAGGAAAAAGAGGGTTTTAGGGGTGGGGGTGGTTGGTTCGGGAACCGAAAGGGGTCGATGAGAGAGCTGGAGGGTAAAAAATGGGCAAATGAGTAGAATAACCTCTTAAACCTATTTCTGGATGAAGATGGATGAGAACATCGAGAGGGTGGATGGGGAGGTGGAGGTGTAGAAAAATACACGAGTAAAATTCCCTTTTAATTTATGTCCCCGTGACTCATGAGATACATGAATCCTGCAAAGAGGAGTTCATTATCCTCCTACAAACCTAAGCACCTGAAACTTCAAACTATTGGATTGTTTATTAACCACTTTCATAAATGGTAACCTTTTAGTGAGTTGGTGTTCCTCCTTTCCTTCATCTGGTGATAGAAATCTTCAGATGCGAATGCATAATCATACTCTGGTGGGACAGATACCCGCAGGTTTTATCTGCTGCTACTGCATATTCTGATAAGTGATAAGTGATAAGCACAAAGAAGAAAGGTAGAGAGTTGGTGAATAAATAAGCTAGGTCCATGGTAAAGACATAAAATGCGATTATAGTTTCAATGTTTATGATCACTGCCTCATAGGTTGCTAGTTTGGTCATCTCCACCTATATGAACATCTACCTAGAGGTGCTAATAAGTAAACTTTTCAATGATCTTAAAATTTTCAATGAAAAAGAAGTAAAAATTCAATCTTCTTTGGAGCACTATATCTCTACTTACCAGCAGTTAGATCGACAGAATGACATCTTATTTGCTCTTGGCTTTAATGGTTGCAGATATCAGAAGTCAAATGATGGAATTTCCCATCACTTAATTTGACGCACAAGGAAGTTGGTGGCTCTTTCTACACAGTACGAGAACTAGTTCGCGAGATAATTCAGGAAAATAGAGTTCTAGGTCCAGCTAAGTTATCTCCTGAAGAGCAGAACAATATCATGTTAGCAGAAGAATATCCACTAGGATCCATATCAACTGAACCGCAAAGTTTATCTTTGTCTGGTGAGACCCATGTTATGTCAAGTTTTGCGCCCAACCATTACATGGGTATAAGTGAAGAAGCTGATTTTGGTGTGAATAGACAGCTTGATATAGATGAAATGATGGTTGTTGATGGACTACAAACTAGCGCAAGTGACATTTCCGAGAGGATTGAACAGTCTAATGAATCATACATAATTGATTCTGAATCTGATCATCAAAAAAACAAGGATGAGGTTTGGCATTCTAGTGGGATTAATGGAGTTGACCATGAAATGCTCAATGAACAAATGGCTGGTGACTCTGAGACAGCTGAAGAAAATGAAATCTCTGGTAAAACTGACTTACTCAACACCCTCTCTTTCAAGCATCAAAGTAACAATGCACAAGTTTTAGATTCTACTGAGATCATCTCGGAAAGTGTGAATGTGAGTCTCCTCTCTGGGGTTGATGCTATTCGTCCTACAGTTAAAAACAATGGAACATATGGAGAACCAATATCTACAGAGTTGGTGGTAGGTGAGAATCTAGATGTTGAAGGTGGATTGAGTGACCTCGAAGTATCAAAAGCTGGAATACCTCTTAAAACGTCAGAATTACTGGTGGAGAAGTTTCCCCTGCGACCCATTTCTAAGAAAATCAATGATTTGGATTCAGGATTAAATGAAACAACTAGTGTAGCAAAAACATTGGAAGAAATAGAACATGAACACGACAGGATAACCTCTTTGGAAAAAGCTGCAGAACATATAACTGAGCCAGTTGATATGATGATAGCTGATCGAAAAACAGAAAAGTCGGGTAAACTGTTGAACGAGAAAGCAGAGGCGAAAGCTGGAGAGGCATCATTGGAAATTTCAACTTCTTCTTCAGAAGGAGTGGCCATTGCCACTGATGTAGGAGTCAAGGCTTCATCAACTTTAAGTGAGGTAAGCTTTTTAAGCAGTAAACTTTAGCAATGTTTCACATAGGTTGAGTCTCAACTCTCAAGTTCCTTCTTTTTCTTTCATATTTATGAATTAATCTTTTGATTGAAGGTTTATCACCTCTGGTGCTTGTCTTTCACTTTAATGCACTAATTATTGGGCTGGGGTGTACAGATGACAAATGTACGGGAAATATAGAGTCTAGTCATTCACAGTCTAGAGTCTGCGAATTCATCGCATTTGACATGCACTAGTGCTGAGGGATATGTATATTCTTGTCGACATTTCTTAGGCATCTCACTGTCAATACTGTACTATTAAGTGTTAATATTGAAAGAAAGAAATTTGAAGTGCTTGTGGAGAAATGAGGAGAGGGCATGATTTTGGAGTCGAGAGTTTCTTCGTTAGAGCCATTCTGACAAACTTGAGTGTATCTAACCCCTTAATGCTCACGTATGTTAAAACCTGTTTTCCATGTGTTTTATTTTGTTTCTTTTGGGTGGGGTTGGGGGTTGGTTTGAGATCCGGCTATATGGAGAGCTAACAAGTATGTTTTTGGATAAGGATTATGAAATCAGACAATACTAGGGTAAAGTATGTATAGTAGATTGAAAACCGAATATTATCTTTTGATGGGAAGCTTCTTCTATTCCCAAAGTTCACTTCGATTGATCTGTCAAAGAGATACCAATGTGGGCGTTTATGTGGCTTCCTTTCTGTATAGTCACTTCATGCAATCATGGCCTCGACTACTATGATTTGAAGAAGGTTAAGATGCTCCAACTTTTATGGTTTCTTGACTTTGATAAAGAAATTATTTTCAGTGGTGGAGCAAATTTTCTTGAAGCAAGCTAGTTCTTCAACACATGTAATATATAACTCTACCTTACTTTCATGAACAAATGAATGTCCGTCTATTTCGATACTTGTGTAGAATTTACAGCTTTGCGTTGGTACCTCCTAGCATTAGACTTGCTTTTTTGTCATGATTGCAATGATTAAGGTTCATGTATTAAGGTTATTATATTTTGTAATCTGCAGCTAACTTTAGCTAACGAGCATAATTTGTTGTTGTAACTCAAAAAGGTCCAATTAATGTAAACACAAATGGGTTATCACTCCTCGTCTACATCTGGATCCTGCTCGCCTTTTTGACTAATTAGTACAAACGTTCAATTTCTCTCCATTTATGCTAACATGCTATATTCAAAATGTTAAAACTTTTGCAGACAGTTAATGCTTCTAGCCCAATGCCTAATGAGACTGTTGGTAGCAGTACTAACAGCGCCAGCGGTACTTCTAAGAAACCAGCTGCGGATGAGTTGATTGAAGATAAAGGCAAAGCCAGCATTCAACATAGTAGCAACCATCAGAAAGGTGTCAATCCTCCACTAGACAGAATTCATCTGTGAGTAACTGATAACTTCTCTTCGTTGAAGCTTAATGCAATTCCCGCCTCTTCTTTTCCTTGTTCTAATGTCAACAATTTCATCCTTCATGCAACACGATTCCCATTTCCCACTAATTTACTTGTCGATTGCTAATTTCTGTAGTGAAACATGGAAAGACACTTCAACAAAATCCGGTGAACGTGAAACAAATCCATTCCTTGCTTTATTGAAGGCATGTGTCACAGCTTTTGTTAAATTTTGGACTGAAGAATAGCTTCTTTGCTTTTCCTTTGAGTGATTTGAATCTGGCTATGGATCCAGCTGCTGCTGCTTAGTGAACACTTACTCGAATTATATCATTTCGGAGCTGCAATGGAAGTTACATTCGCTACCACAGGGGAAACCTCTCAACCAAAATCTCAACGTTTTCGATGATCTCTTAGTTGTATGATAGAACTTGTGCTAGTTGTGGTTTAGCAAGTATTTTTTAGATGGATTTATCACATTGAATGAATGAACATGTCACTTGTGAATTCCAGATATAATAGATGAGAGGTTTCATTGTTCAATGAGCTTGCCATGTTCCTTGAAAATGCTTGTGTTGTATTGTGTTACTTTTTTATACATGACGTTCGTATTAACGAAACGTCTTGGTCGATGATAATTTATATAGTCGGTTTCAACTTACTTGGGATAAGACATAAAGAATGCTCTGAACAATTACACTCCTAAATTATACAATGGTTTTATTATCGTTTTGAACTCGATATTTTCGTATTATTTACATCTCTAAACTATATGAGGAGCTTATTTGTAAGTTGAAGTTGTGTTTGGACATGATATAACACAATTCAACTTTATGAGTGAAATTTTGATAAATAAAAACTAATTTGAAATAATTTGTAAATTTCAAAAATTTAGCGCCAAATGGCTAAAAATAAAGGCCCATTTAATTTTTTATTTTTTTAATTATTCTTGTGGGGGTGCTAAGACAAAATTATTGTCTTTTGCTGTTAACATGGGTTCACTAATGTTTACTTTGGTCCACTTTGAAAAGCCAAACTTTTTATTATTTAAGTTTACTTTTAGCAAATTAAAAAAGAATTTATGTAAAATGAGTTCTAATTATTTTACGAGACTATGATTTTGATAGTTTAAGACACAAATTGATCATTTATAATAAGCTCTGAATTTTCTATAACAATATTTTTACCAAACAATCAAGTCTTTCAGATCAATTTTCATTTTATGTTCAATATTCTCGTTGAAACACGTAGGTATACATCCTTGTTTATGCTAGTACGGTACGTATACCATTTTTCATTTCTACATTACGAATCAATTGATTCAATGTAGGCATCGTTTTTTCCTTTGTCCTTCTCCCTATTTTTCCCTATCACGGGTGATTACTTCCGATCTCAAGCACCTCTTTTTCTTTCATAAAGAGATCCAATCGTATATTATATGTTTTTCTATAACAATGTTTCACTTTAAAAGCTATTAAAAATAAATAAACAACACTATTATAGAGAGATTTAAATCAATTTCACTCGATCATAATATAATAAGGAATATTAAATTCTCTCAAAATTGTTGGGAGAAATAATCTCCACATAAAACATAGCATTATTTACTAAAATGGTGCAAGTTATATTTAATTTTTAGATTATTATTGTATGTTGGATAATTAAAGGTGAATTAAAAATATAAATTCTAGTAATAAAAGAAATTCCAACACAATAATTTTTTTTATTATTAATTTTTGCATAACTTGTCGTTTTTTGGACCAAATGACCCCTAGCTATTTGAATATCTACTATATGATTATTTATTTGTACAACCCAACAACTCATTATTAAGAACATAATGATTAATGAAACTTGAAAATGAAGAAAAAAACTTTTTATTATAGCAAAATATAACCCATGCCAAATAAAAATAAATAAAGATATAGCCACTATGTCTTTTTTGGTGAATCATAACAATGTCCCACATGTTAAATGCTTCCTAAATTAATGTAATTATTGGGGAAGTATATCAAATATAAAAAAAAATCACAAAAATGAAATAGTAAAATAATAATAATATGGATCGCGGTATAATAGCGAGATTATTTCGCCCTTAATCATAATTTCGAGTTTGAACCCTGAGTATGAAGAAAGTTATGTTGAGAGTGTCACCCCGCTGAATAGGCTCTGACAAATATTGAAATAGAGAAACTCCTGTATACAGGTAACAAACACTTTTTTATTTTTATGTAACGTGTCTTTATATACAAACGAGTATGAATTAATTAAGTCAATGAATATTATATATATATCATTAAATAAAGTCAAACGTTGATTGACTACTAATCAAGATTATGTTTAAAAAGAAAAAGGACAAAATATTGTAAAGAAAAGATAATTATAAGTGTGAGATTCTTAAGCAAACTTTGATAACAAGGAATAATTAAAGTTTTGTCTAAACAAGATTAATTAACATTAGATTTTGGTGTTTTCTTGTTACCTAGAACTTTATAATTTACTTTACCAAGAAAAAAAAAAACACCATCATTGGACCATAGTTAAGACTTAAAGACATAGTAATAAAAAAAATATATAATATTAGTAATATACATTCTTTCATCGTAAAATAAGTGTCATTTAAAAATAGAGACAGTAATTAGTAATTGTTTTTAATTATGTTTTTATATTAAAAAACTATTCTCTCTATTTCGCTTTTACTTGTCAGATATTTTTTTGAAAAAAAAAAACAGAAGAAAATGAATATTAATTGTTTTTTCAAAGAGTATTAAGAGGAAACCCCACAACAGTACTGTGTTGGCTGTATTTAACTCTATATACACCTTTTTGTTTCAACCAATTAACTATTTAGGCCAACTATTTATGTTTTGTTAGGATATACTTCTATTATTCTACTCAACTTGTCTATTTTTTAAGAAATAGATATTTATTTTTTAATGTTAAATTTAAAAAATTAAGATATAATTTATAAAGTTATGCACATTTTATTTTTACTATAAAATATTATTTATTTTTTAATATTTAAATAACTTAGGAGCGGTATGATAAAATTATAAAGTAGTTATTGTTTTTAATAGATGTTGTAACGATCAAACGGGCCTTTTTTACCAATATACATTAATAGCATAAAGTGATGTGTCAATATGAACATGAAACACTTCATTTTAATTTGGTAATCGAAGGATTGAAACTCAGAAATGAATTTAAGATTTAAAATGGGGGAGGGGGGAGGGGGGGCATCACGAATTTAAGATTTAAAGATCAGTGCTCCCAGACGATAAGAATGCACAATTAAATATATTATCTATATACATATACACGAAAAAAAATAAAAGTTCTCGAATACATGTGTACCCTCACGGCTGCGTGTGGGTCCGTCTCTGTTGAGAGTGATAATAGACATTCATTTACATGATTAAAAGTTTATTTATCATGTCTCGATTTCCATAATCAATCTAAAATTCTGCGGTTCGAAAATTATTATCTTTATACATATGTAACAACTGATATATATGTATGATTCATCAAGTTAAACATCTATGATCAAAGTAATATTATTGTTCATCACATTATTTATAGAAACTTATTCTTAATTCAATGTTCCAAGGTTACGTTTGAGTTTTAAGCATGAAAAATAATCTTAATAGAAATCGTTTAAACCCACTCCTTTTTAATGAATATTACATTATAGTATTAGTTCGAATCAAAATACTAAAATTTTAACGCGAATATCGAATAAAAAAAAAGTTTTAGGAAAAAAAAGTTAGAGAAGAAGAATATGGTTGAAGGAAAAACATTACACATGGAATGATTCATTAGGTAGGAAGGATGTGAGTTGGGTATATATATTATTTGGTAAATTAAAACCAACAACCAAAAAAATAACTTAATTCTTGATTTTTATTATATAGTAATTTTATAATATAAAAACAAATAGACAGAAAGATCTGTTAGGTACAATGTCTTATTGAAGGCTCCATCACAAGAGTACCCTATGCCTGTTTTGAGTGTGACTCTTTATAAATACATCCGAGTCAGAAATTTTATTAAGAAAATCTAAAATATAACGGAAAAAACATAAATAAATAAGTTAAGAGAATATAACATTTATTTTATATATATAAAGAAATTGTATCGTATATATAATAATACAATTTTTTAATGCTAGGGATTCAGATGAATTACGTTACAGTTTTAAATCCGTCCATGCCTCTTGATGCATGTAGCGGGAGCGCATACATACATAGCCAGAGGCGGAGCTGATATTAGGAGTCTGGGGTTCTAAATTTCACTCCACTTCCTTATCATAGAGTTGTCAATCAGATTTGTTAAGGGTTAATGAGTTATTAATTAATTTTTAGTACAAATATAAGATCTACGAAAAAGCTACTAAGTTCGTCTGAGTCGACGAACCCCCACTCAGCTCCGCCCCTGTACGTAGGATGTATTCGGTATGAACGATACGAAGAAAGATGTTTTTCATGAAAAATGTTTTTTTAAGAAAAATAAATAAATAGCTAGATTTCTTACTTATTTTATTGTGTTCGATACATAACCAAGTGATGTTATCCTTAAAAAATCAGCATATATATAATCTAAATAAATACTGAGAGGTGGGAGTGAATGTGCGAGTCATGGAGACGGAGGGCTAAGGAGTAAGGGGTAGAGGTAAATATGAGGTGTATTAGACGATAGTAAAATTGTACAATCAATATGAAATATCATTCTCAAGAGTTGTTTTCTTTACTTTAATTAGTAAAATCGTTTTCCGCATTTTTTTCTAGAAAAAAAAATTGTTAATTTTTTGCCTATCAAATAAAAACATTTCAAGTAACCTATAAATAGTAAACGTAACAATCTAATAACTAAGAAAAAATTATATTATAGTAGGCTAAAATACATTGTTAGTTATTTGTTTTGTTACGATTGCTTCTTTTATTTAAAAAATTAGATCATTAAAAATAGGGGAAAAATATTACTAATAACTTTTACTTAAATATCGAACACAAAAGAAAAATATTTATTTTCTACGAGAAAACTAAAATAAATGTTGAAGGCAAAAAAATAATAAAATCAAAGTTGATATAGTTTTCTATTATATTATTATATTATATTGTTATATATAATAAACGAAAATAATATTTTGTTATCATTATAAATAACACTTAATTAAACTCTTGTAGTCCCTAACTACTTTTTAAACTTTCCTCGATGTTTAATGCATGATATAATAGAATAATATTTTTCTATTCTATATTTGTTATCAACTTTTTTTTTAAAATAAGTTCATTAATAAATAAAACTATGAAAAAATTGTACTAATTTAACACTTGACAAGATTTTCAAAACTCAGCTTCTTCGCATTTAATAATAATAATAATAATAATAATAATAATAGTAATAACAACAATTTTAAGTATTAAATGATTTATGTTAATTAATTATATCTGAATAACTATATTTAATAAGATGAATATAATTAATATAAGATCCATGAAGTAATTAATAACTATATTTAATAAAATGGATAATTAATATAAGATCGATGAAGTAATTATTGATTAAAAAATACAAAAACAAATTAAAATGAGGGAATAACTTTTTTGCTTTTTCCTTATTTTTTTTTTCTTTTAGAAAAAAGTGGATTCTAATGGAAAATGGTATATATAAAGACTTATAGAATTTATGAACTCTTAAAATAATAAGCAGAATATACTCTCTTCTTCCGGAATTATTTGTCATGTTACGCTTATTAAAAGTCAATTTAACTTATTTTTAAAAGTAAATTAGATTATATTAATTTGATATTTGAAACAAAAATATTAAATATTTTAAAACTATATGAAAAGTACTATAAATTACAATTTTTTACATATTAATATGATGAAAAATACATCTTAAAATGTCAGTCAAAATTTTTATAGTTTGAATTCTAAAAATAAAAATTATGACAAACAATATCGGACTGAAGAAGTAATATTTATGTAAGATAATTTATATTCATATTTTATTTACTAAATTTTAACCTTGCATCTCAATATGCAATAAGGTGGTCGAATTGCAACCACTAAATTGCATCTTAACACATTATATTGGGGGCAAATGTGTCAGATTTTATTAAATAAATCAAAGTTCCAAGAAGATATGTTATGTCGATATATATGGATTTATCGTTTCTTAGTGATCGTAACAATCAATTCAAGCAGTGAGAATATATATATATATACACTAAATGTCAAAGTAAATATTGAGTGTGTTCAGTATGAAGAAAATATTATTTTGTAATTTACTGTTCATATATTTGATTGACCAAACTTTTGAGAGAGAAAAAATAGTTCAAAAAGAACAAATTCTTTAAAAAAAATTATTTCCGAAAGAAAACGTAAAAAAAAAGTAAAATTCACGAATAAATATTCAGTGTTCGCATTGATTGTTTCTTCTCTACCCTTCGACACGTTGGCCCCATCTCCACCATATTTCATTCTCGTAGCCCTCATCCCTATCACTCAACACTATTATTTTCCGATCCTATTTTTATATTTTTAAAAAATTAATATATAAATATTTTTTTAAATAATATTTTTTAATTACCTATCGAAATAAAATTATTTCTTTGAGATTGTCCCCAAACTCCTTCTCCCATGTTCCACGCTCATGACTCTTAGCTAGCGTTTGGCCATAGATTTCCAAATATTCTTGGCAAATATTATTTGAGTGAAAATTTGGGTGAAATTTCACCATGTGTTTGGCTATAAAATTTGGGAAATATATTTCACCTTTTTAGAAAAATACGAGTTATACGCACAAGTTTTAAAAACTATCAAAACTAACTAAAAGTTTGTATTACAAGTCAATTGAATGTTCGTTACAACAATAACAAATAATGTCCATGACACTAAAGCAAAGTGGTAATTTGGAGTGAGTGCAACAAGAATTATTCCATACATCGTGAAGTAGACAAAGTACACAACTTTGTTACCTAAAGCCAATTTTTTATAATTTTCATCAACAATCATATCATTATTTAATATTCATTAAATATTTTATCACTATTTTGGTGTTCACGTAAAAAATGATGTTATACAACGCAAGCAACAACTACAGAGGGTGTTTTTGTAATAGATAAAAGATTTGGGTAAAATTTTAATTTTTTAAAATATCCCAAATAATGAAATTTGGCCCAAATACTAGAAAAAACTAGTATTTGGAAATTTGGGATATTTGCCAAAAATATTTGCCAAATAATGGCAAATTGTATGGACAAACATTATTTGCCAAATTTTTCCCAAATATTTTCTGTCTTACTCTTGTCTTTAATTATTACTTCTATTTTGTCTTTTTGGTTAAAAACAATAATACAATGAATTTTTTTTAAAAAAATCATGTGGAATTAATTATATTATTATTTTACCTCCAAGAAAATTATCCCTAAAAAATTGTTTAGTTGATAATTAGTTTCAATGTACTACATTATTAACGACGTTATATAATATATTATTTAAAACAAGAATAAAAAAGTTAAAATAAAAATTAAAATAAGAAGTGGAAAATATCCAATAAGCGCTTAACTATCTTTATCTCGAATAATTTCAACTTAATTAAAATTTATCGAATTGAAATTTGTGTATAAAGATTATTTTTTTAATATATTTTTTTAAAAAAATATTTGAATTTATTCATGCAATATTTAAAAACAATCAAAAGTGAAAAGTGAGTTCAAAAACAAATTATATATCATTATTCCAAATTAGATACAACTTCAAATTGAATTTGAAATTTTCATAATTCAATACTAATTTTCAAATAAAGTGAAACATTATTTCAAAAAAAATGAATAATAAATGGGTCCTTAGTTTTAGAAAGTATTTTAACTCAATGAAATTTGAGAAAAAATAGTTTGGTATAAATAACAACACTCATATTTGGTCAAATAATTAGAAAAGTGAAAATTATATTTTAAAAAGAGTATATACTAAACCTAAAAATATATTAAAACACTTTCATATTGCTTCTATAAAAGGAGGCAGCTGGCGGCTGCTTTTGAAAAAAATAAAAATAAAACCTTTTTTGGGGTTGGTGGATCAATATATACGGTGGTGAATTCAGAATTTGAAGGTTCGGATACATCAATCATTCAAAATAAAAATAGGGAAAAGGCTATGAGTCCAGTTTCGAGAGTGATTCATTTGACTTATTCTAACAGCAACATCTAGTGGACTGCTAATTATATCATAAATTTTATCAATTTTTCATAATCGATATACATATATACAAATGATTTTTTCGAAATTGACGAATAGATGTTATAGGTGTGGGTCCGCCTTTGTTATATATACAAATTTTAATTTGTATTATTTATATATAATTATATAATTAAGAGAGATGTGAGTTGTAGAAACATTGTGCGTGTTGAAAATATGGAAATCATATTGTATGTCTCACGAGTCACATGCTTATGTATGTATATTTTTGTTGTAACATATGGTTTACAAATTTAAGTCTACATTCAATGCATTAAATCATAAAAAAAAAAAAAAAAACTAAATACTTCTCTAGCTTCGTTTATTTTTATTTGTCAAGTTTTATAAATTTTACATGTTTTTTGAAAATAACTATCTAAATGTGATTATCAAAATCATTACGATATACCAAGTCTTAGCCCTAAATCCATAGGGTCTCGTTTGATAGTTGATTTGGAGATGTGAGCTATGCATTAAGTTCTGTATATATAAGTGATATCGTGTTTGATAGTTATTTAGGAGGAAATTTTATATTCACATACTTATGAAATTAATATATATGATGTTTGATTTACAATTAAGGAACTCGCATAATCAATATATATATATAAGTTATGAAGAAATATATTTATTATTTTATACAGAATGTAAGGTGAAATAACCGAAACAGGTTAATGAAGAGGTTCAATCATGTGTCAATCCCAATATTTAAGTATTGTTTAGCTAAGAAAAAGTCTTCGCAAATGAATTAATATTCTATCTGTCTCAAAATAAGTGTTGTTTTAGCTAATTTTATGCTTATTGAGAAAGATGATAAATAGTATGTATAATTTACTAAATTACCATATTAGATGTTTCTCGAGAATTCAACAACATTTGGAAGTAATTCTTTAATATAATATAAAAATAACCAACATGGATTGTAGTGCACTGGTGAGAGTGTTTCACTTTTGATCAGAGATCTCGGGTTCGACCTTTGATACAAAGAAAATGATGTTAGGAGCGTCACCTCCGAATAGGCCTTACAAAGCGTGATATAAATTCAATCGGAGCTCTAATATGGACCGCAGAATAAAAAACAAACAAAAAAATATATAATATAAAAGAATAATTGGCAATGATTACTATTTCTTATCTTGTTTTTTTAAAAGCAATAGTCATTTTGGGATATTTGTTAACGTAACATTTATTTTGAGATGAAAAAAATAAAATATTATAATAATTAATTACTTTAGAGAATTTTTCTTTTTTCAAGTGTGTTCGTGTAGGACTAGAAATATAGATTTACATAAATGTAGAATTTCATACGAAAGTTATAAAATACTAACTAACTTTTATTAAATACATTTATGAATAAACAATGATAGACATCCACTTTCATCTATACATTGAATTCATAACACTCAAGAGCATTCATTTTTTTACCCTTTACATATAGATCACTCATATCAAAGCAAGGTGGTATATAACTCGTCCGTAAATTGATTCGAACGCTATGTATACTATCGAATCAACAGTGAAATACATTCTGCTCACGAATCTGTTCCACTAGTCAAGCCAGGCTATCTCCGAGAAAATAGGGATCCTGAATGAGAGAAGAATAAGCCAGACTGTCTTTTGACTAATTTATATTTTTTTCGGAGAATTATATATATATATATATAATATATATATAATATATATATATATATATATATATATAATATAGCTCAATCTTTTTGTTTTGATTTGAGTTGATTTTGGACTCAAAATTGTAACCGTTTTTGTCTTTAAAAGGCAGAAAATAATTGGACAACAATTTTTTTTTGAAAATTGAAATTGACTATCAATTAATTATAATGTCTAAAGATGGGAACATCGAAAACGTAAGTAGGTATAAAAAAAAATGAAGATTTAGAATTAATCTAAATAGCCGTCCATCTATTTGCTGTAATTAAAAATAACGAAGAGATATATAAAATTATGTATAATTCAAGTATAACATATGTGTATACTCTTATATAATCAATGTATATTTATGTATATCAATTAAAAAAAAAGTAAATCATAAATCTGCTCGACTATTTATGAGAAGATCCTCATAAAAAATAATACTCACCTAAATACTACATGTAAAGTAAGAAACTTTTAAGAACTATTATATCAAGTTTATATTCTAAACTTGAATTATAATATATGTAAATTCATATAACACACACATATATATATATAGTATACTCATGTATAATCTGTGTATATTTATAAATCTGTTTAACTATTTATGAGATAAAGTACCTAAATATGAATAAAGAAACTTTTTAAACTATTATATTAATTTATAATCTAAATTAAATGTATTGTGTAGATTAGTGTATGTATATATATGTATATTTATAAAAGAAACAATTTGAATATTAATTTTTTCCAAAACTTAAATACCACTAGCATTGGTCATAACTTCTGAATCAGATTATGATAATTTATCTTCAAAAATCTATTTGATCAGATTTTCTTCTAATAATTTCAAGTAGTCTTGGAGTTTTCAAAATTTTCTGCATAGAAATATCGAAACACAATTCCAAACATCAAAAATACAAAATTATAAATTTCAACTTCAAAATTTATAATCAGACGAAATATATATAACAAATTTATTAAATGTCCATCTAATACCAAAATTTTCATTTTCCTTTACCCCCAACCCCTACCCCCCACCCCCCACCCACCCACCCCATGTGTGTATATATATTGCCCTAAAACAAAAAAAGATACCTCACATAGCTTGTCCACACACAACTTTTCTATTTCCCCTCTCTCTCTCTAGATTTTTTCTCTCTCTCTCTCTAAAACTTCCAAATTCTATCCAAAAATAAAAAAAAAAAATCATGTCTACAGATCTACAATTTCCACAAGATCTCTTTGAAATGAATTCACCAAATATCAATTCTTCTTCTCAAAGATGTATCAACAATAATATTAATATTATTATCAATAATAAAGATGATTGCAAAACCCCAAAATCTTCACCTTTTTTAATCCCTAAAATCCTCAAATGCCCAGCTGCACCTAAAAAACCCAGAAGGGTAATTTCGTCCTGTAAGAGAAAATTACAATTTGTTGAAATGGTTGCTAGTAAAGAAGTTGAATCATTTTTCAAAATCCTCGATGATGATGTTGTTGCTTCGTCTTCGAAAAAGATATGAGTGCTCGAAAATAATCAAATCAAATCGATCAATTCGAGTGTACAACGTGCTCGAAAATGATTAAAGTTAGTCCTATTTGAAGATCGACGATAAGTCGTGGAAGGTCACGTGCTTTAAGATTTGATGTTTTCACCAGAAATCTGATAAAAATTATACGATCGATCTTCATAGAGTACTTAATTTGTAAGATACATAAGTCTTATTTTTATTTTATAATATATATATATTATATAGTTTTTATACAATTGAGATCTGAATTCTGAATTATCTATGTAGATTTGTAGCCTTATAAGTGGATGATTCATTAGTTATTTGAGTTTGAAATGAGCTTAATGGAATATAATTTATTTTTTTAATAATCGCTTTAGATACTAAGTAAAAATTTATTTTTTTATGTTAACTTTATATCATACATCAAAAAGAAAAAAATTTAACTTTTTAGATTAACTTGTCGGTTCGTACATTCTCTCTCTATCTCTTTATCGTTAAAAAACGATTTGTCATTTTTTTTGGCTTCATCTTTTGAACGTAAATATTTCATAGTTTCTTTTTTATCTTTTTATGTAAATAAATAATCAAATTTATCGAAACATATCTCAATTATTTATTCCTTTTTCTTATCCGAAGGACAGTGATGTTTCAAGTTGTAAAGAAGAACTATTGTGTTTTGATAAATAATTGATAATATTAAATACTTAATATTTCATTAAAAAAATTACTTTAAATATATTTTTGACGCTTTGCTTTTTAATAATTTTTTGACTTTTTTTTCCTATCAAAAAATAATTATTTCATAATATTTTAGAAAATAAAATTTTGCAAGGGTATTGACGGGTCAGGCTGCAGCCCATTTATGGCAAGATTGGGCTACAATATTTTAAGGCCCTTTAAAATATATTGGGCTATACTTTTGAAATGGAGAAACTAAGTAATTATCTTATAAAAATAAAATAATTATAAACGCATATCCCTTTATATTCATACCAAATTAAATAATTTAAATAATTACACTATATATCTCCCCAACTAGTTTCGAGTAATTATACTAAGTTAGCATCATATACGTATTGGTATCATTAAGACTGATGATACTAAATCGGTATATATATATATATGTATATACGGTGTATAGTATCATTAAGATTTTTTATTAAGAAATTACCTATTAGTCAACCCGATAGGATTGAGGTGAGTGATGTGCTCTGTTCATTTTTACTTGTTTATTTTGAACTTTGTGCTTTTTAAGAAATAAAAATAATTGAACGTATAGTCATAAGTCTTTGATAATGATTCGAAAATACGTAATTAACGTTGATGTTAAAACATTAAATGCTACAAAAAACAAGTAAAATGAAAATCTATTTTCGAAATACTGAACAAGCAAAAATAAAATCAATAAGAGTATTAAATAGGTTATGAAAGATTATTTATTAGTGTAAAAAGTTAGATATGTTTAGTTAAATAATTGTTTTAGTTGGAAGATGGACCTTGATGAGCTTTGATGGGTTTAAACTTAATTAATTAGCTTTAATTTTTTTGTTCTTTTAACCTAAGTTGGTGTAAGCTAGTAATGAAAAAGTACTTAGAGGCCGGTTGTTGGTACAAAAATTAGGTGGTCTATTAAATTTATCTTGAATTTAAATTTTTATTATTTTAATTTGTATGTTTTGTTTTAACTCGTCATCGAATTAATGAAAGTAAAAATAAATAAAATCTTGTGATTTTAAATATGCCACGTAAAAATTTAAAATTATAAAATTGTCAAAAAAAAAGTTCTTTTGAATAAAATAAAAAAACAGTAAAACAAACAAATTAAAATAGAATGATTTAAGAGGTAATAGTAAAGAGCAAAAATTATTATTACTATTATAATATCAAAATCTTGGTGCAATATATCTCATAGAAAAGTGAGATAGATTTTTATCATTTTGATCATAATCTCATAATTATAATCTACTGAAAAATTGAAGTAGGAGTATTACATGAATGGGTTCGATTCAACTTAGACGAGATAAAATGAGTTGAGTTAATAATTAATTACTTAAATCGAAATGATTTGAGTTAAAGAACGAGAGCCATAATCAAATTCGCTCAATTTTTATAAGGCTTTAACATCTTACGTGTTTACATAAGACAATTTATTACATCAAACAAAACAAGTTTATAAGATTTTCTATATATAAAGGGGTAAGGTTGAGTTCACAACACCAATTTCATATAAAACTTATGAAATTACATTGGAATATCGTGTTTTATCTCATGTGCCAATTTGAACTATATATTATCGTTATCTTTAAATTAAGAAAAAAAAGTATGATATACCCTTAACTCTGTTATTTAGAGAGATTATATACCCCTTCTTGCAAAAGTTATTTATATATACATTTATTGTTATACAAATGACTCACATATATTCATTTTCTCTAATTAGTAAAATAAATCAATTTAGATTTATTTCTATTAACTTTTTTTTATTTTAAAATATCTGATGTTTCTCACATTTTTTTACCTTTTTAATCCAACAACTAATTTGAGTTTATTAATTTAATTGTCAAATTTGTTTTTTCATTTTTTTTCTTGAATATTTATATATGCTTCAATTTTATTTTTTTGCATATATAAAAATTAAATTACAATATAACAACAAAAAATTTAGTTTTATTATTTTTTCTCTTTTTTCATTCACATTTATTTATATGATTTCTCGGATTTTTATACTAAAAAAAATAAAAAATAAAACAATAATATAAAACTCAGATAATAATTAATCAAAGAAGTCAAAAAAAATAATTTTTACGTGAAAGATATCATATACATGGTTTTAAGTAATAAAAATAAAAAAAATGATATGAACTAATTTTATCACTTATGTAACGGTAATGGTATATATGAGCACCTTATCACAATAAAAATATATATAGGTCATTTTCATAACGAGAAATTGATATATCAACTTTAAATAACCATGAAAAAGTATATCAATTTTTTTTCCCTTCAAAATAAAGTGAACTTAAAGGATTAAAATAAATTAATTTTAAAAAATGACTGATCAATCCATCCACACAAAAATTAATGAAATAATTTATATTTTTATAAACTAACTTCATCATTATTTTTCACAAAATATTTGTTGTTTTAAACCAAACAACCCCTTTCCAATGATTAGTACTAAGTTGACTGACATAACTTTGGGATCTGACATTTTTTATTTTTTCAATTTCAATTTTCAAAATAGTTGATGCAGATGAATGTAAAAGGACCAGAGAATTTGTATTTATCAATAAATATAAGAACACAAATATACAATGTGCACTGACATTTTATTCTTTTTACTTTTAATATTCATAATTTTTAGATTTAATTAAATATAAATTCATGCATTAAATTTAGATTCACGTATTATATTATTATCATGTTTTTTGAGCTTGGTCCCAATTTGAATTGGGATTTTTAGTTTTGGATTAGTAACAACAATTTTCTAAATAGGGTTTTAAAGAAAAAATTGTATTCGGATCCAATCTCTGATTTATAGATAGAGATATTAGTTTACTTAAACTTTCGTTTTCTATAAAAACATTTTCGACAGCACAACTAGGTGCAGACACTGAATTAGTAGCACTAGCACGTTATTCGACTCCTCGATTCACTTTGATTGCAAAGACTTTCGCCTTAGGCGCATATCTTAGCAACACAAAATGATAGGACTTGACCAAACATCTCATGACACGAGCTGAGGACAGCCATGTAACACCTGTATGAAACTAAGTACCATTCGTTAAGGACAATAAATCTTGTTCATATGTCAAGAGCTAGTAAGCTTTTGCACATTGTATCGAATTAAACCACATGCTACAAATCGAATAAATGATTATTAGAAAATTGAATTATCTTAAACTCGATCTTATAATATCAGCACAAAATTCATATACATATACTATCAAGCTAGATCTATACAATTTTAAAAATATATTTTCCCATGCATGACAAAATTAAGAATAGAGAGATTTGACATGAGATTGGACTATTCTATGTGTTGCATCTTTATGTCTTTGAAAATAATACCAAAATGGACTATTCTATGTGTTATATCAATTAATTTTTTGAGCTCCAAATGGATGCCAAAACAAGCCATTTTTCCATATAAATATTTTATGGAATATTTTATTTGAACATCGCTATTTAATTTAAATTTGAATTTTTTTAATTTTTTTATCTATGTTGACCTATTTTGGAATTGTTGAATTTTACTTTGGCAAGCTTAATTAAATATTTTATTACCTACTAAAATTAAAAAGTATTTAAATTATAATATTACCAAAATTTATATGAAAAACTTAAAAAGGAAACTAATGCATAAATATTTGACACAAATGAACCACAAAGATATACAAGATAATCAATTAGAGTATTACTAATGATTATGTAATTTAATTATAAGAGTCAAAGTTTAATAATCGACTTAATAAAGACTCAATTTTATTTTCATAAGTGATAGAAAATAATGAATTTAACTAGAAAATATTGATCTTTTAAAGAAAAAGATAAATCTTATTAAATAGGATAAAATTCGAAATTATAGAACCCTCCCATCATAAATATCAATAATATTCTCATTTATCTTTTATTTTAACTCAGAGTCTCATTTTATCGATTAATAATTAATATTTCGCCACTTTAATAAGCCTCACTTGTCCCAGGACATTTTGACCCTTGTGTACTCTATTATTTACTGACATATAACAAGATCTAATAATTTTGTCCTAGAAGAAATAAAAAAGGGTTGTGCTAACAAGCAAATAGTGATATTTTAATAATTTTGTCCAAGAAAAAAAAATCCCTTCTATACTTTTTTTTCTTTTAATAATGTGAATAATGATAATGACTTTTTTTTTTTATTGATGTGAGTGTATATAATATTCCCTTCATGCAATTATACTATATTTACGTTAAATTTAAATTATGAATCTATATCCGATTTAATTATATCTGATATAACCCTTACCACCCACCCGCCCCAATCTCCATACACCAAACTACATCCATATATTTTTTTAAGAAAAAAGAATCTTATCCCATAATTAAATTATGAGTAGATAGATTTTGAGATGGGATTTTTGTATGTATTACATCTTTTATGTCTTTGATAATAATAGCAAAAATGGATCCTAAGATGGGAAGACCCATTTGGTTTTGTTTTCTTCAATGTAAAGCCAACTTATAAATTTAAATATTGAATCAAAAACTTACATATATTAGTTGTTGAGTTTCTTGATATAATAAAAGAAAATTTAATTTAATAGGTCGAAATGACGTGATTTAAAATTTTTTTTTATATAGTTAAATTTCAAATGTATAATTTTTAATTTTCTTTGCTAAAACTTATGATTCTTCCACTACTTCTATTAACAACTTCAAAAACAAATTTAAATAGAGACTTAGTGAAACAAACTGTCTGTAACGATATAAATATTTGCATCTAAACAGAAAAACCTATGAAATAAAATATTACTACTTCATTTGCTATGGTAATTCTTCACTACTAGATTATTTTAGTAGTACAATTTTTATGAAATAACGTAAAGTAAAGATATTTTTATATCATCAGATCACTTAGAGGAATTTTTTTTTTAAAACAAATGCTCATAAATACCATTGAAGAAATGGTTATAACCAATGTTTAATTTTAAGAAAAAATACATTTTCAATACTTAATAAATATTTCAAATAGGTTAGGATCATGATTTGGTGTACAACATGTTCTAACTACCACATGTGCAATAGGCAATTGACATGAAAATGAAGATGAATAATTAATTATTGTAGCAAAGTACAAACCATACCACATGTAATAAGATAACTACTCATTACTCCCAATGTCTTTTTGGTGTTGAATCATATGTATACTATGATTCATGATAGTGTCCCACATGCAAAATATTGCCTAACTTTATAGTGCGTTGGTAAGAAGGAAAATATTTTTTTACGTTGCATTTATTAAGATTAATTGAAAACATTTTGAATAGGAGTATGAAAAAAAATTATAAATGACATTTTAAATTTATTATCATTTTTCACGAGCGTATCCAATGTATCAATGTTAGGATTCATTTGAGCTCAATATTTTTTATTCAGAGTATAAATTTATGTGTAAGAATTTAGTACAGTGTTAATAAATACTAAATGATAGAACTTGTTCGAATGGTTAGCATCCTTTACCTCCAACTTTGAAGTTGTGCTAAACAAAAATACCTTAAAAATTAAATTCGTAGAACTTAAATCTTGAATTTATCGTTATGCTTCTCCCTACTTCTATCCTTTAACTCACTCATCCCCACTCCTACCCTAATTTTTTTTTAAATTACATACAAATATTATTGAGACACTAATTTTCATTTACTTATCAAATATCAAAAAATAAATTTTCAAAAAATTACTTTTTTTTTCATACCAAATCCACATGCACCTAAATAACTTTTAAAAGAATAGTGCAAGAAAACTCATCCATGATTTTGGGTCATATCGTTTGTTTATATATAGTATTTTGAAATAAATAAGATCACAAACTTACAAGTCCAAAAAGATGTCAAAATGTAAAGATATTCATATTTTTTTTATATAATATAGAATTATAGTTAAACAATAGTATAAACTTAACAAATATATCAAATGATCCAAAAGAACAAAATAACCTCTATAACTCAAACTTGTTAATATTTAACCAATTTTCACCACAAGCATGTTAATATAATATAACATCTCAAGATTGTGTTCAACGAATGCACTTTTTTTTTTTTTTTTTTTTGTGTAGAACTAATTAATTTATCTTTTTGATTTATAATCTTAATCAAACTTTGATAACAATAAATAAAATGATAGTTAAACCAAATAATTTTAGAATATTCTAGTCCATTTTAAGTTCCATTTTTAGTTCAAAAAATTGATCCCAAAAATAATTGTCATTTTAACTGTTATTTTAAATTTAGAACTTTATCTACTGCTGCCACTCAATCATTGGGGCATTTGTCTAAGAGTAATTTATGAGTTTGCATTAATTCATTAAGGTACACAATTAATTACATTTAATTCAATATTCAATAAATAATAGAAAAGAAAAACAATCAAGAAATTGACATTAAATTGTCTTTCAAGAGTATATTAGTATAGAACCCCATAATAGTATAGAGACTGTACCTTTAATTAGTTATACATATACTATAAGTTATTTAATTCTTGATTGGACAATTTTTAATATATTTTTTTTGAAAAAATTGTGTCCTTCACATTGCACTAAGTTATTTAAAGGATTTTCAGTTTTAAAATTCAAACTCGATATCTCTAATAGACGAAAATAAACTTTTACAAGGGTGATAAAACTCGCTCATGCAATGGCAGATCTAAAATACTGGTTAGGGTATGGCCCCGTTTAGTAATTTTAATCCAAATTATGTATTATTTATCTTTAAAAAAATTATTTATATATAATAATAATAATAATAATAATAATAATAATAATAATAATAATAATAATAATAATTTAGAAACATTACGAATCACAAATTCAATTATAAATAAACAGAGTTTGTTATTGTTAGGTGGAGTATAGTCTTGATTGCTCCATCAAAATGGTATCCTATGCATGTTTGAGAGTGACTCTACGTCAATATGAATCGTGATAGGATGACTGAAATTTTTAATTTGAAATATTGAGAATAAATCAGAAAACATGTTGAGCATGTTGTCCTCAAACTTCGAGCTTACTATACAGAAATTTAAATTTAATCGAGTCTCCTATTTAACTAGAAAAAAAAAATGATCTCTAGCTACGTTGGATATGTACTTTTACAAAATAGATACAATTCGGTCAAAACATACAACTTGCATATAAACAACTTTTTATTATATTGAATTTAGTCAAAACATATATATATATATGTATATGTATATGTATATCATTTATGTTCAATAATATATAGACCTAATATACAATGTTACACAATATTTTGTAATTAAATAAAATGAACATGCCAAAAGAATGAAAATTAAGTCTAAAAAAAAAAACTTAATCAGGTAAAAATTCAAAACTTAATTTCTTTAGTTTATAAATAAATAAATAGATTGCAATATTTTATCAAGATATTGGCCCCGCTTGGAGTGATATATATTTATTATTACTAATTACTAATAATAAATAATCAGTTTTTTTTCGTCAGAGATATGAACTCCTTGCTTTAAATTGTCAATTAATTCCATTTTCCACATATTTTCTGCCTTTTGTTATAGCATGAGTTGACATATAAATTATATACACATGCTTGGTGTCAAACACTATAGTAACAATTGGCAAGTCTAAATTTTGATTAAAATATAAAAAATAAAATCGTGTAGAAATTACTGAACGGGGAAAAACCATAGTAACAAAGTCATAAGTATAAATCAGCCGTATCATATTGTTGCGTGTAACCTAACGGACACAAAGAATTTTGTAATTAATATCATGCTGAATTCTAATAATGTTTGAACGTCCCTACTTTTTTTTTTATAAAAAAAAAGTTTAATAAAATAAAATAAATTGTATTGACCTTAGCTTCAAAACAAAAAAATGTATTGACTGTAACATACAAAATCAGTAAAACGAAGGGTTTATCTTCTTTGACCTTCAAAATGGATTGTTTTGGCCGTCGGAGCTAATTGACTCCATAGCTAACGTCTTGAGGATATTCACTAAAAAATTGGACAAAAAAATGTTGAAATTCCAAATTACAAAATATTCATGGACTATAGGACACGAGAATCAATAAAATGGGTGGGGGGGGGGGGGGTTTACCTGCTCTGGGGCTTGTTTGACCTAAAATGTGGATCGTTCTAGCCGTCAGGTCTAACTGCTTTATAACTAACGTCATAACGGACGTCCATGAAAAATTTGAGAAAAAAATACGTCGGATTCTGGATCATAAAAAAAGATTGTGGACTATAACACATGAAAATTAGTAAATAAGGGGTTTACCTGCTTCGGGGCTCGTTTGGCATTTAAAATGGTCCGTTTTGGTCGTTAGTGACAGCTGACTTCATAGATAACGTCTTAACAGACATCCATGAAAAATTTGGACAAAAAAGACATCGGAATTCCGAATCACCAAAATTCATGGACATTACACGAAGATTGGCAAAATGGGGTATACCTATTTCCGGGTTATTTGACCTTGAAAATGGGATGTTTTGACCGTCAGGACCAACTGGCTCCATAGCTAACGTCTTTACAGACTTCTATGAAAAATTTATGCAAAAAAGACTTCAGAATTCCAAATGACAAAAATTCATGGATTATAGCACACGAAAATCAATAAAAGGGGGTTACCTGCTCCAGAGCTCGTTTGACCTTCAAAATTGGTCGTTTTAGACGTTCAGGCCAACTGACTCCATAGCTAACATCTTAACGAACGTCTACAAAAATTTTGGGCAAAAAAAGACGTTGAAATTTTGGATCATAAAAAAAATCGTGGACTATAGCACATGAAAATCGATACTATGAGGGGTTTACCTGCTCGGGGGCTTGTTTGACCTTGAAAATGAGATGTTTGCCGTTAGGCCAACTGGATCCATAGCTAACGCCTGAACGGACGTTTAGTGAAAATTTGAGCAAAAAAGTCATCGAAATTCCAGATCACAAAAAATCCATGGACTATACATGAAAATCGACAAAATGGGGTATACCTACTTTGGGGCTCGTTTAACCTTGAATATGAGTCATTTTAGTCATTAGGGCCAACTGGCTCCATAGCTATTATCTTAGCGGACGTCCACGAATAATTTGAACAAAAAGAACATCAGAATTTCGGATCACCAAAAATCCATGGACTATAGCACACGAAAATTAGTAAAATAGGGGTTTACCTGCTTCGGGGATCATTTGACCTTCAAAATGGTCCGTTTTGACCGTCAGGCCATCTAGCTCCATTAGAAACGTATTAATAGATGTCCATAAAAAATTTAGAAAAATATACGTCGAAATTCTGGATCCCCAAAATTTCATGGACTATAATACAAAATCGGTAAAATAGGGTATACTGCTTCGCGGCTCATTTGACCTTGAAAATTGACCGTTTTTGCAGTTAGGGCCTACTGGCTCCATAACTAACGTCTTAATGGACGTCCACAAAAAATTTGAGCAAAAAAGACGTTGGAATTCTGAATCACCAAAAGTTCATGGACTATAACAAATGAAAATCGGTAAAATGGGAGGTTTACCTACGTTGTGACTAATTTGACCTTCAAAATGGTCCGTTTTGGCTGTCAGGGCCAACTGGCTCCATAACTAACGTCTTAACGGACGTCCACGAGAAATTTGGGCAATAAAGACGTCAGAATTCTGGATTACCGAAAATCTAATGTGATTTTGTAAAGTAAAATGAACTATAAATTTAAACACATGACATACATATATTGACTTAATGTAAATACCCGGTGCGGATAAGTTATACCTGATTGAAAGATATCATATTGTGAAATAGTCATGATTTAAAGTTTAATTAAAATATTAATATATATTAAAAAATAATTTAATCTATACATATTAAATTTTAAAAACATCACTTTCACTTTTATAACACTTTAATCACTTTGATTTCAAATTTTCATGATGATAATAAATAGATTTGAAAAGAAACTATTCAAATATACTTTTCAATAGCTAAAAAAAATGAGGAAAAAAATAAGTGGGGGTCCGATTGATTACTTTTAAAAAAAGGAGGTGACTCTTTTTCTATATATCTATCAATCAATTCAGAAAATATGACACTAATGCAACAAATAGTAGGTATAAAAAAATTATATTTGTCTATTAATTTTACGTGTCTTAATTTATTTTGATATAGGCTTTTAAAAAGTAAGAATGATATATTTCGAATCACAAGCATTTTTGTTTCAAATCGAGCTTATCTATGATAGATTGTACGAATTTCAGATTCGTTAGCTTCATTTCATCAAGATTAAACTATTAGAACTATGAACAACACATATATCTATATAAAACTTCAAATAATACAATGTGCATATTAAATTTGTAATTATCATAATAAGCCAAGTTTGTAGAAAATTAACCAATGACCTAAATTCTCAATATGTCGTTAAATGATTGTATAACCTACTTAAATTGTCAACAGACTGCGAACCCTAACTTCTAAACGACTCAACCCTAAACCTTAAATTTTAACTCAAACTTTTAATAATTGATTACAAAAAAAATAAATAAGATAAACTATATCAAATACTTGTTAAAATAAAATTTGACAAAGTACATTTTGCTATTTAGTCTACATTCAATGCTTTAGAAAGGAAAATGAAATTAATATTGTAATTAATCCTTTTGACAACAATGTTGATATTTTTCCTCAAGGAATTTTTCATATTTTATCTTTGAGCTTCACAGCTAAGTTGTATTAATGCAAGGAACTAAATTAAGCAAAATGTAAGTACTTAGATAGTTAGTTAATGTGTTACCCTATATATGTTATTAAGCACAAAACAAGAAATTAGTAGAGTTATAAATTACCATATTTATTCATCATAATATAAGCAAATGAATTAATGCCTTCAAATATTAAGAGAGACATATATATAGTATTTGTACACCTAATTAAGTACTAACTAATTATAACGCTATGTAATATATTCTCTCCGTTTCAAATTAATATCTGTAGTGATTCTTTTTTTCTATACGATCTTATAAGAAAAATATTCATTAGAAGGTCCCCCCCAACCTCCGATTATTTTATTATTATTTACGTCTTAAGATATCATATCTTCAATCGATTCTATTATAAGTATATACAATTGAAGTTATACACGAACATTAATATTTCAAAGAACCAATAACTATAGGGTGGAAGGATATGATCCACTCATCTTTATTTACTTAGAATTTTAGAGATATATCGTGTAAAAGTCTGACTTTAAAAGTAAAGAAATTCTTGTAGAAAACATATATTTGTGTAATTTGAATCTAAAATAACTAAATCGGTGAATTACAAATATTGCATGATTACAAATAAATGTCTAACACTATACAATAGCCCAATAAAATCAGTAATAATATAACAATAAAGAACCCTTATATTCATTCCTTGTTTGCTAGTATGTTGTATAAACAATAATTATACACTTATTATAGTTTGTTATACACTGAATATACACAACTAATGAATACCCATTATTTCGACTTAGGGCAAAAAGATTTAACCCTCTAAATAAAGTAGTTGAGATCCAGAACAATAATAAGAGTTAATTTTCGATAACATATTTGTCGTATCACATTTTTGTGAATTTCATATACTAACTATCAGGTGTTTATAATTTCTACCTGAACTATTATCAATTATCAAAACACACCTCGAAGCATGTAAGATCAAGTGTATGAATACAATTGTTAATATAACTACTCCTAATTCTTAGTACTTTGAAATACTTGCAACTCTTTTGTAGGGTTTTGATAATGTAAAATTTACTAATTAATTTAAATAACTTAAAATTGAAAAAACATCACTAACATCATTTTGATATCGTGAATACACGTGATAAACACAGCTAGATAAAAGAGATTTATATGATAGTATAGGTAGGAATATCACGTCACTAACATCTTTTTGATATCATGAATACACGGGATAAACACAGCTAGATAAAAGAGGTTTACATGATAGTATTGGTAGGAATCTCACAGACCAACGTGATATTTGTAACTCTTTTGTAGGTTAATTATGAGAATAAGATGTACTTTTATTTGCTTGTCATTTTATAAATACTTTGAAACAACGGTAACTCTTTACTAGGTTCTTAATCATATAAAATTTCATTAATTAAACAACAATAAAATTGAAAGAAACAAAAAATAGTACTAAAGTTTTTCTAGTAGTGTGAACACATTAATTGATATCTCCACATATAAAATTGGTCACATGATATTACAGGTAACAGTCTCACGTACCAGCATGATATTTTGCGTGTATCTTTTTGGTCTTATTCCTAACCATAACCATCCCTTTTTTTTTCTCACTAGTATAAATTAAGACCTCAAAATGAATATTTTTTTACAAACTTTCACTTTCTCTCTCTTCTTTCTCTCTCTTAATTTCACCATGGCTAAAGACCTCCAAATTCCAAAAGATTTCCAAGAAAACCAATCAACATGCATCAACTCTCCTCTTCCAAATGGATGCAAAACCCCAAAATCTCCTTCAAGTAGGATTCCCAAAGCTGTTAACTGTCCAGGTGCACCTAAGAAACCGAAAAGGGCAAATCGGTCATTTTACAAGAGAAGATTGCGGTTTGAGATCGTCGTCGTGGTTCCTAGGGAAGAAACTGATTCATTTTTCAGAAATTCTGAAAATGCTAACAATGGTTGTAACAAGATCATGAAAAGAAGACGTACCATGTAAACCCATAAAAATATTTTTTTTTTTCAGTATCATCTTATATCTGAAACTCACAAAGTGACCGATTCATAATAGTTGTTGCAAGAGTCTCTAGCTAGTAGAAGTCGTTCGAATTAGTTGTAAGGTGAAGTTCCGTTTATTTCAATTATCATGTCATGTCATGTCATATCGTATCGTATTTTATCTTAGGTAGTTAGCTAGCTAGCTATGTAGTAGTATCTATTGCACCTTTGTTTTTATTGTTTTGATATGTCAAAGTATGGTTTCAAGTTTTAAGTATGATGTATCTGAATTATGGTTGACAACAATGTTGATAATTGATTTTAATCTTTAAAATTTTCTATTATTTAAAAATAATTAAGAAAATTTAGTACATCTGTATCTCTTCTTGGATACATTTTCTATCCGCTCTCGCATGTATCCTTTTTCTCTCTTGAACACATTTTTATGCTTGCTCGAATACATCCCTTTCATTAAGTAATGTAACGAACAATCAAAAAAATGTATCTGAGAAAACTGAAATATTCAAAAAAAAAATTGTAATTAGGAAAACTCCCGAAATATAATATACTCAATCCCTAAATGTATAGGATTTCTGTACTTTATACTTCTATTTTTATCTATGATATTCACAGCTAGGTCGTATTAATGCAAAGGCACTAAATTAAGCAAAATATAAGTACTTAGGTAGTTAGTTGATGTGTTAAATCATAGATTATTCAAGCACAAAACAAGAAATTACTATAGTTAGAAATTACCATATATATATATATATATATATATATAGATATATATATATATAATATATATATATATAGATATATATATATATATTATATATATATATATATATAATATATATATATATAGTATATATATATATATATATATTTCATCATAATATAAGCAAATAATTAATCCCTTTTAATATGAGTGAGGCACATATAATAATTGGACTTCTAAGTCTTAACTAATAAATATATGTAACATATTTCGTTTGTCGTGATATTTTTATATGCTACATAAAAAATATTAGGATAATTATATATATATACACTTATTATTATTTTATCATAATCTCTAAAATTCCTATAAAAATCTCTTCTCGCCTTATTTTCTTCTGTATACGTTCCTATTCTTCTAGGATACATCTGTATCATTTACAATCAGCGAGTTATGTATCTACAGATATCTTGATGTATCTGAAATCCTATAAAATTCAATTAAGTGATTTTTGTTATTTGAGAAAGATAAGAATTAAGATATAATGAACTCTCAACACTACGAAACTTATCTAATATTTATAAAAATATTTATAAGACAGTTTCTATTCCAATATTGTCTCTCTTATTTGAAATATTTATTTGATTTATTTGTGTATGTTTTTTATTAATTAAGGTGTTTGTACATCGTATCTAGTGTACTATTGCTAGTAAATGTAAAATGGAAAGAAAATCATTTTATATTGAATTTTTAAAATAAAAAAAATTAAGATATTTATTTTAAAAAGTTAAAAATAGATAAATTGAGATGGATTGAATACCTGTCTGAGTAGCTAAAGCTGTTTTATGGTACATTTCTATACTAACTAAATGACATGCCAAGAGTTTATTTTCTTTCAAATAGAATCTATGTTTTGTGTATTGACAACATAAAATTAAGTTAATCATATGATAACAATTTTCTTTTTAATGAAGTTTGATATGTTAATACATGGAAATTAGAATAATAACTTGCTCTAATCAATTATAATGTAAAAATTCACCATTAAAGTCAATAATATTTTAAAGCATCAAGAACTATTAAGGGGATCGACTAGGGCAAAAAAGTTTCAACCCACTAAATAAAATTATTGAGATCCCCAATAATAATAAGAGTTAATGGTCAAAATATATTTGTCGTATCATGTTTTTGTGAGTTTAATATTTAAATTATCAAGTGTTTGTATTTTCATTTGAACCATTACCAGTTATCAAAACACGCCTCGAAGCAGACTAGGTCAAGTGATTGAATACAATCGTCACGCGTGACAATTTAATTTATTCGTAAATTTTCGTCTGCATGACAACTTACTCATTAGTTTTTTAGGTATATTTTAATAAATAGTTCGCAATTAGTTTAAATAGGAAACTCACAAAAAATGATGGTATTAAAATCTCACAGACTAGCATGATACTCGTAACTTGTAGGTTAGTTATAAGAATAAGATGCATTTTTTTTTCTAATTTACCCTTTTATAAATACTTTGTTAATAACTCTAACTATATCGTAGGTTTTTAATCATGTAAAACTCCATTGACTAGTTTAAATAAGGTTAAAATAGAAAAAAAATCATTAATACTTTTTAAATAGTGCGAACATATAAAATAAATACAGCTAGATAAAAGAGGTTCACATGATAGTAGAGGTAAAAATCTCACGAACCAACGTGACACTTTTGCATGTATTTTTTTTGTCTTATTCCTAACCATCACAATATCCCTCCAAATGTAACCATTCTAACCATCCCTAGTATTTTTTTTCACTAGTATAAATTAAGACCTCTACATGAAAAAAAAATACATTTCTTTTCCTCAAACTTTCACTTTCTCTCTCTTATGGCTAAAGACCTCCAAACCCCAAAAGATTTCCAAGAAAACCAATCACCAAACATCGACTCTCTTCTTCCAAATGAATGCAAAACCCCAAAATCTCCTTCATTTAGGCTTCCCAAAGTTGTTGACTGTCCTGGTGCACCTAAGAAACCTAAAAGGGCAAATCGGTCATTGTGCAAGAGGCGTTTGCGATTTGAGATCGTCGTCATGGTTGATGAGGAAGAAATCGATTCGTTCTTCAGAAATGCTGAAGATGTTAATAATGGTGGTAGCATGATCATGAAAAGAAGACGTAGCATGTAAACTCATAAAATAATATTATTCAGATATAATCATCTGATATCTGAAACTCATAAGTGACTGACTGATAGATAGTTATTGCAAAGAGTCTAGCTCTTGTAGTAGTTTTTTAAAATTAGTAGAAAGGTCAAGTTGTTGCAAAGAGTTTAGCTCTAGTAGTAGTTTTTAAAATTAGTAGTAAGGTTAAGTTTCATTTATCATGTTGTATCGTATCGTATCTTATTAGCTAGCTAGGTAGTAGTAAAAAAGAAAAATAGTTTTGAAGTATTATGTAATAGTATCTATTGCACCTTTATTTTTCTTGGTTTAGTATATCAAGTATGGTTATAATTTTAGATATGAATTATGGGTATAAATGAATGAATTGCATCAAGTTTTTATTTAAATTTGTTAAAAAAAAATTTGGGTAATTTTATATTTTGATTATCTGTTTTACCATTTTTATTTTTTAATGAGTTGATGATGATACAATTTTTTTTTTGTTTGAGTTCGTTATATATTTATTATATTTGTAGATTGTACTAGCCAACCTCCTGTTTTGGGAAGGTTGTTTTCACTTTCCTTTCTATTTCCTTTTTTGTACTCTTTTGAACTGGTTTCTTTTTGGAGTCGAGGTTTATTGAAAATAAATTTATTCGTATATTATATGTTGTGTTCACACTTTGTTTTGTGAGATGACTGTTGTTGTATCGTTTTTGAAAAATTCTCATCTTTTGCATTGTTTTCTTTTGATTATCGAGTTTTTATTGAGATAGGTTCAGTGTTAAAATTCATAAGTTTGGTGTTGTTGTATCGTTTTTGAAAAATTCTCATCTTTTGCCTTGTTTTTTTTTTATCATCGAGTTTTTATAGAGATAAATTCAATGTTAAAATTCATAAGTTTGATATATATATATATATATATATATATATATTTGATTAAATTAACAGAATTTATTCTAAATTCGTCTCTAATACAATAAAAGAAAATGTGAGATTAGAAAAATGGTGATTTTGTGGTATTGTTAGAAGGAAGTTTGTGAAGATCTTTTTTATTTATTTATTTGATTTAAGTTATATGTTTGTTATTATATATTTGAATTTTTTTTATATTTATATAAACTCTTAGTTATTACAAATTTGAAAATTTTCAGTAAATCTAGTCAAAATGATCTTTTCTTTGTGTTGAAACATTAACTTTTTTGTTATTAATAAATATAACTCTCTCTATGGAGTAATTGACATAATTAGAATTTAATGAGTCAATTTTTTTAATATTCGGAATTCATAAATTTAATATTCTGATCTCTTTTTAAAAAAAAAGTTAATTCGTAAAATAGATAAGTTATTATTTTTTGCTATTTTACTAATTATTTATTTAAAAATAAGAACAATAAAAATATATTCAGTATAATTTTACAATACGAAATTTAAAAAAGATAATATTTTATTCAGTATGAGGATTTTTTTCTAAACAGGTAATATTTTATTTATTATTATTTTTTAAAATAACTTTTGGATTAGTATTAATTAAGTTTAGTCAGGAATAAGTTGGAATAATTATAATAAACATATTTGACACTTTGTATGACTGACATAAACTTTGGGATTGATGAATTTGTTTTTTATTCTAATTTTTTAAAATGGAAAAAAAATATTGGGATAAATATTATCTGTATTTATTGATATGAACAAGAAATACACCATGTGTATTTGTTATTATTATCTTAGCTAAACTTTACACTCAACGTGGAGTTTATTTGTCTTTATTCTATATTTAGTTATACATAAAATAAAAACTTTTTGAAAAAATGGAAAAGAATAATTACCCTGATTATTTTTTTGAAAATTAAAACCATTAAAATGGAAAACAAAACTAATGGTTTTTTCAGCAGTATAATTGTTAACTCTTTTTTTTTTTTGAGTTTTGTTATTATTGAAATTGTGAGTTATATTTCAATAATTACCTTGATTTTATTTTTTTTAGCAAATAACATTGAATGAGTATGTATATAATATTGACGAATTTAAAATCTTGAATTCGCTATTAAAAAAAAAAAAAAAAAACAAAGCAAACGGAGTTGGATGGTAGAAAATTGGGATTATTTATTATCTAAAAATTATAATAGCTCTAAAATGGGAAATTCTAATTAATGAATTTTACTTTTTTTATGCTTTAAAATGTATTATTATGCCTTATTTAATCTAATTAGACGATGCAGTTCAACTAAAAGATAAATAAGTTGTAATTTAAAATAGTCATATAAATATTTAAAGGAAACTTACATAAATATACTATAATAAAAAAATATTTACCATTTATAGCGATAGCATTTTTTTTTACTTGACCACTTTTAATTCATTTATAATACAAATTTAATACATATTATACAGATAAATTTATTATTCAATTATAATACAAATTTTAATGATGGATAATACATTATCACACATTTTAATACACTTATAATACAATATAAAACTTTTTTACCAAACAAACATAATATATTTCAAAAACAATTATAATTCAAATATATTGCATATATAATTCATTTTTAATACATATTACAGTTTTATCACAATATTGCTATAAATGATAATAAATAAAAAATATCGCTAAAATTAATAATTATTTTTTAAAATGTATCAATTTATGTAATTTTTCCAATATTTAATTCTTAATGGACTTTTTCTTTCTTGACCAAAAAATTAAATGTTAGAAGTTACATATTAAAGAAAAATAGACATTATTTACTTGTGTTAAACGATTAAATTTATTTATTTGACAAACACAAATTCATGTCTCTTAATTTAGTATAAATCTTATTATTGGTTTTGAGTAAAATTACCATTCACCCCCAACCCAACCTTACACCTTGTTTGGATGGTTGTTATATGTTTGTGTTGTATTGTATTGTTAGTGTAAATATAATATTTATTTTAATTATTACTTAAGTTTATTGTATCGTATCGTTTAAATTCATTGTTAGGTTATAATGAAAAGACACATAATTTTATGTAACGATCGATTGATGTGATCATATCGTTACCTTAATACATTCTTTTCATTTGTCTTTATTTATATTATTTAATAACCATATTTCATCTTTACCCTATCTTTTCATAGTATTTCTATTCAGTACCCTACTTTTATTGTAGATTTACATTCAAATTATACCTGTGTGACATTATGCAACGATAAATAATGATACAATCTATCCCATAACCGCATTTATTAAAACAAGACAATGCAATATAATATATCACAATATAATATGATATAATTCTATATATTATAAAACAATACGTAACAATCCTCCGAACAAAGTGCAAATGTTGGTTAGTAATGATTGTGATTTATTCAAATGATTCACCTAAACACGTTATTAATTCAACTAGTATTTTCCTTTCTACTCTTTATTAAATTAGACCTTATTAAAATTGTGAAATTAAACTATACACTCGTGATTACCTATTCAAAGTCATTCACTATGTACACTCAATTAAATTAGCTATTCATCAAAAGTTATATTATTTCATTTATTTATGTGATGTAAGAATGAATTTTTTTTTATTTCATTTTTAAGCTATTAAAAAGAAAGCATTGAATAAGAATTGATTTCATCGTATTCATCGTAGCTCAGTTATTTATATTTTACGAACGTTTAATTATTATTTTCACTGCACGAATTTTCTGGAAAACGAAGTCATAAAATGTAGGTTCAAGCTAAGACTTAGACCTAATATGTCAAATAATTGATACATATATTTTTACACTTTATTTTTTAATAATAATTTTATATCTGAAAAAAAATAAAATTCATCATATATGACAAAGAAATTGACGAGTACTAGACTGACAGCTAGGATAATTAATATCATAAAAGCAAATAATTTATAATGGGCCATATATATATGTTCAATCTATAATAATATAATAAAATATCCCATCCCTAATAATAACTCAACAATTCAATGAACAAAACAAAAATAAATTTGATATACTAAATGATGACTATATTATTTTCTTAAATAATTTTAAAAACATGTACCAAAAGAATATTAAATATTTAGTCACAAAGAGATAAAATAAAATAAAAAGTTATTTTACTTTTATTTAAGGTGATAAAAAGTACCATTAAATTAATATGATTTAATTTTCATTTATTATGGTCCCAAAGCCCACATGAGAATCACTATCAACCACTTGTTTCATAAAAATTAAATTTATTTAAGACAAATTTAGTACCTTGTAAATGCAAATTTATTGCTTTTTTTTTAATGCAAAACATTTAATCATTTTGGAGTATATTTCAAACTCACATGTCCACTTAAAAAAACTAGTCACATAAGTTGATTGATTTCCATTAATTAAAAGAAGATGAATTAATATTGAGTTTAAAGTTATAGCTAATCAGTCAGATATTTTTTGTTAAACAATTATATTATATATACGAAAAAGACTTAAAGATATTTCCTAAACTATCAGAAATAGCTCAGTTTTATCCTTGAATTATATTCTGGATTAAAATTATCCTTCCCATCAAAGTATTGGGTCAAACTTTCTCTTCGTATGTTAAGTGCCACGTGAACGCCACATTGACATCACATGGATGCCATATAAGCGCCAAACATTTCTCACTTCTACGTAGACTAATAAGATCCCTAATATTTAATTTTCCTCTCATTTCTCTTAAGATACAATTTCACCCACTTCCACTCATATTCATGGTTAGGGTAAGAACGATTTCACTATTGTTAAGGTAAGTTTTGGTTTTTTTGACGTTTGAACTATATGAATTTTGATAGATATTCTAAAATGTATCTTTTCATTACATTAATATGAGAAAATTGCATCTAGTTATAAATTGATCGTGTAAATATTTTTTTTATATCGCAATACTTATACAATATTTAGTCTTAGCAACCAATAAATTGGAATAATAAGGGGAGCAACCTTTCAATTAGATATTTAACCATAAGATACTCAAATAAAATAATAATAGTAATAATTTTTACACCATTAGTAACAAAACGTAAACTACATTAATAATAAAACAAAATCTTTTTCAATCATTATGGTGTTTACAATTAAGTCCACCATGATGATACAAAGGAAAATTCAAATATATACCACCAACAAGCTAAGGGTACATAAAATCAAGCAATTAATCAATGTATTATGGATTTATTAATAAAAAAACATTAAGTGATATGATTTACTAAAATAATGCATTGTTACTACTAAAATAATGGGTTTTTAATATGGTTTAGTCTTTCCGAAATAATTATCTTTCGGCCTTCACATGAAGATAAGAGTTTGTCATTTTATTACTGTTTATTTAATTATATAGACGAATTTGAAATGACTAGATGACAATTTGAATGAAATGAAGCTTCACCATGTGTCTAAATATGGATAGTTTAAGGGTTTTTTTAATTTTTATTGAAGCAATCGACAATGAGTTTGAAGTCAAATGTCAGTTTATGAGCTTCATGAATATTGTAAAGTGCATTCAAAAGAATAGAATCTGTAAATGTTCAAGATGATCTGATAGTCATCGTTCAGCCAGTTCGTAATTATTTGAATAATAACAATCGATTGAAATATTGAGTTTAAAATTTATGAATAGAGAATTCTATAGTCTTTCTAAGCAATAAAATTCTAAATTAATAATTTATACATATTATATACTAAAACAAATAAAAAGTTCATGAGATCAAAGTCAAACGAACCCATATACTTTGATCTCTAGCTTTATCTCTTGTTTACATATTACTCTCCTTAAAGATGATCTGATTATAGAGGTGGACAAGGTACGATAGATATCGAATATCATATTGAAAATAAAACTTTTGGTATTGCGGTTTTGGTCTTTTCCCCGCCGCCATCTGTTTTTTTTTAAATATTAAAAGATACTAAATAAATTTAAAGGAAAAAGAGGATATATAGCTATGAAATAGATGTATACATGCAATGTATATTACCCAAAAAAACATATATACGCAACGTCTACCTTACGTATTATCTCCTCTTTATTGCCAAAAGTAAAGAAAATGATAGGAAACAAAATGTGTTATATGTCTTTGTCTTGTGTTACAAGGAAAAAATGTGTTTGTACACCCTTTGGGGTAGATTTTGCACCGTTTTTCTATGACGTGTTATATTTTCTTCTTTATATTTGAAATAGTTGTATTTAAGCCGAGGATCTTCAGAAAATAACTGATCTATACCTCACTGATGGGATTTCACTGGATATGTTGTTGTTGTTACTTTTATATAAAGAGAGATGTAAAATGCAAGTTTAATTATAACTACTACAAAATAAAATAATTGTATATCAAATGTATGATTGATGTATCAGAGTATTCACCATGCAGAAGAAATGAAACTCTGAATTTATATAATATAAGTGAATATTTTTTTTCTTATGAAACAAAGAGAAAACAAATTTTAAAGCATATACGACTTTGGGCAATGTTACGTGGGCTTCACATTAAAGCCCAAATATGAAGCCCATGAAGTTCGCCAACTTGCATCATTGGGCTGGCGCTAGGTGGGCCGTTATACACTAAAACACTACAAGGCCCATTTGTTTATTCACCTTGAATTGAAGTAAATTTTTTATATTTTATTTCTTCAAAGAACTAGAAAGATTTTTATTAATTTTTTAAGAAATAATATTTACTAGATTTTTTTGGCTTGTCTCCAAAAAATAATATTATGAAGTTTTAAATTCTACGTGTGAAGTGTTTTAGAGTTTCATTGTTAAAATTTATTTGAAATTCCATAACGATTATTATTTTTCACCTGCTTAATGTTTAAAACAAACTCGCGTATAATATCGATATATTAGTGAAGGATTTCATATAGCAACCTCTAGTTTCGTTCAATAAATTTTTATGACTTCAAAATATCACTCATTTCATTTGGACTGGAAGCTTAAAAAGAAAAAAAGAGTTTTAAAATGTATGATTAAAATAAATCACGAATATTTATGTAATTTTAATCAATGAAAATTTTAAATATTCGCGTCAACTTTCTGCAACCCCTTAATAACTACGTTAAATCTTCAACTTGTTTTTAAAAGTTCAACACTTACATATATATATTTATAAACCAAATTTTCACTCATATATATGTGTAATTTTTCGACGAAGAAATTTTTGCTTGACACTCCTTGCCCTAGCTCCGCCCCTATTGATAGGAGTAATTTCCCCTTAAGAGTAGTTTCATATAGTATAAATTTAAATTAGTTGACGAAGCCGATATAGATATCACACATCACATTAGAAAAAAATAATATATTTCTTTATATACTTTAATGTTATTTTGTACTGTTAGAGAATACTTTTCACCTGTTCTTTGACTTAAAATTCTGTATGATACTGTAACAAACAAACAAAAAATTCACCAACCCCATTAGAATTAATTAATTAATTAATTAACTGAAAAATCTTAAAAATTCAGTACGTTGAATATTTAAATTTGCGTCTTATCGATGAAAATTTGATTCTCATTCCTTTTTCTATTTTCCCCAGCACCTACCCCATTAAAAAGAATTAATTTATTATATTTCGAACTTCTAAAATAGCAAAAAAATTCTCGATTTTATATTACTTGACTCTACACTAGATGTTACACTAAAGTTTAATTGTATATTTTTTCGTTTCTGCTGTTAGTATTAAATAAGGTAACTATATAAAGTAATAGTAATCAAATTTGGAATTTTAAAGTATCATTAATAAGTTTAGTTTAGTAAATACATCTATAATAAAAATTCGTCAAGAAGGACCAAGTACTATAAAATAAATGGCGTAATTCGAGATAAATAATTTTGAAAATCACATGATAATAATTTAAACGACGAGAATATTTTACGATAATTTTACATGCTTATGTAAATTGTATAATCAAGTCAAATGCTTGGTATATTTTTTTTTTCATTTTAAAGAAAATGTCAAATTTGAAAACAAAAAATTAATGCGACTTAATCAAGCACATTAGTAGTCAAAATAAAAGACACGGTTTTGCTTACTTCATATGTAAACATAATTAAGGATCATTAATTACTCTATATTAAGCATCATCATTTAATTTATTTTAGTTACATATGGTATCATACAAAAAGTCTACTATTAAATTGGACGAGTAAATGGTAAAGTTATTATAACGTGACTAGGAGATCATAGATTCAGACCATGAAAATACGATAATTAGGTTACATACAAATCATATGAACATATTTTTTGATTTTTTTTTTGTTTTGACAAAAAATAAAATAAAAAATTGATGATGCAGACAAGATCAAATATATATGTGCATACATAAATACGTCATAATGTGAACTCAAATGAAGTTTACTTTCTTACTTTTCAAAAAAATATTCCATATCTGATTAAGCATATTTAATCTTTAATTAATTAAATATCCGCTAATATTGATTCCTTTCGCTTATTATATATATATATATATATATATATATATATATATATATATATATATATATATATATATATATATATAAATAATTCTTTTAGTTTTAATCTCTCTTTATGTAGGATATCGTAAATCATAATTTACCAATAATCGAGAGATTTAGAAGTGTTATTAATTATCCCTTTAATTGATAAAATTACATAATCATGTAAAGTCAACTCATATGAGCAGTTTAATTTGAGTTGACATTTTATGGGTTGACTTGACCCTTATATTTTTAATTAGTTTTTAAAAAATAATAAAAAATAAAAACAGACCCCATGGTTTTAATTTGCTAGCTCAACACCAAATATTTATGAGATCATCACAACATGTCAACTCTTTATTTAATTATATAAATAAAAAATATGAATAGAAATAAGTAGAAGCAGATGAGTTAATTAAAGTACTATTAAATCCTAGATATCATATTTAAAAGAAAGTTCCATAATTTGACGTAACCCTTTTTTCGTCAACAAAGTTTGTTACAATACGAGGGTCGCGATGGATTGATTGAGATTTCTCTGTTTTTATTTAGAAGTTTGAGTTTGAGTTTTTGGAGAGTAAAAAAATTCAGTTCAATGTGTCGCCACTAAAAGTATATCTTGCAATGCATAAATTCAAATTTAATTCATCTCGGAGGTCTCAAGTTCGAAATCCTTGCCAACGAAAGCAAGGGGCTTGCCTTTTGAATCGAGCTTGTCGCACCAGACTTACCTATGACGGGTTACATCTCCTATGTGGTTTGCGAGTTATTGCATAGAAACGGAGTTTTATCCTGTACGCACCCAAAGGGTAGCGACTGCGGATTTCCTCAGTCATAAAAAAATAATAATTCAAATTTAATCAAACTTTAAATGCTGATATCAAATATTAAAAAAAAAGGTAACAAAGCTTTTCATTTATCGATTCGTATATAATCTCTTAATAATATTCAATCCGTATATACTCTTAATATTACAAAAATGACTCACATTTATCTTATTTGTTTTACACACATCTTATAAACTCTATCCATTTTAATCAAAATAACATGTAACTTACCACATCAACCTCTTCTATCTTTTATCACTATTTAAAGTCATTAACAACTTTTAACATATGTCATTACTATTATTTTAAGATCCAAGTAATTAGCATGAGATGATTATACAACTAAGATATGAACTATGAGTTTATTATTATTATTTTTTAAATAAAATAAAATAAAAGAGGTGATGTTCATTTATATTTAAGGACACATGCAATGAATGAAGAAGAGAAGACAAATCATGTTGCTTGCTTACTTGGACCAGCTTGGCTATGGGCTATTGACTTCAATAATAATACAATTAATCCATTGACTTTGAAGAGGAGATTAATTATATGTTTTTAATAAGGAATGACAATGGATCGAAGCGGGACGAACAGAATTAGTTAAGTCTTCTTTTGTTTAAAGTTTTCCCTTGCTTTATCTTGTATAACTCTATTTAACTGTTTGCATCGTTTAGAATTTTGATTTTTTTTCTTTCATTTTTCGATAATTTAGATCTAGATCCATTGACTTGAAGAGGAGATTAGTTGAATGAAACAAGACAGATATCCTACCTCTGAATTACACTAAATATGTTATAAGAGCCTCTTTATTAAGTTTGGATTTAGGCCTTCAAACTCGTTCAGACGAACTTACCTAAATAGCTTTAATGTATTTAATTCTTCATAATTTTTATATTATGATTGCCCAAATATAGCATAGTATGACTTTTTGTATATCTATGTTTATTGCTTGTTAATTATTGGATTGAGTCATGAAGCTAGGCTATCCACGTTTGCTAATTACGTACGTACGTTGTACTTATAATATAGACCAATATATCATATTTTGGTCGATTATATTAAAATATAATTGGTTCCAACTAGGAGCTAATTGATGGAAATTCTATATATATATATATATATATATATATATGAAAGATTTATATAAAGATCAGATTGAAAGTTAATAATATAGTTTATCGTCACGTATTTATATATTTTAGTGAATTTATTATTAATAATATATAGATAGGGGAAGATTGAAGTAAAAAAAACTAATATATTTTCGTGATCTCGTAGGTTATGCTCTATATCCATTATTCGAATTAATATCTAATAATTAATTTTTGTTTGTTTATTTTATTTATAATTTTTAGCATATTTACAGAAAACTATTTTCTCCCTTATTTTTACCTTAATTTGGATTATTTATTCTTTAAATTATTTTCAAGACTTAATTAAGAAAAAATATGAAATAATATGGGTATGATGACAAAATATTCACGTCAACTAATATAATTATAAGAGGTGTGCAAAGTTAAAATTAGACAAATTTAAAGTGAACAAAAAGAGTATAAATGAAGATGATAAATATCGAGTATGAGTGAATTTTATCATCTTTACTCGATATTTAGATAATTTTAATTGCTATCAAATCACTAATAATAAAAAAAAATAGAGTATTTTCATACATCTATTTTAGTTAGGATGATAAGTAGTATTTTGAAGCTAAGTATGTTTTATACTTTGCAACAAATTTTTAGAAAAACGATTGTTTATCTGCTAACCTTCAACTTTAACCGTCAAGACCTTTATATCACTCTATCTACGATCATATCCTCGTTACACCAAATTATCCTTTATAGGGCACCCGATTTGACAATCATAAATGAAATTAATAAATTAGTTGGGGGAACAAGAACTAATTATGACCTAATTAAGATTTTACTATTATTAATTGAAAATTGGTATGACATTTTAGATTCATTGTATACAACACTACTCACCTGCTGTTATATCATGGAAAAGTCTAATGAACAGTTAAGTTAATCTCATTAATTAACAAACAACTTATTTTTCATGCTTAGGTGTGCTTAATTATACAAATCTTTAATTAGTCAATCTCTCTAATACCTTAATTATGTATTAACGGACTTAATTTGATTGAAGGATTCAAAATTATGACCAAGTGGATACCTAGTTATGAAGGGTTCCCGCACGCTGGTTTTACGTCCATCGTCAATACATTCGGTGTGATTTTATTAGTGAAATCGTCGAAATGTGAAGATAGAGATAGATTGATTTTAAAAGACATTTTGTCAAGTAAAACGTATTATAAAAAATAAGTACGTCAAAACAAATAGAATAAAAAAGCCATGTCGAAAGCAATAGAAAAGAGGAAAGTAACAATAACAACAACAACAATAAATATCACGATATGACTAAATTAAAAAAATTGTGTCTTTGATATAAAAAGGGTCTGATATACCCCTCAACTTTGTCATTTGGAGCTGATATACCCCTCGTTATAAAAGTGGCACATATATGCCCTTACCGTTATACAAACGGCTCACATATACCCCCGCCGTTACAAAATGACTCACATATACCCTTCATTTAACGGAAGTTAAAAAATTAGTTTTAAATTTATATTTATTACTTCTAATTTTTTTAAAAAAATTATTTAGGGGTATATATGATTCTTCTATCAAAGTTCAAGGTACATTTTAATTTTTTTCATACATAAATTATTTTTGACTTCTTTTATTATAATTATTTGAATTTCTTATTCTTATTTTGTTGTTTTCTTTCATTCCTTAGTTTAAAAATAAAAAATTAAACTATTTTTTTGTGTGTATTGTAATTTAATTTCGTATTCGAAGAAAAAATTTGGTCATCTACAATAAGTTTTACAAGAATATTAGTGAAACATAAATAAATTTGATTATCAAAATAATAATTATAAATTAGTCATTGAAACAAAAAAAAGTCAAAAAAAATATGTTTGACGAGGATTAAATTTACTCATATGGGATATATTTTTAAAAAAATAATAATAAAAATTCAAATTTAAATTATCATTTTTTTCATTTCCGTTAGAGGAAAAGGGTATATGTGAGCCATTTGTTTACAAGTAAGGATATATATGAGCCACTTTCATAACAAGGGGTATATCAGCTCTAAATGACAAAGTTGAGGGGTATATCAGAACCTTTTTCCTTTTCGATATTTTCTATGGTCATACTTCAACTACTTATTCTTTCTCCACCTATATTTTCTTCAACATTTATTAATTATAAACCAATTTAGAATTCAATTTTATCAGGCATTTTATATTTATTATCCTCAAGGTATTGGTCCCACACTTCTAAATTTTGAATATTTTTGATTTTTTTTTTAAAAAAAACATCTCTAGACAAGTCAAGGGGAACAAAAGACTCAAATGAAGTATAATTATACCCCAATAGACAAAATTGGGGAAGTAATGAAAAATATTGGATTGGTCCACAAAAGGTTGAAAATTGAAATTGTGTATAGAACTAAAGGGGGGCTACAAAAGGAAATAAAATGACTAGTTCCTTTGTTACAAAAAAACCTCCGCATTTTAACGAGATTTCTCCATTCTTAATCAGTTATCTTTCGAGTATTTAATAGATTTTATGTCACATGATGAATACTGAATCTTGTTGTTTAATTTGATGTATATGCTAACTCTATGTTCGATTTCTGCATGGATCGAATTCATCTTTAGTGGGACATACGTAGCATGAATCTAAATTAGTTTAATCAGTAGGTACATAAATACCAAAAAACCTCCACATCTTTTAACGGGATTTCCCCATTCTTAATCAAATATCTCTCGAGCATTCAATAGATTTTATGTCACACGACGAATACTGAACCTTGTTGTTTAATTTGATGTATATGCTAACTCAATGTTCGATTTCTGCATAGATCGAATTCATCTTTAGTGGGACATACGTAACATGAATCTAAATTAGTTTAATAAGTAGGAACATGACTACCAAAAAGCCTCCACATTTTTGGACGAGATTTCTCCATTCTTAATCAGAGCACTCAATAGATTCTACGTCACATCACGAATATTGAATCTTCTCGTTTAATTTGACGTATATGCTAATTTCAGTGTTCGATTTTCGCATGGATCGATTCCATCTTTCATGAGACATACATAGCACAAATCTGAATTAGTTTAATCAGTGCGTATAGGAATATCAAAAAAGGAAATAAGTCTCTTTGTTTGACCCACACCAAGTCAACAGTTGTGTTTTTTGCATGGAAATTGATATAGGAACCAGTCTAGATATAAGACTTACCTAATTAATTAAAATCATTTAAATTAATATAATCCACTAACACTGTTTTGCAATGTTTTTTCCCTATATATAAGTACATTGTTTCTACCATAATAATTCATCAAATTAACACCCTTTTCCCTCTTCAAATTCCTTCTTCAAGTAACCAATTTTTATTTTTATTTTTTTGAAATATTTCATATATTATTATAATGTGTCCAACTATGAATATTTTGGCAACTGAAAAAATTAAGGAAAATTATGAGGGAAAAAATGAGTGTAGATATCAAAAAGGAGTTAGGCATTTATGTGAAAGTGGAATTACTAAAATTCCAAGTAAATATATTTTGCCAATTTCAGATAGGCCTTTAATTGTGAAAAAAGAAGAAAAAATTGAAGAAAATCTCAATTTGCCTATTATTGATTTTGCTCAATTGCAAGGCCCCAATAGATCTCAAGTTCTCAAATCACTTGCCAAAGCTTGTGAAGAATATGGTTTTTTTCAGGTAACATTTGTACTTTGTACACTCATCCCTTTAACCACTTCTCTTTTTTCGATAATCATGATGTCTGAGACAGCTTACACGTACCTCGACTAATTTCACGAGTACTTGCTATCTTCAAAATCAACATATGTACCGAGTAACTCTGTACACCAAGATTTAAAATCGATGAGAAGAAATCACTTTGTGTTTTTGTTAAAATCCAAAACCTTTATTGACCACGAGGACTCGACTCGACTCTTTTATATTTCTCATTACTAAAAGGGATCACATTTCCTTCCTTTTTTCTCCTTGGCTTTTTGCAAGCTTTTCATATACATTTTGAATTCTTAAGCTTATACATACACACATGTGCATAGTTCGAGCTAAAAAGTAATGAATTCGGTTAAACTCATAGAATTCCGTTCCGTCATATATCCGCCATCAAAATAAAATATACCTTTAGAATTGCTTCACTCTTGTGTTAGCAAAGATTCTTCCACTCTTAACCAGATATCTCGATTCTCATATTCTTGAAAATAATGTTGTCATCGATAAAGATGACTAAAATTTCTCATAGTGAACCTTACATGACACGAATTTAAATTAGTCGGACCATTCTGACTTCTTTTGTTGTGTTGATGCAGTTGGTGAATCATGGTATACATAGTGACACAATTCAACACATCATTGAAGTTGGGAAGAAATTCTTTGAACTTCCCTTTGAAGAAAGAGCAAAATACATGTCTATTGATATGCAAGCACCAGTAAGAGTTGGCACAAGTTACAATCAAAATAAAGATGGAGTATTTTGTTGGAGGGATTTTCTTAAACTTAGTTGCCATTCTTTGTCAAGTGATTTGCTCTCACTTTGGCCCTCTTCTCCAGTAGATCTCAGGTGATAATTATTTTAATATTATAAAATAACAATTATTAAAAAAAAATTAAAGTCAACTTTTATAAAAAGATCTCTACTTGCATTATTAAATATCATAACTTATAAATTCAAATTAGATTGCTTACTTAGTCATTTATAAAGTCAACTACTTTATCTGTTTCATTTTACGTTACGTTATATTTTAATAATTTCCAAAAGTCAATATTTAAGTAGTATATTAAAACTTTAATTATTATAACACTACATTTATGTAGTTCTTAAGTATATAAATTTCTTTAAAGTAAATTAACATGAAAAATTAATAGCATCAATAGCCAGTATCTCAATCGCTTAAACTAAAAATAGCCAGAGGACGTATAATATGTATAATACATGTATAATAGTGTATAATATATGTATATCGTTTATGATTTTTTTCTAATAGTTACTTTTTTTTATTAATGAATAGGGAGGCAGCTTCAAACTACTCAAAGCAAGCAAAATTCTTGTACCAATTGTTAGTTGGAGCAATTCTTGAAAGTTTGGGAATTGTTAATAATAATGATGGTCAAAATTTGAAAGAGTTTGAGGATGGGAGCCAACTTTTAGTGTTGAATTGTTATCCTTCTTGTCCAGAGCCAGATTTGACACTTGGAATGCCACCACATTCAGATTATGGCTTACTTACACTTTTACTACAAGATGAAGTGAAAGGTTTACAAATACAACATCAAGGAAAATGGTTGACTGTTGAACCTATTCCAAATTCCTTTGTTGTCAACGTTGGAGACCATCTAGAGGTCAGTTCCGTTTCAATTTACGTGACATTGTTATCATTTTTGAAGAGTCGAACAACTTTTTTGTTTAAAAACTAAAAAAAAGTTCAGTTATCTTTTTATCTTTTATATAGGGAGCGGTTTGTAAAAGTAACGTTTACTAACCTGTCCTGTTTTTGAGAAATAGTTATCGTTATGGAGTTTTAAGTTGAATACGGAAACTCTAGGTTATTTTTCAATTACAAACGTTGAAAAATGATTATTTGTCAATTTAATGCTTCCCTCCATTTTTATTTACTTGTCAAATATTTTTTAATTTGATTTCTAATTTTATTTGTCATCTTTTGACAAATTAAGAAAGGATTATTTGTTTTTCTTTCTATTATATCCTCGATTTATTAATATTTAGTTAATACTTTTAAAAAATGTAGTGAGCAAATATGTTTAAGGCTCTATCAATTAATAGAGGTAAAATGGTAAACTCGTGACTATACCAATCATTGTTCTCTTTATAAGTGAGTCAAGTCAAAATTTGACAAGTAAAATGAACGGTGAGAGTAAAACCTTACTAGACGCGAACGTGGATTAGTCTGATCTCGATATATGGTATCAGACACCGAGTGAAAAATCAGAAAAAATTCTCTAAATTATTCTAATTTATGTGTTTCTCAAAATATTATCTAATCTTTTTCCCTATGAATTTTACAGATTTTTAGCAATGGAAGGTACAAAAGTGTGCTACATAGGGTACTTGTAAATTCATCAAAATCAAGAATCTCAGTTGCTTCACTACATAGTTTGCCTTATAGCTCCAAAATTCAGCCTTCTCCAAATCTCATCAATGAATCAAACCCTAAACTCTACAAGGATACTGATTTTGCTACTTTTCTTGAATATCTTACATCTTGTGAACACAAAAGCAAAAGTTTCTTGGAATCTAGAAAATTGATTAATTAATCAGGTCACGAGTTCGAGCACTGGAACTATAGTCGCACGCTTTATCCTACAGAGAGAGACTTCTCGACGGGAATCTGAATTAGTCAAGTATCTATGCATATATATCGGAGATTATAATTTTGTGTATGTTATTAGTTGTAGTGATTGTTAATTATCCCAAATGAGAAAATAAGTTAATTATTTGGAAAAGGAGCATAGGCAACCATATTATTGTAATTCTTTCGAGCTAATGATTAAGAATATTTTATGGCTTAAAAGATGATTATAGTTTTCATGTGTATTTAAAATTTTACTTTTTTATTTTTAAGTTTTTAGTTGCATAGTCCACTATTTTCTTATGATAATGTTCAATAACTCAATATACAAAGTTTTGATGTTTTTTTCCAAACATGTTTAATTAAAAACTCGATGTTTTATACACCTAGTATACAAAAATTATACACAATTAAGTTTTATACATCGATATATAGTAAGACTTTGTATTATTCCTTGAGCCTCTTATGAAATTATATCATCTTATAATAAAAATACTCATTTTTGTAACATAAGGAAACCCTTGAAAGTCGATCACAAGTCAAAAAAAATTGAGGTTGTCCGTCAATTTTGACCTTCGATTTTTAACAGTATTTTATCGTTGAACTATTTGAAACAGGACAATTTCTTTTTTCTAGTTCTTTTATTTTGACCTATTTTGAAAAATTCAACGTATTTTTGTTCTTTTTCCCTTAGATTTAATTGGAAATATTCAACTTGTATATATAATGTGGACGTAGGGACCTAAAGTCCCAAATTTGTTCTTTTAGTACTAAATTGACAATTGAAGTGTGAAGTTAGTGTAATTAATTGACATTTTATAACAAACATAATATAATTGACATATTACTAGAGTCAATTATTTGGGCAAACTGTACAACTCTAATGATGTGTACATTACGAAGGAAGTCATTTTCTGATGGAAAATATTATAACAATAATATATATATATATTTACTATAATTTTACGAGTGAAATTTAAAAATACTAGTATATGTTCGGATATGTAGTTTTATTCCAACCTTAGAGTATATAATTATGTAAAGTAAATAATATAATAGTGAAGAATCTATACTAAAAACAATGAATCAGAGTAATATATATATCAACCTCAAATAATATGATAATTGAAGCTCAGAAAACAATAAAATTGTAGAATAAGATAATACGTAAAAGAGTAATAAAATAAATACTTACAGAAAAATTATAAAATGTTTCAACTATTTATCGACCTTCTATCATAATTTTCAAACTCCAAATCTTCATATCTAAGTTCATATCCATAATAAGCCACAAGTATATCATAACTTATTTATTCCTCTCCTCATAGGACATTATTTTACTTTGTAAGATGTAACCTTCTAGGGCTAAATAAAAATTGTAATAGTTATGAGTTGGACAAAATTTTAATTAAACATAGTATAAAAACATATATAAATATAAAAAAATTTCACGAGCTTCGAACTTTATACATAAACTATCATTATCTATATATTAAATATATCTCAACAATCAATTGTTTACGTTTTCTATCAGAATAATCAAATATCATTCATGTAGACCCTTTTTTATGATTATTTTCAAGTCATAAAATCCATTTAAAGCCTATATTTGCTATATGATGAATATTTCCACTTTGGTTTACGGCACATTCTAGTTGGCCATAATTAAAAGGCCATGTATATTTATATATATATTGACTCATTGACAACTGACCAAAGAAATTAAATTCCTGGTCTCCCATAATTTAATAATAATAAAGATCTAAACGAAAATAAAAAGATATTTTTTTTTTCAAAATTTCAACTGCAGACATTTTACGACAAAAAAAAAAAGATAGTATAAATTTTGACCAAGTACTATTAAATTAATGTCAATGAATGGTGTGTTTGTTAGGGAGAAAAATATTTCTTTTGAAATACTTTTATTTTCTTAGGTTCCTTAATCAAAGTATTTTTATTTATATAAAGTAAAAAATACTAAAGAGTAAATATAATTTATAATTTATAAGTGACATTTTACGTTAATAGTCTCCTGCTCCCATTATTTTGCCCCCTTGCTCTCCCAAGATCTCACCTCTAAATTGTATCGATGGATTTTATAATATTTGTTTAGATTATATATAAAAAAAAATTACTTTATTTGTGGTCTATTTAACTCATTTACCATATTTACTCTTTTTTTGACTTTAACAGAAGATATTATTATAATATTTTAACCAATGGTAGCATTCTAAGCTATTTGAAGTATTTTCATGATTAGTAAATTTAATTTGCTTCTCTAAAGTAGTGGTTCATGTATATATACAACAATTTTAGACAATTAATAACTTGGAAATTGCAATCATTAGCAATATGTAAGTGTAAAAGAGTGTCATCCACGATAATATAAGATCTGTATATATTTTATCTTTTTCAAATCTCACTCGTAAATATTTTTCTTTTATTTTTGTTGGTCGTAGAAAGTAACAAAATGGACCATTTTATCAAATATATTTCTAAACAGTTTTGATTTATGTAGATTTGTCAAATATTTAATAAATTATATCTATTAAATTTATGGAAACTCCAAAAAAAATTTAGCAAGAACTCATCATTAGAGCCTTAGAGGTGCAATTTTTAGAATTTGATGAAAAATATATTGATACCCCTCAAATCAAATAGATAGAGTTAATAAAATTTTATACAAATTAATCAAAAGTGATTATTTGAAAGTAACTAGAAAATATAATTACTTAAAACCTAACCCCATAAATAAAGTACCATTTTTGCTTAATAAGTTTGGTCCATGTTGAGTTTGAATAAATTAGGTGGTGGTTGATCCCATTTCAATGAAATTAATGTAAAAGTATTCAAAGTCTTTAGAACCGACATTTCTAGTTATAATGAGAACTAGATACCACATGGGCAGGGACGGAGTTTTGAAGCAATAATAAAGTTATTTTTGTGTGATTTATAGATTACGAATTCAAACCGTGAAAGTAATCACTAATATTGACATTAGGATAAATTGTTTATATCATTCTCCGTGGGATATATACCCTTCCTTAAATCCTGCTAACATGAAATATTTTATGCTTCGAATTATTCTTAATTGACACAGAACTCATAAACTCAAAATGTTAGCTCTATATAATGTTGACTCATGGGTCAATGCAAGGGTCAATCTTAATTAGTAAGACATGGTCTCTTGCTTCTTTTTTTAAATTTTATCTTTATGTTATCTATATATTATGAATTCGAACAGTGAAAATAATCACTAATATTCACATTAAGATAGATTGTCTATATCATATTACTTCGAGATGACACCCCTCTCCAGTCCTGCTAACATGAGATACTTTATGCTCCGAGTTATCCTTAATTGATATATAGAGCTCATAAACTCAAAATGTTAGTTTTATCAATTGATCTCGACGCAAGGGGCAATCTTAGTTGGTGAAACATGACCTCTTTCTTCTTTCTTTTTTTTCCACTCAGTATTCGATACTCATATTGAAGTCCAACTAAATCTGAATTTATTTTTTTGTTCCACTCGATGGTTCAAAAGTAATCAAAACTATCCACATTAGAGTCCGACTAGATTCAAATTTTTGCGCTAGAAAGTCTTACATTAAGGATAAAACGTTTCCTAATAAAAGCGACTGGAAAACTCAAACCCAAAACTTACAAAATAAAAAAATTCTTACCATTCCACTACCGATCTGCGAAACATAACCTCTTTTCTTGTTAATTTATGTGGTCCAAATATGTCCAAGACAAGAAGGGTACGTGACAAGGATGTTATAGTTATTATTAACTACAATTTAACATTTAAAAGTTAGATAAAACGTTTTAGTCTAACATTTAAAAATAAATACGGAATAATTTAAATCGATGGTCATTAGATTTACTTTTTTTTTCCTGTTCAACAAATGCATTTCATCAATTCTCTAAACTTCATAATTTATACTATACAAAAGTCACTAAACTAATTATTTATATAAAATTAAAGTCATAAAACTAATTTTATAACGATAAATCGATCCCTCTTCAATGCCTTCTGAGTCGAGCCTATCTTATAGGACTTACCTTGTGCGGTTTACATTTACTCTGTGATTTGCAGGCTATTATACAGTGAAAAATTTACAGAGTGCTCACCACATAATGATCACCCGAAGGACAGAGACTGTGACAGAGATTGTAGCGGCTGCGGATTATTCTGGAGTTCCAAAAAAAATCTACAAAATAACTAAATTAAATGCCACGTGAGAAAAATATTTTCTTACGTGGCATGTACATGGTGACAAATTGATATTCTGGCAATGACGTGTCATTTTCAAGCCAGAAATTTGATTTTTGAGTGATTTGTATTTTTTGTTGGGATATAAGTGAAATATCTATTTCGAATTTGATTGACTTTTCATTTTTTGTTTTTGAGTTATTTATTATAATTATATAAAGTCTAAGGAATCATTAATTTGATAGAGTGTATTTGCACTTTTTTAAAGTTATTCAAATACTTCAAAAGTATTTAAAAGTTACTTTAAGTTAACTTAAAAATATTTTAAATAAATCAATCTAAACATACTTATAAATTGATTGATTCAAATACTTTATTGTTATCATTCAAGAGTGGGATATATTATTGAATTTACTTTCTCTTAATTAGAGGTTTAGATCCCAAATCATAAACATGAATAATAAAAAACTTTAATAGATAACATCGTTTGCTATAAATTTCAAAGTAACAAGAAATAAATTATAATTACAAAAAAAAAATATGAATATCCATTGATAAATCAATATTCGTATAAATTTGTTCCTTCAATTCATTTTTTTTCATAAGATCTATCTATAATACGATCATTCATCCTTTTCTCATAAGATTTGTATCCATAATTTCATCCTTGATTCTTCTCTCATCAGACTTATCGTAATAACGTATTTTGCAAATTAAGCATGATTTGAATTTTCTTTGTGATTTGAGAACTATTAGTCGCATATTTTCAAACTTGAATGATTTGAATTTAATAAATAAAGTGTCAACAAATTCTAATGAAAATCAAATATGTTTTATAGAGTCCGAGCAGAATTAAACACGTCATTACTTAATGTCTACAAGCACTCCTCCAAAATAAATTTTTTATATTACAAATGGAAAATGCATAACTATCCCCCTTAATCTATATCTAAAATCTCAAAAACACATTTATACTATACTAAGGTCCTATGATTCCTGAACTTGTTTTATAAGTAATATTTTACCCATTTTCTATCTACGTGGCATTAGCTTGAAAAAATAAGTCAACCAGCATTGAGTCCACAAGATAGTGTCACGTAGACAGAAAAGGGGTAGAAAATTATGAATAAAATAAGTTCAAGGGTTATAGGACCTTAGTATATTATAAATGCGTCTCTAAGATTTCGGGCATAGATTGAGAGGATATTCCTATTATAAATTTAAATTAATCGAACTTCAATACTAATACAATACACGGAATTGAAAAACAAAAGAGTACCCCAGTAACTTTTACTGTTTATGAAAAAACATGTGACACCCAGTGAAAACAGAAAAAGGAATCTGACAAATTGCTCACACAAAATTTGCAACTAACTCCAATATAGCTAAATCCACCACTAGTGCGCTCTAGCTATACACACACACAAATTCAGTTATCTACTCCATTTTCACTTTTTTTCTATATTAGCACACAATTTCTCTCTCCATCTCCAGTGATATTTTCAAGCTCTGGTTATCTGCATTTTGCATAATTATTACTCTGAGATGATGATCAGAGATAAAATTTTGAAATTGCATCACCGGCATAAGTCATCGTCTTCTTTTTCGGAGAAATCTGGACATCGATTTGACTTCTCCTTCTCCAATCTACAAGCTCGACAGGTCTATGTCTCTCTCTGTTTGTATTTTGAGTATTTCGAAGTATAATTTATGTATAGTATGAATATGAATTATACAACTGTGTATTATGTTGTTTGATTGGTTTTACGATTTAGATGCCTGAGATAGTTTGAAATAATTTTAGTTTTTAAAGCAAATTTATCAATGTGTGTATATTATGAGCTCGAGGTATAATTTGCAGTTTAAGTACGGATTATTGAATGTGCAATTAGCTCATGAAACTGAACTTTTCCTTGCTGAATTAATCAGTGTGTGAGAGAGAGACTGGTATTGTGACTCTGAGTATCTCGAGGTTAGTTAGGGATGTGTAAAAATTGAATCGGTCAATATAAAAAAAATATTATTGGGTTATTAGGTTTAAAAAGAAAAGTTATTAGGTTATTGATTGGATTTTTACTATAACCCAATAAAATGATAACGATTTATGACTTTTCCCTTCCTAAATATTATATATTAATAATTTAATACATAATTAGACATTATAACTATACCAAATTATTAGTACTCTATCCACTTCACACTAGGTTCTCAATTATAACTATTTGATTTTAGTTTTAGTTTAGTCTCGTTGGACTATTTGATTATACTTTTAGTTTGTAATTGTAGGTTTTACCTTTTGCAAGTTTGTACAGGTTTGTAATTTGATTAACATAAGAAATTTCATTTTATGTTTTGGCGGTCATGACATGTAATTACAGCTTTTGAACTATTTTTTCTCTTATTGATGTAATTTCATTATCTTTCTTGTTTCACTCTATCAAAGCATTTAGAGAAGTAGAAGTCAGGGTATTTTTTTATTGGATAAACTGAAAATCGAACTGATAACAAACAGAAATCGATAAACTGAAAATCGATAAAAAAAATCTTATTGATTTGTTTGGATTAGCATATTTAAAAAACAAAAACCGTTGAATACATAAAACCAAACCAATCTGATCGATGCATACCCTTTGTGAATTTTAGAAGAAGAAAAAACTTGAAGCAATTAAAATCAGTGTTGTGTGATATATTTGGATTGTTCTTATTCATGTTTGATTCTGTGTGTAAGTTACCGTTTCAGCTAATGTTATTTTGGCAGTGTGTTGATAAAGTAGAGCATAAGTGCATGTGCAGTTTATTCTAATACTTTTTCTGTAACATGTGATCTTATTTGGACATATCTGTTGGATAGGCTGGAATTTATCTTCTTCTGCAATATTTTATTGTAGAAGTCTTTTGTTATTTGTTCCAAGTCACAGAAAGCTATTAGATAGCCATAACTTTGTTAATTCATCGAAATTATACTGGAAACTTTTACTGAAGAAGTGAACCAAAACTGATGATATTTAACATGGGAAATAGGGAGATGAGTGTAAGTTATAGTTATACATGCCTACTTGAGCAATTGAAATGATCAAAATAACTGCAAGACTATAGTTGGACTAGAGTGAGATGTTAAGCAAACTTCTGGATATGACAAATCTAATTTCAAAACTTACAATCAACAAACTAGTAGCTGTATACAACCAGACGGTTGAACTAGTCGAAGTAGGTCAATCTACTAATGGAACATTCAATTGCTTTTGTTCAGCATTTGATTCTGGAAGATGAGTAACACTAACAGAGGTTCGAGTGGTAGTTGTGGATGTATCATGTATGTATGGGCTGTGAACTTGGGGTTCCATTGTCCATAGTTTCTTTTTTTCCTTAGTCGCGGTAAATGTGAAAATGAAATTTGTTAAAATCCATTTGCTGCCATGCAAACATCTGAGGCATTTTTTCTCCTTAATTTACATGAAAAAGGGATTACGGTTCTCTTCATAGTTGGCTGGAGATGAGGAGAAAGAAACACCAGAAAAACATTTTTTTTTTGAAACAATGGAATGACAAATGCTCCAGAATTGATGTAACCAGTCTGTTACTCTGGTTTTATTAGTAATAAACAATTGAACTAGGAACTACGTCGCAGTATAAGCTATATGTACAACGATAAGAATACATGATACATATGGAGGTGCACGGAAGGATTAGTGCCTGAATTCGAAAGTGCAAAACACAAAAATAGATCATAATAGCTTTGATTGACAGTACACAAGAAAATATATATAAACAACACATAAATATTTAGGGATATAATAATATTGGACAATGTAGGAAATGAATGACTCATAAAGGAAACAGCCTTAAAAAAATTTAGGTCAATTCAGTACCATATACACCGTCTTGTCTCGTCTTACATATTCGCTATAGACTCTATTTTCCTCTTGGATTTTCACTTCTTGCCTCATTTCTAGCTGAGGTTCTGCCGGAAACAGCCTCTCTACCTCGGAGGTAAGGTCTGTGTACACTCTTCCCTCCCCACACCCCACTTGTGGGATTACACTGGATATGTTGTTGTTACCTCATTACATGTTTTAAAAGATCCAATCATTGTTCTTGAAAATTTGTAATGTTTAACATGGTGAATTTATTAACCTTTCAGTATTTGTGACTGAACAGATACTCTTAACATAATGACTAGCTACAAAATCCTTTTCTCAAACTGCTTATATCTATGGAACACTTTTTCAATGTCTATATTTCTTTTACTTGTTAGATAGAACTCAAAGACTAATCGTCTAGCATTGACGTCTCAATGGCCTCGCTATCATTATCTTGACTGAAAATTTACATCTAATTTCAGTTTATCAGACTTTCTATGTTTTTGCTTCTCTCAGGTACCTAAAGGATGGGACAAACTTTCCGTCTCTCTTATCTCTGTAGAAACAGGGAAGACAGTCAGCAAATCAGGGAAAGCCTCAGTACGAAATGGTAATTGCAAATGGACGGAAACATGGTCACAGTCCATGTGGATTACCCCAGATGATATTTCAAACAACCAAGAGCAATTCCCTCTCAAGCTTATTGTAACAATGGTCAGATACCTTCCTATATTTCTATCTGTTGAAGTTATCGGTTCAATAAGCTTTAAGCTTACTGAATTTGCTGCACTTAGCTCCTAGTTTTCATGTTTATAACATCATCAGTTTTCTGTTTCAGGGATCTGCAAGATCTAGCATTCTCGGAGAGGCTTCTGTAAATCTTGCTCGCTTCAGAGATGCGAAAGCTTTTACTCCAGTTTCCTTACCTTTGAAAAAATGTAACCATGGCACAGTTCTACAAGTGAGACCTCTTCTAATACTTTCAAGTTTGATGTTTGCACTTTAAAATGCAAAACGTTATCTAGTATATCTATGATTACCATTTCATTCCTGCATGTTAATTCAACATGTTCAGGAATTACTCTTTGTAGATCCACCATATCGTATTTCACCAAGATTATATGCTTCTTTTGCAATAAACAGGTTCATCTTCCGTTACTCAAGTGCAAAGAAACTTCTTTTTTGTTCTTTTCTGTTGCTTTACCTGGTAACAAATAACCTAATTCTCTAACGAATGAATCAATCACTGCTATTACCTTAGGTTCTTGGCCTATATTTCATTCAGGAACATGTTACCCAAAGCACACCTGAGTATATAATAATCTCAGCTTTTGGCGTTACCTACTATCACTGATTCAATTTCTTATGTTTCTGCAGCTGGAGATCAAGTGTCTGACATCAATCAGGTTTGTCACTAGAACACAACAACTTCTTCCTTAGTTTTCAACATTTCTGTAACTTTTTTTTTTCTGTCCATAGTAAAAAGAATCAGTTTTAAATCGTAGGGATAATGAATCCAAAGACATGCCCTTCTATGCTGAAGAAGAGAACATGGAATACAATAACATGGAACTGAAATCAGAGGTATGTAACTATCTAGTCAGAAAGCTTTATGCATCTGTTGATATACATTAGGATATTATATGAGAAAAATCTTGTTTTTGAACTAATATCCAAATATTTGATTATTCACCCAATTAGAACTAGTATTGTACTTAAGTTTGGAAACTAGGCCTTAAATGGAAAATGGTTAATAGAATGATAGATTTATATGTCCAGTCTTCATTTTCAGTGTTGGCCAAGTTTGAGTTTTGATCTAACGCTCTCAGTCGGTAGTCAATCTAGAACCATCCAGATAAAAAAGTCCACAATTATTGTATTTAAAGAGCTGGAAAGTGGCTGAAGTGTTGCCTGGAGCTCATTCTTGAATGCAGCTTTAGTAGGTAACACATGGCATGGGACATGGACACAGACAGACATACAGACTGCAAATTTTTAAAATAAGGGACATTACAAGAAAGCCAAGTAACTATAAAATCATATATATAGACCAAACAACTTGAATAACTGAAATCACCCTCAAATATCAGAAGTTGAAGTATATTTCTCATAATTATCAATGCATGTCTTCTCTTAGAGATCTTATTTTACTTGTATCAATGGTGCATTTACTTTGTTACTTTATCTTCTCTAGCTTCCTCTAAAATTTAAGCTAGGTTATCTTTCCCAACAGGAAACAAGTCTTCCACGGCTGAGTTCATATCATAGCTTTGCCTCTACAGAGGATTCATTGGGCAGAGAGAGTTTTTCATCCCAGAGTGACTCAAATAGGCATGGTAACCTCATAATTGGTAGACAAGAATCAATTGATTCCAGGAGTACTGCATCCTGTGGTTCTTACTCTTTTTGTGAATCACCCAAATCGTACAACTCTCCCTATAATTTAATGATCTCGGGATCAGGAAAGAATGCTCAAAATCAAAAAGATGATTTCAAACAGTTCTCACATGATAACACCGCATCAGTGCAACTTTCAGCTTCCTCTAGAAACTCCGTACCGGCCAAAGATACTACCACTAAAGAACTAATTGCAGAGGCCATGATGTGGGAACAAAATGCTCACAGCTTAAAGATTGACTTGGAAATGTCAAGGAAGGAGTTTGCTGACCAGACACAGCAGATAGAGAACCTTAAGATGGAGCTTTGTTCATTGAGTACAGAACGTGATGAATCGATGCAAGAAATCAAACACCTTGAGATCCTTTTACAAGAATCCATGGAAAAGGAAAAAGCAACTGAGAGTTTATTGTTCCGAGTCAGAGATATGGATAGTGTTGAAAAGATTTTAAAAGAGGAACTTAGGATTCAAAAAGAATCAAATGACAATATGTCTTTCCAGCTAAGTAAAACTCAAGAATCAAATATTCAACTAGTCTCTATTCTGCAGGAGATGGAAGAAACTGTTGAAAAGCAGAACTTGGAGATTAAGAACCTTTTAGAAGTAAAGTCGAATTCTGAGAACCAACAGAACCTAGAGGACAAGCTTCAACAGTTGCAGGAATCACAGAAAAATCTGGAAAACACCACTCTTCATCTGGAGAAAATCATCAGGGAGAAAACTCATGAGATTGAACTTGAACGAGATCACAGGACTCAGGCTCTTATAGATTGTGAAGAAAAATGGAAAAATAGATCAAGAGAACAAGAAGAGGAAATTACTTATTTGAAGGTAGAGTTATCCAGGCTTTTAAGTATCGAGGGTTCCAAGACAAGTGAGATCAAAGCTGAAGCTGACTGTGATCTGATCAAGGAAAATGAGACTCTCAAGGAAAGACTCCAGGAACTTGAGAGAGATTGCAAGGAGCTGACCGAAGAAAATCTGGAACTTCTGTACAATCTGAAATCTAAGGGAACTTCCTCTATCAGTGATTCCATTTTAAGATCATCTTCTGTTGACCATCAACTAAGTCAACAATCACCTAGTGGTTCTGAAAGTAAGCAGAAAACCTGTGATCAGGAAGAAAACTTAGCTCTGGAGTTTCACTCACAAGTTAAGGACAATGCTTTGAGGCCAAATGCTGAAATCAACTCATGTTGCGTTGAAGTACAAGAACAAGATCAGAGAACTGAGGTTGCTGCAATGCTATCAGAATGTCAGCAGGAAGGAGATTGTCAAGATGGTTTCATTCATAAAAGTGTACCCACAATATTTAAGAGTTCCAAGTCAGGACATATTGAAGATATCTATACCCTACTCAACACATTATGTAAGTATCTAGCATGTTTCTCGTGCAACAGGGTACAAGACAAAAATGTCCTCCTTTCACTTGTAAAAACTGAGTTTTAAAATGCTATATGTAATTTAGATTTTTGTGAATGTACAGGTCATCCCGCTAAGGACGAGCAAGCTAATGCAGTGTTGGAAAATTTCCATTTATTGAGGTACAGGTTGGCTCTATATCTTGATGGTAGTCAACATATCGAGGATGAACCCAAAACAACATTAAATGCATGTGAAGTTCAAGATGAAGAGAAGGATGACCATCCAAAGGAAATTACTCCTTGTTCTTGCTGTGAAAGGTTTGAGGATTTAAATAAGGTGCTAGAGGGGAAGATTCAAAATTTAAGTAGTGATAGTTTAGCTAAGAACTCGGAGATACTGGAGCTGAAGACAAAATGTTTGAAAAAAGATGCAGAGATCGAAGCTCTAAGGAATCATCAGACTGATTTGAGTTCTCAAATCTCTGATCTCCAGATGAGTAAATGTCTGATGGAGGAGAGAATGGAAAACGTGCAACAACAACTTAGAGCCACCTCCAATTCTTTAGACACTTCCACAAATGGTTTGATGTTTCTTGATCGATGTATTTGTGGAGGTATCTCTAAAATGACGTACGAAATGAAATCATCAGAGCTAGAGAGTGATAAGTATGAGTTAGAATTTAATTTGCATGAATTAGAAAAAGAAAATGTAGATCTGTCAGAACGAGTATCAGGATTGGAAGCTCAACTAAGGCATTTGACTGATGCAATGGAATTCAATCGTTTGGAACTGCAGCATTCTGGTAATCGTGTTGTGAGCCTTGAGAGCAAGATTAGAAAATTAGAACATCAAAAGGAGTCACAAAAGCTCGATTTGAAAGAACAGTTGCTGGAGATGCAAAAGCGATGGTTAGATGCTCAAGAAGAGTGTGAGTATCTGAAGGAAGTAAATCCAAAGCTCCAAGCAACAACAGAAAGTCTTATGGAAGAGTGTCTTTTGCTTCAAAACTTGAATGCAGAACTAAGGCAACAAAAATTAAAATTGCATGCGAGCCATAATGTTTTGGAAGCAGAATTGAGGAAATCTCAGCATTCTCTCTCCACCTGTTTGAAAAGGATAGAGTCTTTAGAAGCTAACTTTTCTTCAGTGATGGAAGAGATTGAATCAAAAGAGAAGATCCTTAAGTTCAAACTTGACGATCTCCACCTACAGAGTAGAGAGCATGGAGAGAAATTTCTTGTAGAAGGGTGCACTCTGTGTGAAATGTCTCCCGAGAACACAGTTGAAGTCGAAAAGTTGCAAGAACAGGTACAATCCCTGATGGTAGAGATGTCAGATCTTATGAGTGAACTTGGTACTTCCAAAGCCAAGGAGGGAACTTTGGCAGCAAATTGTGATAAGCTATTGAGGATGATGGAACATCTTGTATCCAGTGAAGCAAAGCTTAAATGCACCATTAATGAGCTTGAGTCAAAACTACTGTCTTCTGAATGTCAACTGCTGCAAATGACTGATGAGAATTCTAGCCTAAAGATTCAACTGCATACATTACCATTACTTCAGGAGGAAGTTTTGTATCTTAAAGAAGTACTATCTGGGATGAAGTTTGAAAGTGAGAGAACACAAGTTACACTGTTGTTGAAATATGGAGATTGTGAAGAGTTGAAGGACGAGAACACATCATTACTTCAGGAAATCACCTGCATGCAGAAGGAAGTGGCTGAAGCAGAAAAATGCAAATACAAGACAATTGCACTAGAGGAGAAAGTTCTGAGGCTGGAAGGAGACTTAACTGCAAAAGAAGTAATGTGTGCCAAAGTTTCCGAGCTGAAAAATGAGCTTTGCCAGCTTAGAAGATCAAATAGCCAACTTCTATGGAAAATAAAATCCCTTCAATTCGAGAAGGAGAACTGCTTGAAGCAAGTCACATCCTTCGAGGAAAAATTGTCGAAAAAACGACCAGACAACCAAAGAGTGGATGATGATACCGTTCCTACTCTAGATGAGTTGAAGTTCCCAAAGGTGAATCAAGTTACTTCTCTTATATATACTTGGAGTCAATGATACAGTAGCAATGACTCTGACTTTTGTTTTGTTTTCTGAAAAAACAGGCCGAGGAAGAGAACTTCAGCAAGCATCAGCATGAGATAATTACTCAATGTCTTCAATCAGAGAAATACTTGAAAGTTCAAAAGATTCAAGGCAACTCTCAACAAGTACGTCGTACGAAAACTATTCTCATTCCTTTGTTTCCTCAGTGTGTAAATATTTACTCATTACTTTCATTTCAGGAAAAATATAATTAATATAATTTCCTTCTCTTTATTAACCTCATGATATTCCCCCATATCTATTTAGAATGGAAACAAAGAAAGGAATTACTACAGAGATCTTCAAGAGACTCTTGCCAAAAGTGTATCAGCGAACCAATTTCCAGGCGATACAGTAGCTCAGAGTTTAGACAGCAATCATATCCATAAATCCCATCTAATTAGGTGAGCTAGTTCTTTCCTGAGCTTTGTCTGTGTTCTCATGATGCTTATGTCTTATGATCGTACTCCGCTACAGGTAAATCCATCTAGTCTGATTATTCTTTTGAAAACTGTTAACCAGTTATAGCGACAAATCGGCATTATCAACTGGAAACTGGTTTAGCTACCAGTTGAGTTGACAATCCTAAACAATATCTTTCTAAGGATAGAATAAGATTATCATTGGTCGGAGCTACAGTTCTACTTACGTGTTAACCATAACCCAATAACCTTTGGCCCAGACTTGTATTTTTGTTTAAAATCCACTAAATCTCCTCTATGTGCTTGTTTTATTCTGTAGAATCAGAAATACATATCTGCATTATCGACTAACAGTATGTATGATCAACTTACTATTGTAATCTAATTAATTATTAATCCATATCTTTGTATCTTCAGTTTGTCATCCAAAGAAAGAGATGATAATACACGAAAAATATCTCAGCTTGAAGCTGAGCTACAAGAAATTCGTGATAGGTACCTGAAGATAAGTCTTAAATATGCAGAAGTGGAGGATCAGCGCGAGCAACTTGTAATGACTTTGAAAGCCATACATGATGAGAAGACATCTACAGGATACCGTAGCCTTTCCTCTTTCTGGTAAACTGGTGCTGATATGTGACAATTTTTCTCCGGTACGCCATTTTCATACACAGCTCATTCAATGAAAGAATTGTATAAATAATTTAAAAATGTGCCAATCGCCATATAGAGTAGCAAATGTTAGATAGTTTGTGATCCACTTTGCTGAAGGAGTCATTATTTAGCAGAGAAAAAAGAAGTTTATTTCTGCCATTATTGTACATGATTGGTCTAGGTAATTATTCAGATGCATCCTACAAATTAAGCAATAAATATTCTTTTTCCTTCTTTCCTTTCTATTATGCAGAGACTATTAGTTATGTTGATATTAGTTATTTCATCTTTTCTAGTTATGCGTGATCCACAATTGCAAACTAAATATCGTATAGATTTTATGCGCAAATTAATACATGAAGTTATTTCTTTACTATGAAACGACCCTTAACTGCACTGAGGTAACAAAGAAAGACAAAAAGAAGGAGTCTAATATGTTCCAGTTTTTAATGATTCGAAATGATTTTGTAATTTATTATTGAATAATGTAGTCCTGATCTTTTAATTGTTTTTTAAAAAAAGAAGTATTTTATGCTATTGGATTATACATTCGTTTTACAGTTTTTTTGAATTTCGATAATAAAGTTCGTCAAGGTTATCCATTTGTCTTGCTCAAAACTTGCACCTACATACTACTATATCTTAAATCCTCTTCTATGTTTCGATGTGGCTAATTTACTTATATTAGTGATCATGGGTCTTTTTTGTTTTGTATTTCAAAATTTACACCAACTTATTGGGCTCAATTTTCAGTTCTTTTTAACCCAAAAAGAAAATTGTCATAGCTCTGCTCAATCTCTACTTTTAGTAGTACAATTTACTATGTATTTTTCCAAAAAATGTATATTACTATTTGTTGTTTCATTTATTGCGTTTTGCAATTTCATTGTCGTATTTTTTTCATGGCTCTCTGTTTGAATGTATTGCATCACATAATGGGTGGGAGGAATGTATCCGAAAGGAGATAAGAATGTATCCAAAAGAGGATAGGAGGATAGAAATGTACCCAAAAGAGAATAGGAGCGAAGATTTTTGTTATTTTTCTACATAGTAAAATTTTTTAGAGATTATGATATCTTATATTGCATATTTATGTAATTTTTCCTATTCATTTTTATGCAATCCCACGTGAAGTGCTTCTCTATTGAACCGATAATCCATCAAAAAAAAGTCTCCCAACCAGCACAAAAATCGATATAAAATTTGTGTACATACATATTACCCTTATCGAACCTCACCTGTACAATTATGCTGATTATATTATTGTTGTAACTCCGCATGAATAAAATTGTCCCCATGAAATGACGGTAGAGCATTCCTCTTTCTTCTAAACCAATGGTAAATAAAAAAGAATTTCAACAATTTTATTTACGAATGAATGATGCAAAAAAAGTGCCTTTCGTTTTTCCAATTACACATTTGCATAGCATTCCATATATAATTAGAAGAACATAATAGGCAAAAGTAAATAAACACTCTACAGAATAACAGAAGCTTGGTAGAGGGAGCATTACAACTCCTCTTACACCTAACCAACCTTCTCTCTTTACCCTCCTATCCCTTTTTTTACAGTATTGAGTAAGCTCGTATCACCTCAACAATGGGTGCGCGACACAACGGACACTTCCCTCCGCCTCTCACCAATTCATTTGCACATTTTGAACAAGTGCACATGTGCCCACATCTGTCAATTGGAGGAAAATACATTTAAACTATTGACGTCATCTTGAACAAAATTTCATTTACTCAAAACTATATATCGTGATTAGATCACTATATATAAAAAGATCGGTGGGATTAGTAGCCTAGGCGAAGAAAGGCAGGTTATCGGTAAAACAGGTTAAATAAACTAATAATGGGAAATTATATACACACTATAGGCATTATATAAGTTGAATCCAGTTAAGATTTCATTAAAATTGCAAAATATGACTCTTACCTGTACAACAAGGAGTCGATGTGACTATCACAACAAACACAGCAAGTACCCTTTTTCACGTTGCCCCACTTAGAACCATCGACTGAGGACTCTGCAGCCCCTGGTTTAAATTTGCATTCCAAACCCAATTAGATGGGGAAAAAAAGTGGTATAATAAAACAGAGGGTTAGAAGATGTTCGACATTTATAAGCAGCATTAACATTTCATAACAACATAGGTTGACAAACATACCTTGACCACCAGCTGATCGATTCAAAGCAGCTGAAACTTCCTGCCTGACAGAGCGTTGTAGCTCCAGTTGCATATCCATGCAGGATTCTAACATTCTTTGCATGTGGTTCATGCCTTGCTGCAGTCTTGCCATGTCTGCTCTAAGTTCATTAATCATTTCCCACTCCTGCTCCAGAAAAGCACTAAGTAAGCTCATAATACAGTGACATACGACTTCTGCATTTTTATAAAAAAATGTAAAATCTGCCGTACAAACTTAATAATTTAAAACAATTACCAATTGTCTGGCATAAACAGAAGAAAATCTCTTCTTATTCACGACAAGCACCAACCGAGATGCATTCTCACTTCTAATACAGGTAAAGACTACCAGAATTGTGAAAAATTAGGAAGATCAACAGAATTGGAAAAGATGGTTGAAATGATCTTGGAACATGTTGCTTCACTATCACTAGTTGCTAAAGAGGACGCCTAGCTTTAGTTTAATTTTTGTTGTATATTAGTAGAAAAAGTGATAATTTGAAAATATTATCAATCGCCTGGCTTGATCAGAATATCATCTGCTTTTCTCATTGGCAAAATACATTAACTTAAACAGGATTTCCTTTTTGATACTGGTATGTAAAGATTGCTGATTTCTGAAACTTGGTAAAATAAAGAGAACAGAAGAAATAGTACAAAAGATTATGGCGCCAATCACCCATCAGTAAAGAATATACCCAGAGTAGTTTTTGATTTTTTGTATGTGTTGGACCCAAGTCTTCTTACTAAATTACACGGATTAGGTATCAAGATCAATACTATCATATATATCATAGTTGATGCTGAATGGAAGCATACAACTCCAAGAACGAAGGAATATCTTCTTTTTTTTGTTTTTGATAAGCAGGATGAAGCAGGTGACTTACAAGTTCAGAACGATGCACTGCGTGACGTGGCCAACTTGAGTGATGCAAATCCTGATGCCAAAGTGGCTGGGGTGGTGGCACAGGAGGAGAGGGTAGCACAATTGAAGGCCGCCCAACTCCATCCTGCTGATCCTCATTTTGGTCATCATTATGCTGGTCTGGACCCATTTCAGGTGAAACAGGAATAGGCAAGTTCCGATGCAGATCCCAATCAATAGGAGAGCGCCCTTGCCTTTCCACATATGACTGAATTAATTGATCTAAACTTTCACGGAAACCACTGCGAAGAAGGTTGGAAACACTCCTCCTACCCAACAAAGACTTCCAATAAACAACAGACCAAAAGTATGCCTAGGAAGGCATGGAGTGGGAAAACACAATCAAGAAATAAATTGTACCTGCTAAGAAGCTCTCTAAGTTCCATACTATACACATTATCATCATCAGGTGGGTGGAATCTACTAACTCTCCTTAACGGGACAGGACGCCGCATTCGTGGAGGATCAGAAGGTCCTGCTGACCAAGACTCCACAGCTTCTCGTGAGGCATCCTCATGCCAAACCTCCTGGTTTTCTGGGAAACGATGTTCTGCTCTCCCCACATATGCTGTTGTTTCAAGGGACCTACCAGTTGATGGATTTTCTTGCCAATTCCTGCTTACATTCTCTGTGGTCTCATCAGTCCATACATTAGAATCATTTGAGGTTAAATTACGTTGTTGTATTGCTTCCTCAGCTTCAACAACAGCTTCCACTCGATCCCTTCCTTGATTAGGAGGAGGTTGTTGATTCATACTCTGACCAGAATTCTCACTGCGATCAGGCAACTGATGCACAGTGCTCTCCAGCTCGCTGGTCTGCATTTGTTCACCATTTTCGTCCTCGACTTCCTGTGAAGGATGTGCATGAGTCTGATTATTTCTAGAATCACTGTTCCTACTATTAGATGAATTTTCAGAATTGCTGCTTACTTGACCACGCACAATGTTTTCTAATCTGGAGCGGAATCCTTCCCTGGTTTAGAAAAAAGATCACCAACTCATGAATTGAACTGACAAATATTATCATTTCCAACTGAGTAAAGAGCTAGACATCAAATTTGTTAAATGGACAAGTTGAGAAAGAAGTAAGAAAGAGTCCCTCATTAGGTCTAGGGACTGAATATCACCAATCGCCACAGAAAATATCTCATGCAAAGATGTAACTAATCAAGTGCTTGTAAGTGAGACAGAACAATTAGGATACTTCAAATGTTTATTCCACAGACACTAATTTCCTCTAAGCCTGTAGTACTTTCCAGATCTGCTAATTAAATAACTATTAAAATTGGAACAAGGCAGCAATACAAGCATCACCATATGCACTAACAACAACAACACAACACCAATTCCGATAATAATAGTTATTATTATTATAACTAAACATCAGTATAATCAGGACAGCATTCAGTATTACATGCATGCTAAGACCATAAAACATTTGAGTGTTCCTGTAAAGTTAGTTTTGTGAGAGACTGGTGAAAGGCCACAAGCTACTTTTCTTTTTTATGACACTGGTGTCCGAGCAGATATGCGCGCCAAGTCTAGAAGCTACGTTATCTTTTATTTTATTCTATTTGTTTTCAGAAAGTCCTTTTAATTTATTTTTACTCGGTTTACAGATGGTAAACACATATCAAGTCATTTCAGATGTTTTTAATGTGTGAAAGAAAAGAACTTCAAATCCTTCCACCAATGAATTATATGTTATTGCTACATGGGAAAAGGAGGGGAAACGCTTTACACAAAAAAAAGCTCCAATCACCTACTCCGTTCCTCCCAACTTGATGTCCAGATAGAGAAAGTGACAAAAACAGAGGAAGTGACGAAAAAACATTAACGTAACCACCTTTTTTCAGGAAATGGACATTAATTAGGAACCGTTACCTTTTCCTTTTTATCTTTTTGTTACTGTATTGACTTAAGTGAAGTTTATGGCTTATCAAAATCAACTCACTTCCTCGTGTCATGTAGTAATAAAGAATAAGGGGGAAAATAGCAAAGAAAAGATACCAAAACTTCATAAAAATAGAAAGGGGAAACCACAGATACAATTTGACAACACTTTTGAAGAGAGAAACCACCCAAAGTGAAGCTTCAAAACAACAACTTTTTACTACTAATTTTGATAAACACAATGGCAACAGTGGATCTCTAAATGTGAAACCAACTAGTGTTGAGTTTAAACATAACCTGAGTTCACCTCAGTTGTAGATGTACTCAAATACTCCCTCCATCCTATTTTAAGTAGCACCGTTTGACTTGGCACAAAGTTGAAGGAAAAAAGGAACACTTTTGAAACTAGTGGTCTAAAACAAATTTTAGATATTTGTGTGGCTACAAATCATTTCATAGAGGGTAAAAGGAGAATTTTAAAGTTAAATTGCTTCTAAGTTTTTTTTGAGAATTAAGAGGCGACATTAAATTGCTTCTAATTATAGAAAGGTGACATTTTCTTCGGGACAAACTAAAAGGAAAAAGGAGCCACGTAAATTGGGCCAGAGGGAGTAACAATTCTCATGCTAGTAGATTCAGTTTACAAGGCAGAAAACTGGCCGGCAGCTTCACTTGTCCATCAATAGCACAGGTATAAAAAAGCCTCAGTAAGATAAGACATCTCAAGTATAGCATGATAATGTTGCATTTATGAGATCAAACAGTAACTTACCAATTTCACCATTCATTTTCAGCGAATCAAAATTTCCACTATCATTTCTCTAAGAATTATGGTAAGGGGATTTTAGTAAATCAGAAGATTTTCTCACATCTTAGTGAGAGAGGGGAGCTTATGAGAAGATTTCTTTCGCGACTAACATTAGGACAAGATTTTCTCACGACTAAGAGATAAATGTGCAGTTGTTTGCTATTTGAGTTGCAAGAGATACGCCCTAAGTTGCTCGGACTCGAGTGCTGGTATCCGACACGGCAATGCGAATCTGAGGGTTAGATTTAGCAAAATCTAAATTTAAGATTCAGGGGTCCAGATCCAAGTAGAGATACGGGTGTAGGGCTTCGGCTAAAATAATCTAAACTTTTAAGTCGTCTTCCCTAAGAACCCTTCTTCTTTCAAATTCTCTGGTTCTTCCCTCAAAAAAAAAAAAGAAAATCACTCGAGGCCTTCCACTAACTCTCCTTACAGATCGTTGCTACTATCAACCAGAAGTAACAACACAACCACTTAAATTCTTAGTTGCCCTCTGGCTGGCTTGAAACTTGAAGCAACGAATATTGACCAAGAGGAAAAGCTAAAAAGGAGACAAAAGGACTACAATTTTGAAGGTATGCCATTTCTCATGACTTAAATCTATTTTATCTTTTATTTTGAGATATCGAAATCTCTTTTCCCCAAATTTGACCATAGACTCTGGTCAAAGTATCCGATGTGGGTTGACCAAATCCCACACGTATCCCGCACCCGTGTCATGTCGACATGGGTGCGGCAGTAAAAAATGAAGAGTCCACACAACTTAGGATACAACATAATAGCCAAGGAAAAGACTGACCTTTAACTTTTTTTTGCCATGGCAGTCCAACCAACTGCACAACAGCATAAAATATACCTACTAGATGTTATTTTACACCATAATAGCCAAGGAAAAGACTTATCTTTAACTTTTTATGCCATGGAAGTCCAACCAACTGCACCACAGCATAAAAAACACCTACTACATGCTATTTACACCAACAATGCATGAACATGAAGTCCAATTAATTAGTAGGGCATATTTCATGAAGGCAAAAAGATCAAACTATTAAAAACAAACCAGGAAACAAGACTATATTACATACCTCAGCCCTGAGACGGTGTTACGTTGTCTTAGCTGAACTAGTTCACTTGCTGCTATTGAAGGTGGTCTCTCTTCCTCAGCAGGCCTTTCATGCAAAAATCTTCCTCTGAGAAGTGACTGTAGAAGGATATAAAACTTAGAGCCAAAGCGGACATGGAGCATTTAGTAATAATTTCTATTGAATGCCACACAAGAAAAGAGCACAAAGAAAAGTCCGGCTTAAGAATAAAGGCATAAAATCAGCAACCAACCTGAATCCGATTGCGATGGGCAAAATCAGATACTGCACGATGCTCCAGCAGACCCTGAAGTTCCCTCTGCCTTTCCCTTTCAATTCTCATAAGCAAATCAAGTAGAGCCTGCCTCCCACGCAGCCTCAACATATCCCTACGAATGTGCTCTGGTTGGGCTTCCTCATGGTCCACAACAGACCCTTCACGAGCACGATCTCCTTGAGAACTAAGCCTAGTGGACTGTTCCTCCCTCTGGCTACCACGAGCTCCTCTCTGTTGACTAGTCATTTGAACCCATTCCCGCACAATTCTCACCCTTTCACGTTCTGTCTCCCCCAGCCATTCCCCTCTTGGACCACCATTCCTCTGAGGCTGAGAGACATTAGATGAATGGTCACTGATCCCACTCTCCATCCATCCACGAACAATTTGCCTCACCCTCTCCCTCTCAACTTCCCCTAGATCAGGAGATGGTTCACGGCTGGAGTTTTCATGGTCTCTATGATCATTCTGTGGTCCAATTGGATCATGAGACCAAGTACCATACTCATTCTCACTCTCACTAGCATCCACCAAGCTACCTTGGTTATCAGTTTCCCGGCTTTCCGACATATTCGCACTAGAAACATTGGTATTAGAATCCATGCTCCTCCGTTGTGTCAACCTTTCCCTCACCCTTTCTCGTGCACGATTCAACACATGTTCATCCTCCAATTCTCGCCACATCTGCAAAATATTAGAAGCCCTCGTGTTTATTCTCTCAGAATCACCACCCTGACGCCTTGAGGTAGGAGATTGTGATTCCCTCAAGAACGAGGAATCAAGCATTGAAACAGTGTGTAAACCAGCAAGTGCCATCAGCTCAGACTCACGGTTCCTCCTCTCAATTGTAGTAATCATCTCTTGAGCCTGTCTTGCTGCCCACCTGCTCAATATCCTTGAGTGGCGCCTCCTGGCAGCAGACGACTCTGCCAGGTCATCACCTTCAAGGTCAGACCTCCTCCTCCTCCTTACAAGCTGATCAGACTCTTCATCCTCATCCTCAGTATTACGCACTGAACTACACGAAGCATACGACATACACTCATCCAAGTGACCACACATCAACTCCTCCAGTCCCCTCTCAAACTCCGAACGCACATCATCTCCCGTACTCTCCGGCTTCTGCTGCATTTGCTGCTGAACATCTTCCATCTTCAAATCCCACTTTATCCCAACCCTAACACCCTTAAGACATTTCCCCACAAAAAAACTATCCAATTCCTAAATGCAAAACATCACACCATTATCTCCCACAATTTCACCTCCATTACCAAACAAAACTAGCCCTAAACTCAATTCCATAACAAATCTCCTCAAATTACACTCCTTTTTCAATACAACCAAATCATTGATTAAATACATATCACAACCTGATCAAATTACACAATCCATAAAAAAATAAACAAATTCTCATCAAAATAAACAAAAAAATGCATTAAGATCTAGGAAAAATCACGGAAAAAAATCCGCTCAAATACAAAGTTCCGCAGTAACAATAGATTATGGACAATTTAGGTCATTATCTAGCGTATGAAGCACCAAAAAAATCCAAAAAAAAATCAAAAAAATTACCTGAGAATCGCTGTTCCTCTATACATCAAGTGTGAGAATCAAAACCCTAAATTATAAATTTTTATCATATGAGTATGTGAATTTAGAGAGAGAAAGCATAAATAGAAAAAAAAAATCGATTGGAAATGAAGAGAGAGAGAATTTGGGGAAGAGAAAGCTATGAATTTATTAAGATGGAAAAAGAGAGAGAAAAGAGTAATGAAGTTTCTTTTTTTTTGTTTTTTGTTTTTTTATTTTCGTAAATGTTGGAGTATTAATTTTAATTATTTTAAACAATATCTTTTTTTATTTTTTTATTTTTTTATTTTATATTGTTTAATTTAATTTTTTTTATTTTAAGAGGATATAATTTTGTTGAAAACCCGGGAGTCTTGTGTATGTTGACACGTCATCCAAATTTTTTTCTTATTTTTGAATTCGTATTATTTCATTGTTGTTACTGTTCTTTTCTGTGTTATTTTCGATACAAGTCTCTTCACTTTTTTATTTTATTTTCAATTAAAATTAGGGTAAAATGATTAGTACGTAGTTAAGTATAGTCGCATTTTATGTGAGGTTAACCTACTATCGTTTATGCTTCTTTTTTTTAGATTTATATTTCTTCGTTGGCTTCAAAAGTTTTTCTTTTCTTCTGAGTCGATGGTTCATCGAAAACAGTCTTATTGCTCATATCGACAGGAATAAGGTTTACGTACATCACACTCTTTTTAGATTTCACTTTATGATATTATATCGATATGTTATAATATTGATTTTGAGATATTTTATTTCAATCAAAAATTTATCAAAAATATTTTTTTTACATTTATAAGGTAGAAATAAAATCATGTTTATACCATTTCTCTTAGATTTATTTGTGAGATTACGTTGATAATGTTTGTGATATTAATTCGATTTTTTTAGTGGTCCCTTTCTCTAACTAATTAAATGGCAAAACTAGGACTATAGTCAATAGTGCTTTACATATAATATTAATTAACAACTAAAAAGAATGAAGGTATAATTAATTTAACTTTCTTGTGATGATATTAAATGTTATCTAAAACTTTCATATTATTTGGTTATTTCACCTTTGAAGCTTCCTATAAATGTTCAATTACCAAAAAAAGATTGACGTAAAAAAAAAAAAAGTAAGAACACTTTAATTATGTTTTTATATTCAAATACTGTTTATTTATTAAAATAAAAACTATTTTGGAGATGGGTTCATAATTAGCTTATGTTAAGATATAATTAATAATATGAGGAATATGCTCTTTTATTTTAATATATGTGTCAAATTTTGATATTATTACTTTTGGTCATAAATATGTTACTATATAATATTTATGTGATTATAAAATCGTTGAAACTAGGTATCTATAAATGTAAAGGTAAATACAAACCTTAGGTAAAAATTATTTTAAAATTTAAAAATAAACGTTATTTTTCTGAAGGAACAAATTAAAAAGAAATTTTTTCGCATAAATTAAAATGAACGGAATGATAAATATGTAACTAGCCACATGATAATTATTGAGGGGAGAAATATCAACACTATTATGTATCTTTAATTAACTTTGGCAGGTTATAATTGTTATTAAAAGTTTAATTAATTTGAATCCTTAAATTAAACATCATAATTTAGTAATTTGATGAGGGTTTTTCTTACCATATTAGTGAATTCAATTTTTATTACTCTTTTTTCATGCATGCTTATGAGTTCAACTTTCACACATAATAATCCTTAAGAACTATTATATCTGTTTAAGGATCTAACTAAGGTCAAGATTGATATGTTTTAGGCCGATGATCGATTTGAACATAAAATTCAAGTTTTATGAAATCTATTAATAAAAAATGATATTAAATTATGGTTATTGCTAAGTGAAACTAAAATAATTTCAGAAATTTCATTTAAAATCTATTTAATACAGATCAAGACTAAAAATCTAACTTTTTTAGTATTAATTATTTATTTTTTTCTAGTGGAATGATACATTATGTCTCAATAGATCATTCAATTAGTTTTTCAAAAAAATAAAAATCTTAACTATAAAATATTGGTATTGTTAGAATAATAGTTTTATATCATCTTATAGTCTAATAAGGTATTTGACTTATTTTAAAATATATAAGGATTTGATGGTAAAGTGCAGTATTTTTACGTCTTGTAATTGATACATTTTATATGAATATGATCAGTCATATCAATATATTTTGAATAATAATGATTCAATTAAAGATAGTCATAATAGTTCAATTATAATGTGTACGTAATAGTTTTTTCATGTCACAATTTTGAAAATTGATACAGAAAAATTAAGAATTTATTATGTTAGTATAAATCGATTTACATAAAATTTTCTCAGTTGTTTCATGTCATAAATAAATTTGAACTTCAAAAAATTTCATATCAATATATTTTGAATAATAATGATTCAATTAAAGATAGTCATAATAGTTCAATTATATTGTGTACGTAATAGTTTTTTCATGTCACAATTTTGAAAATTGATACAGAGAAATTAAGAATTTATTATGTTAGTATAAATCGATTTACATAAAATTTTCTCAGTTGTTTCATGTCATAAATAAATTTGAACTTCAAAAAATTCGTCGAACTAGTGTATTCATATATTTTACAATGAAAATAGTCATATATTCATAGAACAGAGAAAACGAAACAATTTCTTTAGCCTTCCAATATTATAAGATATCATTTTGTTTACATCTCAGTAGATAACTCAAAAAGATTAAAGCATGTGACTTCGAATTCTGGTGTTAGCGATATTAAATCTCTCCTAACCTAAATCAGATCAAAACAAAAGTATATTTATAATATCGTACACATAAAATTTATCTTATACGTATATCATAAATCTTTACCAAATTGGTTGGGGGGGGGGGGGAGGTTGAGGGAAATGAGGACCATGTCTTAGTGAAGAGGTAATTGGGGAGTGCAATTTGGGTGCAAATGCATAGCATATGGTTGAGATGCCTTTTTCAAAAAGCTCATTGATGTTGAAATATGTACTAGATCTCCTCCTTTCTAAAAACTCACATAATAATTATATTTTATATTTTTATCATATGTGTCTGACTAATTAATTTAAATAAATATTTCATTAATATTAAAATAATAATTATATTTAACTTAAAACTTTTTAAAAGTATTTATGAAGAAAAGCTATCATATTTAGCTTCAAAAAGCAAATTCGACTACTATTTAAAAATATGTTTTAAAAGAAGAACTCACACTTTTAATTTTTTACCGAAGAAGTTATTAATCTTTTCTAAATATATGATATAATTAATATGAATTATGATTTTCGCATAAAAATAACAAACGCAAATCGAAAAAATGGTTAAAATATACCTTACTTCTAAAATGTTATTAGGTCAAAATGTAGAGAGAAAAAAGTACATGATAGTACTATAGAATATTATTGTTGAAACTTTACGTTTATATTCCTTCTTTTTGCTCAACAAAATTCCATTTTCTATTAATCCACGTATTTATTTCCTTTTTTAATCAAATCATTCACAAAAGAATATATATAACACATGACAATCACTATTAAAGACTTCTTTTACTTTAGCATATTCAAGAATAAGAATATACTTTGTAAAAATTTTATAAGTTAAAAGAAATAAAAATTACGATGATTTGTACATATAGGATCTTCGGGGTTGATCGTTAAAATTAAGTCTCATAAAAAAAGATATACAGATAATCATTTCGTTAGTATTTTAAATAAAATTATTGTGGTTTGTTGAAATAAGTTATGATGATCGTTAGGATTTCGATTTTTAACATAACTTGAATTATGTATAAGTCCATCATGTTTTTTATTAAAGAAAATTATCAAATTGTTCTGAATCAATTCCAAATAACTCTAAATTCGATATCGAATCTTCTAACGTCAGTTCCAGTATTTAGAATCAACTTAAATCTTCAAAAATCAATAGACTCGTTTTATTTTCGTCTACAAACAAGCTCAAAAAAAAATCAATAATAATGATCTTCATGTTTTTTCAATCAAATCGATTTAAATTAAATAAGTAACAAGTCTTCGATTTTCCATCACTCATATGTCTAGAAAATAGAAAAGAAAAATGAAGAATAGGAAAAGAAATTCCTAATATATACATATATATCCTAAATTTCTGGAACAACAAAAAATGTAAATTATTTTATTTATCATGTTGAATGCACTTGCTTCACGGAATAAAATGTTTTAAATATTTTAGAAAGTGACAATTTTTTTTTAAAAAAAAATAAACTTATAATTGATGTGTACTAATGTATATGAAGACCTTCTCATCAATCTATTTAATGAATTATAAATATTTCTGAAATGGTCTACAAACACAAAAACATATGCTAATTCAAAGGTTAATATATAAATGATCAACTATAGTATTGATAATAATTGATTTTATTTTTTTTTACAAGACTCTTGTAGATATTTTTGAGTGATGCAAAATTCTTTAAATTGAAAAAAAAAAATAGGTAAAATCAATCAATTATTTGAAACAAAATACAAAACGTGTCAATTGTTGTTGCTTTGTTCTTTTTATTAATTTGGATATTCTTAAACAGAGTTTTCTATATATTTTAATAATAAAATTATAATTTTACTTAACAAAATTATTGAAGAAATCCATTTCATTCCAATTAATGATTTTCATTTCATTTTCCCACTATTGAATCAAATGATTAACTATCTTCATTAAATTAATACAATAATTGATTTAACAAATGGACTCTTGAGTAGAAGATTCTTTTTCTGTCTTTGTTTTGTTTTATTAGAAGTTTTAAATTTGAGTCGTGAAAATAATTTATTTTTTTAAGATTTATAAACTTTATACATCATGATTTTAATTGAACATAAATTCATATATTTTAAAACGCTTATTAATATTTAGCCAAGATTCTTTAGTAAATATATCGGGAATAGCTTCATTAGATGATGTTAGAGTTTAAAGCTTTGATAAGTTGAAATTTAATACAATGTGTTAGCGTTTAAAAACTCTAAAAACACTTCAAGGAAATCAAACTTTCACAATCTAATGTGAAAATTAGTTTTAATTTTAACTTTCAACGTGTCATAGAGTTTGATTAAATTTTCATATTTAAATATAAAAATTTGCTCGAGTTTCAAATTATATGATACATTAGTAGAGTACAAACTTTGTCGGTTCAAATTTCAGAATTGACTCGTAAATTTACATTGATAATTATTCAAACTTTCATAAAGAAAATTCTAAAGTTTTTTTCATATTATAATTAGGAATATCCGTTGAAACTCCAATAACGATTCATGAAGTTCAAAAATGGTAACTATTTAAACTCTATTAAAAAAATCCTAGAGTTTTTCATATGTTGAAACTGGATATATATTTTAATCAAAATTTTATTTTTAAAGTTAAAAGATGATTAACCAAACGCTCAATAATTCTGAAACACTAGGTAAAACTTAATTAACAATATAAAAAATCAAATATTTGTCTATTTCTCTGAACTGTGTATATATGAATCACCAATTATCACTTATCTGGATTTCGAACCCCAAATAATTAAATTGTTGAAAACAATTAGTCTACAAAATTGTCAAACAAATTTACAAAAGCAACTGCTATTAAAGACTTTTAGAGATCTAGTAATAGTTCTACTACTATTATAACACATGTTTATGTCCATAAAATCTATAATAGTAGAAAACAACTTTACATTATATTAAAAAAACAAGCATGAATGCAAGTAAAATCATGACTAATGACATTTCCTTTTTTTCACTTACATACAAGATTTATTACTTGCAAGAAAACATTTTTTTTTTCAATTTGTCTCACAATAATTCATTACTTTAGACCAAAACCAATTCACATATTTATGTCATATATGGAACCATGTTTATATTATATATTTTTTCCACTTTTTTGTTGGAGTTTAACTTATATGTGCTAATAATAATGTAGTACTATGTTAATGGTTGTTGAAATATTTGTATTTTAATATTAAATTAATAATTATATAAGATACCATTCTTAATTTGTCCTCTTTGTGATCCACTACCTCATGATTTATAAAGTGGTTATTATTCTTTATTATAACTACTATATCTCATATATATTTCTTCATTATTGGTAATATATTTCTATTTATCTATCTATTTATTAACAAATATTTTCTCTATTTCTTTTTATTTGTCATGTTACGTTTTCTAAAAGTTATATTGACTAAATTTTAAAGTTATATTAAATTACATTAATTCGATATTTTAAATTAAAAAATAAATATTAAAAATTACATGAAAAGTACTATAAATTGTAATTTTTTATATATTGATATGATGAAAAAATATATCAATCAAATTTCTTATCTATTGACTCTAAAAGAGAAAATCGTGACAACTAAAAAGGAACATGGAGAATAGATATTAAAAAGAGAGTTTGTGTATAATTAATTAGTGTATGTATGTGCGATGAGAAAGTGATTATGTACATGATAATGCTAAATGGTCACAAAATTTGGCCAAAAAATTAAAAAATCTATAATATTTTTTTTATTTAAATAAATTAATCTTTTTTCCATTTATAATTAAAAGGTATTTAAGTTAAAAGTGTAAAAATATTTTTTAAAAAATAAAATAATATAGCTAAAATATCATTCTGGTCAAAGTCTGACCATATTTTCTGGCCAAAAAGGATTTTTCTTATGCATACATATTAACATGTAAATTATATGTCATAATGACAATCTAGCTTGTGATAATGACATTAATTAACTTACTTATAACCTAAGCAATCGTATACCTGCTTAATTTGTCATTAAGACTAAGGATTTCATTAATCTCATTAAAAGAGAAGTTCTCTTCTTCTTTTTTTTGGGTCAAATAAGTTTAAATTATATACGTTGTCGGTATAAATAAATTTTTATACTGATAGATAATTCAGAAGATTTTTAAAAGTCATCTTAAACTATGAGATTTGAAATCTTAAAATTAAATGTATTATCTATTATAACAAATTAAAATAATTTGATGATGTAAAAATTATTTACGATGATGTTTTTACATAGTAGAGGAACCACAATTTTATCTATTTTTCAATATTGTAAGAGTAGAGATGCTTACACTTAATTAGAGACACATAATCTATACTAAATATTAAATATCAATTTTAATACATGATGATTATTATAATTAACTTGTTCAATCAAGTTTAATGAGGCAATATCCATAATATTTGATGCCCATAACAAAATGATGGTTAATGAAGGAGGGTCAAATCGAAATGACAGGCTTTTAAGCTAATCAGTTTCTGAACACGAGGAACACATGATAATATAGATAAATACTATATCGAAATGCATATGGGAGAGAAATATAAATAACTTTATGAGATATAATTTAAGTTCACTACTCGTGCTAGTAAGTAGAAAGAGAAATTTGTACGTGCCTAAATATCCTAAAGAGATTCAATGGATTTGAATCGTGACATATTATATTGCTTATGGTACATAATTATTTTGCAATTTTATAAAATTGTTCTGATTTAAATATTTTACACTTATTCTGATGAAGATCTAATTATTCTAGTTGAAAATTCCAATCAATTGCTAGCTACTATATTAAAGTGAAAAATAACAACAAGATATTCCAACTAAGTAATCCAAATTTAACAAAACACTACTTACGTATATAATGCATCTGTTATATCGTTTGTCTGAATATCTTTAGGTCGATATAAAAAATATTATTATAGAAAGTCTATAATATAAACACAATATGGAAAATGATGATTGTTATAGTAAGATCTTAACTTGATATATATCCTCTACTAAAATGAGAATTTTCTTATGAATATTTACCTATCTATTTTAATTTTTTGACCCTTCCTATATATCTTGATACTTGAAATTTATAGACTGTGAGGCAATATGATGTCAATTTTTAACTTTGTCACCTATACTTAGGAGTGAGAGATTGATTGTTCTTTAGAGATCTGTCTGATAAATTTTTCAAGTTTAACTAATTTGCATCGACAAAAGTAATCTCTACCTTATATTCAAAGTTATAAATCTCTATATATTTTTTTTATGAAAGGTCAATTATAATGTTTTTCCTTTTTTTACATATATATGCTCATTGCCCTAAAGACAATAGCATTGGGATGAACCAAAATGAGTGTAGTCATGTCATTCATATAATTCTTCACCTTTTGTGGCTTCTTGTCTCCCTATGCCTTTTCTATATTCATTTGCAAAGGAATTAGCAAAACTCCATCTCCAAGAAGCCAAGAGAAATATGGTGACTTCTTTGAGGGAACAAATCACATTGCCTTAACATGTCAATGCTTGGAAATTAGGGTTTTGGGGATGGGTGGGGGTGGATTTTTGAGTTGAGAATCCTATGTTGTAGATAAGTTCTTCGAATCACGCGGTTTATACGTAGTCTCATGATCAATAAAATGTTTGATGTAAATTTTCAAGATAGGTGTTGAAACGGAACTAATGATGTCGAGCTACGAGCATCTTTATTCCTAAAAAAAAATGGTGGATGTACAAATCCTCTAGTTTTAATAGAGACACAAAATACTAAGTGATTGTTCATCGTATATATCTTCCTAATTTTGATGGATAATAAATTAAATGACAGATCGATCATGATTTTCACTAATAAAATTTAAGATATAATAAGAAAAAACATAAAAAAGAAGTTAAGCGGATTAAACATTTACTATATATGCATAAATAAATGAGTTTTAATCTTGTATATGGAATATAATTTTATGATGAAAGAGGTTCAAATCAATATATCAACTTCTTTTACAAGCTCCAACACTGATTACTTGATACATGTGTTAATCTAGAGTTTTAATTACGGGTTCGACAGAATTTACTAACTTCAAATAAAACCTTGTATTTGTGTTTAAAAAACCAATTAAATCATCGTTTTTTCTAGAATTTAGAATTAGTTAACTCAAAATTCTGGAGACGTATCTTATCGATGAAATTCGTCACGCCTAGAAGGAAAAAAAATGTTGTAGATAAGTTTTGGAGAAACTTTTGCATGCATGGGTCCATGCATAGTGGAAATTGTAACTTCACGAAAATGTTTTAGTAATTGTCTAGTTATAGATGAAGGAATATTTAATCAAATGTCAAATATTATTGTGCCTTTGGTTATTTGTAATTTTGTTATTTGTCATATTGAAAAAGTGTTATATCCAATTAAATGAATCCAAATTATCTTTTATCAATTATGATAATAATTTCATGTTACTGATCAAACCATGTTACATATGTGGTTTTTCACAAGGAAGCACTAAATATGTTTGTCCTTTTTATTTTATTTTTCAATAATTTCTTTTCACTTTTTTTATAACCCAAGAGTGTATATATGTGTCCTTTAAATGGCCACGAGGGGGTGGTCTTAAAATTCATTGATATATAAAACACTTTTTTTATGCTAATTATTTTGATAACAAAATTTATATTTTAAGATGTGTAATAATATTTCGATACATTCGCATATTTGTCGCACTAAGTTATATGTTATAATTTAGATTTTTTCGCGATGAGAATCATTATTTATTTTACGTTTTCAAATTTGAGAGAGGAATTTTTCCCTTATCTCTCAAGTTATATATAGACACTAAACTAATTAAGAAATCTTTATTTTTATTACTTTAATAGAATGTAAGGCTAAAAAAACAAATCCACATGAAATTAGTTTTATCTTATAAATCAACTTTAACTTTAAAATAACTACATAAATCATAATCTCTCTCTCTTCTCCTCTCTCTCTCACTCTCTCTTTCTGCTTGGCGGTGATCGCTTATAGAGGTAATTGATAAATAATACATTTTGAAATGCATAGACATAGGGAGAGAGGAGAGAGGAGAGTGGCGGGCAAGAGAGTTAGTGTATCCAGATACATGTGAATCATGTTTAAATATAGTGTATCTGGAACAAACTACACCAAATTTAACTCGTGTATATCTGAGATACAAGTATTTGTTGTGCCAGATATATGAAACCGAAATAATATAATTTTAAAAAAAATGTTATTTCAACATGTAATTAGCACCAATAATTATGTGCTTTGTGTTATTTCCTCTAATTTTATCCTTATGCTTTTACATTCTAATTTTTTTTCTACAAATAGTAATAGCATGGGCTAGCTACTTTTTAGCTTTTAAATTAAAACATATATAGCTACAAATTAAAATTGTGGAGTACTTGTATCACATTCTATATTGTGTTGGTTGTGGATATTAACTTGAAAATGAATGTTGATCAATGATATAATTAATTGAAATTCTATAAGCAACAACAAAGCCCATAACAAAAATTGACTCTAATATTTAATTTTTATACTTTTAGCCATAATAATCATTGTAAAATTTGTGTATTCATTATATTTATATACTTATCATAAACGAATATACATCGAAGAAGGTACATACGATCAAAGACTAATCGAGTGAAAAATAATAATAAAAATAAAAATAAAAATAACGATAATTTGGCTAAAAATATAAAGATTTCTATTTGATTATAATTTCAAACATGAGAAATTAATTGGACACTATTTTGGGCCTTTGCAAAATCCAGGTCTGTTATTAGGCCTGAACGGAGCACAACATCTGCACTTCAACCACTATTTTGTATCGAAAAAAAGTTTCAAATTATTCTAAAACTATTCGAAATAACTCAAATTTACTCGTTATTTGTTTTTGGCATCAAAACTACACTTGACATTTATGTTTTGGGCAACAATGGAGCTAACATGGCAGTTCAACGTTTTAATTTTTATTCCTCAAGGTAAATAACTTCTTTGATCGACATAAATTTATATTTTCATAACATACTATCTCATAAATAATATTTCACGCCTTCGATAAAAACTTATGCCATACTACACGTAAGTTCAATTTATTATAATAAAATTAATGACCACGCGTAAAATTATTAAAAAATGATTATTTTGTGAATTTGGCTCCATTAGAACTTCAAAATATTAATTAAATATTACATGAGTATAATAAAAACTACTGTTACATTCTATCACACAAAAAGGAAACCTGGGATATTTAAAGTAAAATCAGTTCAAGTTATTTAGAAGAAACAAGTGAAAAAAACATTCCATTACAGATCGAAACATGAGTTGTGGTGGAATGGTTAGGCCAACAGTAAACAGAGAACCCCCAAGCTGCAACTAAAAAACACAAAAAGGATCTCGTTTGGCCAACGATAAATCGAAGGACCCTCAAGCTACGACCAAAAAACACGAAAAATTTAAGATGAAACAGAGAAAACGGATTCAATGACCATAAAAATACTAGAACTGGCTATGCATCTTGTAAGACGATAGCTTAACATGCAATTACCTTGCAAGAAAGTCGATATAGGACCCTCCTGCAGACCAAGAAAGTCGCGCCTATCACTAAAGAGCGTTAATTGTACACTTCATGACTTTCTCAAGACACGGGCATCGCAGTCAGTTCTTATCAGCAAAACTGAAAAAACTCAATCATAGTCAATGGTAACTAAAGAAACAACTACTACTACTACTACGCGTCAATCCCAATTACTAACTAAAGAAAACTCGATAATATCTTATTCACCGAAGAAGGTGCATACACATATCAAATCAGTATCATAAATTTCAGAATACACACACACAAACCAAACAATTGTTATTGTCGCGCACCTGGTTTTGAACTTTCTGAAGAAGCAAAAGAGCTGAAGGCAAATCATCAACGTTGCAATAGGCAGTGACTATGGTCAGAACTCGGAACTCAGAAAACTGCTCATAAACAACAAAAATGAGTCAACACAACTACATCAAATACAATTGATGATGTACACTTCAAACAAGAAATCAACTCCAGACGAGAGGTATCTCAATAGAATTCGGAATGACTGAGTTTTACAGACATCAGCAAAAACCAGTGTGTTGCAGCATAACTCATTGTACCTGCGTTTTCACCGAACTTGGATTGTAAAGACATGCTTCTCCATTGCAGCAGATACCAATAAGAAGACTTTTCGTTAATTGACATGTCAAACTTACCTTTACCAGAAGAAAGTAACTTATGGTGCAATCACCTACCACAGAGCACTTAAGTAGCCAATCCTTACGAAGAATTCCAGACACATATATTCACTAGTAATAGAGAAGTACACATACTAAAACACAGCAGAGACTTGATAATTTGCAGAGTCGCGGAAAATCAATGGACTCCAGAAATCAGGATCGAAATTGACAGTTAACTACATCAAGCACATCCACCAGGGTCATATAAAGACACAAGGAACTCAAATAAAAATATTGCAAGGATGTCAAGTAAAACATAACTATACAAAAGGCATGATCACTCAAAAACTCGCGAACTTCAGGCAAGTCGGAGAAAATAAAACACAACAAAATGAGCGAAATATATACAAATATTACTATCAAGTGATAAACATACAATCTTTTGTTTCTTTTCAAAGAGAAAAACACAGGCTTAGATTTTAGCTAATGTCAAGCGGAAAATGTGCCAATTCTAGTCGAGTTCGATTTCTCTGCTATTACCTAACCGATTAACGAAACAACACATAGTTTGACACCTAACATAAGCAGTATTCTACGAGGGGAATACACAATAACTCAAACAGTGTTATATGAATTCCCAATAAGTATCGACAACAGCGATGAAACCACAGACAGTTCAATAACATCCCACATTCAGCATGCTTAATTGAATGCTCAAAAAACAGATTTTATACATCTATATTAAAAAATTCATCATAGCGAACCATTTCATCAAAAATTCATCGCATTTTCATCTCATCATCGTGAATATAAACAAAGAATACAGATTCTATGAAATTAGATCCAACTCATAAAAGCTGTCGATAAAACAAGAGTAAAATTTACCATTTCCAAAGGATTGTAGATAGATAGTTGGGGAATCACCAAGCTACAACCAAAGAAAGTGAAAATATGAGTAAGTAAACAAAGCATACAAACTTAAAGCAGATATTAACCGAAATTCTCGAAATTACAAACCCAAATTCACAAAAATCATTAAAAAAAAAAAAAAACTTGGATCAAGAGTTCAATTAACAACCCAAATTTCATAGATGATTGATTAGCAATCCACATTACACAACATGCGTACAAGTAAGGAAGCTAATGAACTACAAGGAACTGTTTTTACACCTATCATCAAACCCTAACACAGTAAAGATATTCAAATTCTTAAGAGCTAGTGAATTTGGTAACAGCCTTTGTGCCTTCAGAGACGGCATGCTTAGCCAATTCACCAGGAAGGACCAATCGAACAGCCGTCTGAATTTCCCGAGAAGTGATAGTAGGCTTCTTGTTGTAGCGGGCAAGTCGGGAAGCTTCCTGAGCAAGTTTCTCAAAGATATCATTGATGAAACTGTTCATGATACCCATAGCTTTGCTTGAAATACCGATATCAGGATGAACCTGCTTCAGAACTTTGAAGATATAGATCTTGTAAGTCTCAACAGCCTTCTTCGACCTCTTCTTCTTCTTGTCACCGGCGGCAGCATCCTTTGGGAGCTTCTTCCCAGCCTTTGGCTTCTTCTCCGCCGGAGCTTTCTCGGCTACAGGGGTTTTCTCAGCTGGCTTCTTCTCTGCGGGCTTTTTCTCAGATTTTGGTGCCATTTTTCTCTAAATTTGTGAATGTAATTTGTTGATGGAGAAATTTGGGGGTTAGGGTTTGGTTTATATAATGAGAAGGAGGTGAGTTCTGATTGGCTAATGTATCGTGACGTGGATCGTGGCTTAGAACCGTTGATCTTAGTTTTTAATCAACGGCTGATAGTTGATATTGGGATTCGTGTACTTTTTCACTTTAAGGCGGTAGCTGAAAATTTTAAAACTCGCGGGATAAATGAAATTTTTAAATTTTTTGATTTTAACATTTAGGGGTATTTGGTTTAGAGATTATCCGGTTTACTCCCTCAGCTTTTGTTTCTTTCTAAAATGATATAGAAATCAATATATAGTAATAGTATAATATACATAGATATTTTATATGAATAAAAGAAAAATTACTTGCTTTTTGATCTAATTATGTTTTACTTTCTTCATGTTAGTTTAGGTGGTGTGTATTACTGTTTGATTTATTTTAGAAAAAAATGATGTTCCATGGTGTGTTACGTGTAAGTTTTCAAAGATAAACTCTAGAGTTGAAAGGGTTTGGGTTAGAGCAAGATCAAAACAAAATATTTGGAGTATATATTAAATTAAATGTTGAGTTGGATGAAGCGGACGTGGAAGTAAGGTTGGCCACATAGACTATCTCCGAGATAATAGGGACATCGATCGATGATAATGTCATACATCACAGTGGGACGACATGAATGAAATGTATGTTCGCCTTTAGAATCTTATGGGATAAAAAAGTACAACATACGCTTAAATTAAGTTATACGAAATGGTGGTTAAAATGTATATGTTATATGGGTGGAGTGTTAGTCACTCACATTTTCAAAAGATGCATATTACAGATGTGAGGATGTTGAGATGGATGTAGGCATACAAAAAGGGATAAAATTATGAATGAGGTTAACTATTAGAAGGTGGGGGTTAGTGGTAGAGCCAAAAATTTAAATTAGAGGTTCAAAATCTGTAAAGATAAACATATGAAGTAATTATAGGGCGTTCGACATCTTTTTTACATACCTAAATAATTATTGAAAAAATTATGCGGTTAATCAAACTTATACTACTTCTTACTCATCATATCTATAGTTTGCAATAAATACTACTCGCGACTAACATTATACATTAATTATGTGGCCTAGCTTTGAGTTTGTATAACTAGCCACGTTTGTATATGTATAATTTGCCAGAATGTACAAATCCATATGTACAATTCACCTCTCTCCCGATTTCGTTCTCCTTTCTCCTCCCTCTCCCAATCTCGCTTGCCATATACACAAATGCATAGGTGTAATATACAATTAACCGATATACATATACAATTCACCTTTCTCTCAGTCTCTGCCCTCTCTCACTCGCCTCTCTATCCCAATCTCGCTTGTCATATGTACAAATACATATGTATAATATACAATTTTCTAATCAATATATACATATACAATTTACTTCTCTTCCACTCTTCGCGATCTCTCGCTCGCCTCACTCTACGAATTGTAATTATCAAACTATGGTTATGAATGTAAATAGACTATTTTTGAGTGACTATATGTGAGTTTCTTATAATTATTTTAATCATATATAAATAATATATTTTATCGCCCAAAGGGGTTCATTGGAACCAAGACCCTAAGGTGGATCTTCCACTAGTGTGAGTGACCTCATTTGTAGACAAGATTAGCAAAGCGAGACTAAGATGATTTAGATATATGTAGATGATCTGCATTGATACCCTAGTAAATATGTGCGAGAAGCTAGTTATAGGGGGGTTTGCGAAAAGGGTAAAGATAGGCCAAAAAAGTGTCATGGAGATGTGATTATACAAGGTACAATTTGACTTAGTTGTGATACCATTGTAGTTCTATCATATGTCGTCAATTATGTATTTCAATTATCAAACTAGTATTAGTTGTGATACCATTGTAGTTCTATCATATGTTGTCAATTATGTATTTCAATTATCAAACTAGTATTAGTTGTGATACCATTGTAGTTCTGTCATATGTTGTCAATTATGAATTTCAGTTATCAAACTATTTTTTTGTTGTTATTAATTCTCTTTTTAGACTTTATGTTGTTATCTTATTTATTCTTATTATATCGTTTGTTTTTTTGTTCTTTTATTTAGCTTTGATACACTTGAATCAATGTTTTCTATTATGATAGTGTAAAGTCTATTTACACCATACTATTAGTGATAGAATGAAATCAGCTTAAACAATTTTACAATTCCAGTAATATACATTTGCAATGTAAAACCATCTTATCATATATATGTGATACCAAGTAAAACCATTACAAATGCAGAAACTTGAAAAACTATGCCGATAACTAATCATTGTTTTTTCTTTACATCACAAAACCCTAATCAAACCCATAAACCCAACACCTAAAAACAGCAATAACAAAAAAAAAGCCCTAAAATTCAAGAGCTGGTGAATTTGGTAACAGCCTTAGTACCCTCAGATACAGCATGTTTAGCCAATTCACCAGGAAGAACCAATCGAACAGCAGTTTGAATTTCTCGCGAAGTGATAGTAGGCTTTTTGTTATACCTAGCAAGTTTTGAAGATTCCTGAGCAAGCTTCTCGAAGATATCATTGATGAAGCTGTTCATGATCCCCATAGCTTTGCTCGAGATCCCAATATCAGGATGAACTTGCTTCAGCACCTTGAAGATGTAGATCTTGTAGGTTTCTACCGATTTCTTAGATCTCTTCTTCTTGTCAGCAGCGGCGGCGGAACCACCGTCTTTTGGTGGTAGTTTCTTCCCGGCCTTCGATTTTTCCACTGCCGGAGATTTTTCGGCTGCTGGCTTCTTCTCTGCGGGTTTCTTCTCTGCCTTTGGTGCCATTTTTGAAGAAAAAATTTGTATGAAAAAAAGGGGACGTAGCGATTTTCTTATATAAGATCCTTGGCGTGTTCTCATTGGTTGATTTTCGATGACGCGGATCGTGAATTTTAGCCGTTCAATGGTATGATCCATCGACGGTGTAAAATAAAGGACGAAGTGGATATAATTTAGGCATAATACGTTTGTATCTAATTAACCAATTTTATACGAATTTAATTGTCTGCTTATAAATTATAAATACCGATAATCGATATAAGACACCTTTCTCGGAGTATATAGGGCACCTTTTACTTTTTCAATATATATATATATATATATATATATATTTATTCCTAGTAAAATTTCATAAATTTTTATTTTAATATAGCTAATACGAGTTTGTAAGGTGGTTAAGATGTTACGAAATTTCATTTTACTATATCTAAGGTTCCCTATATAAGAACAAATAGAAAAAAGCTAAAATGGTTCATTTGATTAATTTAGGGATTTGTATATCACTTGATTAAATATCAAATTGTAACAAATTAGAGTTGCGATGTTTATTCCTTTGAAGTCAAAGTTTCCAACAAATATTTTTAGTATATTAATATTCTCTTGGTGCATTAACTTAGAAATCTAAGACATGTAATGTGTACTTTAAAAGATAATCTCAAATATTTTTATCGTAATATAATAATATACGTTATATAACAATTTGATTTTCTCCATAATTGATTTACGAAAAGTATATTATTATAGTGAATGTGATGGTATTATTATTATTATTATTATTATTATTATTATTATTATAGTGATAATGTTATATTCACTATAATAGTACATTCTTCATAAAATTATCCGCTATAATTGTCATATTCAAATATTATGTAATAAATATATTATGTAGAAAATGAATACAAAAAATGAAAGAACTCAACTTATTACTTGTGGCTGCGAGATAGAAGAGTCCATTGTTATACTCTTAAATAACCTTCGAAAAAAAACTATTGAATATCCTTTTGCTGAAAATTTGGACTAAACTCTTAGCGAGTTTGAGCAATATATTATTATTTAAAAAATTATAATTTACAAAACAATCTACTATCATAATATTTTTATATTAAACTATATATATATATATTTATATATATATATAGAGAGAGAGAGAATTTTAATTAATTTTAAATGCACATAATTCTTAGATTTTAATTATTTATAAATTTTAATTAAATTTAAATACACATATTTCTTAGATTTTAATTATTTATCGATACAACAATGATGAATTTATTAGTCTTTTTTATTTTAATTAATGAAATATTAAAATCAATTGAGATTTTAAATTTAAGGAGTATATTTATTTTTTTGCACATTTTTTTATAACAACTAATAGAGATCAAAATATCAAATGTTAATATACATATAATAACACTTCACTATAGTAATTGTGAAATTTTAAGATACACATCGCCATTACAATTTTTATTTTTCTATAATAAGTTAATTCCAAATTATTCTAGTTTATCAATAATAATACATAAATATGGAATATAACCTACGTCAACAAACAATTTGCCAAATACTAGATTGGCATTTTAAATTTAAACATAGAGTCTCATTTGTTTTGGAAAACTGTACATTATAAGCTAGCGTTTGGCCATAGATTTTCAAATATTCTTGGCAAATATTATTTGAGTGAAAATTTGGGTGAAATTTCACCACGTGTTTGGCCATAAAATTTGGGAAATATATTTCACCTTTTTAGAAAAATATGATTTATACGCACAAGTTTTAAAAACTATCAAAACTAACTAAAAGTTTGTATTACAAGTCAATTGAATGTTCATTACAACAATAACAAATAATGTCCATGACACTAAAGCAATGTGGTAATTTGGAGTGAGTGCAACAAGAATTATTCCATACATCGTGAAGTAGACAAAGTACATGACTTTGTTACCTAAAGCCAATTTTTAATAATTTTCATCAACAATTATATCATTATTTAATATTCACTAAATATTTTATCACTATTTTGGTGTTCGCGTAAAAAATGATGTAATACAATGCAAGCAACAACTAGAGAGGGTGTTTTTGTAAAAGATAAAAGATTTGGGTAAAATTTTAATTTTTAAAATATCCCAAATAATGAGATTTGGCCCAAATACTAGAAAAAACTAGTATTTGGAAATTTGGGATATTTGCCAAAAATATTTGCCAAATAATGAAAAATTGTATGGACAAACATTATTTGCCAAATTTTTCCCAAATATTCTTGGAAAAATTTATGGCCAAACAGGCCCTAAATATTTTGCCTAAACTAGTTTGGTAGTGCCTAACTATGCCGAAAATTGTACATAATTTATTTTTCAAACTCTGAGGGGTCGTTTAGTATAAAGATTAACAACGCAAAGATTAATAATGTAGAGATTAGTAATGTAGGAATTGATAATGTAGTAATTAGTAAACATAGATTATCAATATCAAGTGTTTGGTTCATTATTTTTTAACTAGTTTTGTATGTGATTTAAAACTCTACAAAATAATTATTTCCAATTATACCTTGAGTTATTATGGGATTTTTGTATTTAATGTAATTGGATCAAGATAGATAATTGACGGACAATATTAGTTTTTTATAATATTTTTAACTAGCTAGGAGAATAAAATTTTTATTATCATGTTCATTATGTTCTCACTTAAATTATTTGAGAGTAAATAATTGTCATCTTAATAAATTGAAGTTAATATCTCAAAAGGTCACACAACTATAATAATTTATAAATAAAATTTATTGAGCTTTGTTTTGTATCAATAAATTAAAATAAAATAAAAATAAACAATAGATATAGAAAATTAATGAAAATATTTTTATTCTCGAGATGTTTTATTTATATATACATGCTCTTGTTTGAGACTACTTGTGTAATGTTTAAGGGACTTCCGTTAAGAGACAATATTTGACTTTGAATTGTTCTTAAATTCATATATCAACATTAGCATATATATTAGTCAGATTATCATATTTTTATATTATAATAAGTAGATTAAATAACTCATGTTTTAGAAATAAAAAGTTATATCTAAATAATAAAATTTGCAAACTAATTTATTTAAATTAATTTATTAGTATATATATAAAATATAAAATCAAGAAAATAAACAATATGATTAAAAGGATTTGAGCGGGCATTTTTGTCTTTACCTAGATTAGTCCTATGGTATTAAACTAATACCACTTTATAAAAGGTATTAGTTATACACCCTCTAATACCATGTAAGGTGTATAACTAATCCATGGATTGATCCAAAATTCCTACAAAACATAATATTAAATAATAACACACTTAATACTTGGATTATTTTTCCTAATATTCCCTACCAAACGACCCCTTAATGTAAGTACTGTCCTATTATACGTCAAACATAGAGGTGGGTGATAAGTACTTTGAATATTTTTTTAAATAGAGGTATTTGGTTCGAATTATGTGAACGCAAGTATATTTGATTTAAAAAAACATTTTATTCTTTTAAGTAGTTTTTTTCATGTAAATTTGAATCAGTTAAACCTCAAAATAGAAACCAAATTCGTGAAAACAAAACATTTTATTCATTTAAGTTTTAAGTAAGATTTTCTCATGTAATTTTGAATCAATTAAATCTCAAAACAGATATTAAATTCGTGAAAAACAAACAAATATTTCCCAAAATTAATTATCACCTTATAATCAAATAATAATCAGAATTAATTTGTTAATGTTTCGATTTTTAAACAAGAAAGACAATGAGTAATCCTAAACCCATGATTATCCATTTTATCTCTTTAACTACATTTTTTTGTAAAATCCTAAAAATCAAACACAAAAGAATATTAGTTTTATTATTTAAACTAACTAATTGTGTAATTATATTTACATATAATATTAGTACATATTACTCTATTTTTTTCATACTATCCATATTGAGAACGAAACATTACATGTTATGTCCAAAATTTGAATTTTATGATATTTTATCATCATTTAAAATTAGTTTATAATAATTGAATTCTAATTAAATATATAAAATTTAAATACATATAAAGTATGAATAAAATTTATTAGATTCCCCAAAATCTCATACATAAAACCTTGAATTCATTCCTCATGATGGATAAATTATTACGGTAAGATTTCAAAGGCTATATACATCCCTTAAACATACATAAATTTTATAGTAACCAATAAATTTTAAATACTAGATACTAAAATTAACTATTTTTATAATAAGAAAATAAAGTAAAACACAATTCGATATATTAAAATTCTCGTTATGCACAAGAGGTTCAAAGAAGAATCAAACTAATCAAATTATAATTGTGTGAGGACTAAAAAAAATTTAGACGTTTTTAATAAATAAAAATAAAATTTATTATTTTTAAATATTAAATTAATCAATCAACTAAACCAAATACACTCATATTTTGTATTTCTATGAAAATTTAATCATACCATAATAAGTTATATTTTTACGAAAATCAATCACATGAAAATAATTTTACGATTGCGAGACTTAAAACAACAGAGAAGAAGAAATCTTTCTTCTTCATCCCATTCCCCTCACTTCTTCTTATATGCTAACTTCCACACTCTTTCCATTTCCTCATTTTGAGAAAAAAAAAAATCTTCATCTTCTTCACAAATCTCTTCTGGTTCTCATTCTCTCTCTCTCTCTGCAAATGCAATTGCTTTGACTCGGTTTCGATTTCTCTCTCTACACATCTCTATTCGCTCTGCAAAAACATTGATTAATACGCACCGGAAATGGCAATGGAAGGAGGAGCTGAATCGAACTACAATTCATCTACTGAAAGTCAGCTTGAGCAATCTTCTCCTCGCAAATCTCCGCCTCCTCTTCCTTCTCAAGGTTTTATTTACATCTCTCTAATTTGATTAATTTACAGAATTTTCCATGTATTGTTGTAGTGTGAAGATAATTAGCTCAGGATCTAATATCTGTTGCAGTTTTTTTTTTTTTCTAAATATTTTTGTTCTCTGAGTTTTCTGATAATGCGGTTTTAGATATGTTTGATCCGTTTACTATTTCGAAATTCGAACGATGTGAAATTTTTTAATGTAAGCAGGTTTTGAGCTGATATTTCTATATGTATTGTATTGTCATTTTAAGCCTTAAGGATGGTGGACATTTGGTGATTTTGCGGACTCTGTGTGGGTTAATAATAAGGTTTTTGGTTTAATGATGGCAAATGCGATTGTGTAAATGCATGTGAAATTGGTAATGGAAGAAATTTGCTGTTTGTGAGATGAATTATTCGAGATGAAACTTCAGTATTACTTATTGTGGAGTAACACTCAGATCACAAACAGATGTTATTGCTTTCTGTGATTGATTCATTTCTGATTTTCTCTGTGTGTGCTTGTTGATGCCTAGAAATGATATATACTTAACTTAGTTGTGGTTGTTACCGTGTAGGCACTTTTAAATGTCTATGGATTTAGTAGTTTCTATTGGATACGTAGCCCTTGATCTTATCCATAGCCTCATGGCTCTCATGTAAATTCTCTGTAAGGGCATTAGACATACTCACACTCACGCACAACACATAATGCTTCAACATTCAGAATAGTATTGTAACATTCTTTCTGTAGTAATGCTATCCTAGCCACTACTCATTTTATCTCACAGAGCTTCATTCATTCATTCATTGAAGCGTTTATACTTTGAAAGTTGAGCTGATGTTCTTTTGATGATCTTACCTAATTGCGAAATTCACACACTTTGATGCTGTCTCTCAGTCACGTGACATTATGGGTGGAGGGGAAGTTTTCTCCTCTACACATTCTAATAGAGAAGGTGGTTAATCACTCAATGGCGTGTCTCACATCTAATTCTGTACCAGAGTCACCCGGGCCTTATTATTCAACCATTGCCACTATTTACCTGCATAAAAGGGTAAACACTTCCTTTACGTGCGAAAAATGTGCTTTGGTGAAAAATCGTTTCTCTCCTAGTTTTTTACGACGAATGTTGTATATCAATAGGGACCAAGAAAGCCCCTTTACAGCAGGTTCAAAAATTTGATCTATATCAGTTTATGAGTTTTCTACTCCTTGTTAGCCTCTCTAAAAATATGGAAGTCTGGAGCAAATTTTTTCTATGTGGGAGTATTTCACCCTGAAAGCAACACCAATTCTCGTAACATCTGAGGGACCATATCAGAAATTGAACGGGTGCTAATCTTTCTTCAGTATTTCCATTCTTATCCATATGGAGCAAAAGGAAATGTCTTTATCAAACTGCAGCTTTACCAATTAAATGAATTTGTCGAATGCTGTTTCGTTCTTATTCTATAACTTTGTAGATCACAAATGTGCGTATACACTATGTTGATGTTACTTGTTGTAAATCACTGGAATCTTTAGTTTTTTGTACTCTGCATTGAGAATATACTCTTATGCTGCATTTGACAGTTGAGAAATGACGCTCCAAATTTTCTTCTCGTTATTAGAGGGTTAGCCAGCAAAGCTACTCAGTATGATAAGATGGACAATTATGGATAGAATAAATATTTTTATTCTTTATTTTGTTCAAGAAGTTTGTTCATTTTGTTTTTCAATTGTTGTTGAAAATCATTAACTCAGAAAATCACCTTTTAAGGCGTTTTTGCTGAGGTGCTCAGCATAAGTCTTCTGTTGCTCCTATTTATGTTTGTCTTATTCCCAGACCATGAGGAGAAGGCAACTTATGTCAAATTCCTTCTGTCAAATGCTGAAGCTGGTTCAATTATTGGAAAAGGTGGTTCAACAATCACTGAGTTTCAGTCTCGTTCTGGGGCTAGAATTCAGTTGTCGCGCAACTATGAAGTTTTCCCTGGAACACCAGATAGAATTGTAATGGTATCTGGGTTTCTTGATGACACACTCAAGGCAGTCGATCTTATTCTTGGTAAATTGATGGATGAGGTAATCTCATGTCAAAATCCTGTTCCTATACTTCTCTTGATATTTAAATTGAAGCACTATCTTCTTCCAAATCAGTTTTATGCTGAAGATGGTGGCGATGTGGATCCACGCTCAAAATTCAGATTAGTTGTGCCCAACAGCTCTTGTGGTGGAATAATTGGGAAAGGAGGAGCCACAATAAAGTATGAGTTCTACTCACTATATGTTTCTTTTCCTGCATTAGGTTTGCAAGTTCCACTAATTCTAACATATCAGACAATCAACCAAGCAAATGACCTGCAATTTGAGTATTGTAACATTGACTTGCTTATCTTGCGTAATGAATCTGAATATTCTTCTGCTCTTGGTTATAAAGTTCTGGCAGATGTACGTTGAAATGGTATATCCCTGTGCTGGAATGATTCGTTTGACTTCATTATGACAAGTTAGATGGTCGTGATTTGTCTCTTGAGTTTTTGATCTGTAAAATGATCAAAATGTGCTGTTCATGCAATCTCTGGATACCAGTTTGTAACCCCTTCCAACTGAAATATATGTATGCCATCAGAAACTTTGGTTCGATGCTTCTTGTTGATTTGACTAAGTTCCTTGTCCAACCTGAATGTTTAGATTATTTTCTTTATAACTGGTGCATGACTCTCTAGGTTAACGTCTTGTTACCTCTTCCATGACCAAAGTTTTCCTCAATGTGTAACAAAGGAAAGTGATGTTATAAAGTTGTCTGCCAATATTTACCAGGTTCCATTTCTATTGATTTCATCGTCCTAAACAATTCAATGAAGTTGGGGATTTTAGGGTGCTGACCGGAGTTAGACCATGCCTAGGCTCTGAATGCTATGTTATAGTTGATTCTCTTCTTATATTAAGATAAAGGTGGGGGTTTGCATTCTATATATACATAGGGGTTGTTAGTTAGGAGGTATTAGAGAAAACAATACATATATTAGCTTTGTCATTAATTAATCTCTTTGGTTGTGTTTTCAACCAATGTATAACTAATACGCACCCTATTCAGCACTATTTTTATATGTAGTAAACCATCACATTAACAATACGGTGTTCCTATAAGGGAACATACTATGTAGTACTATTTCTATTATAATACTCCCTATTCAATGAATACAACAAATCAATCCGTCAATAAAAAATAATACTAACATGACTAATCTCAACATGACTTTTTTTGGGGCTAATACACCCTATTCAATAAATTAATCTCATGATTACTAATCCAAGCATTACTAATGCACCTTATTTGATATTATTCTTATACACCCTACCAGATGACCCCGTGGTGTTGACTGATGAGAATGCTCTTGTTGAGTACTACAAATTCAATTTTTTGTAGCAAAAATTCAAATTTGACTGAAATAATTGTTTTTTGTCTGAATTAAACTGAAATAATTGTTCTGTATGGGAATTACCAAAAATGTGTTATAGTCAAACTTTTCTACTCTTCCATATGGTTATTTCGTTGACAATAATGACTTGCATTATCAAGATTGCAACTGAATTTACATCTCTATGTCCGGCAAATACTCTGTTCTCCTGTTATCCATTAATTTTTGAAATGAAATGTTGAACCATTATACTTTTTTATTTTTTTTGTGGAAGCAACTCCTATGTATCAGTAATAACTAATAACCCGACAGTATTTGGCTGGGTTGAAACTTAACAAACAGAAGAGACGATTTATTTAACTTTTTTCAAGGGTAAATTCCTGCTTTCTAACTCATTGATACCGTTGGCAGTATTTTAGTGATAACTCATAATCAATGTTTGCTGTTTCAGCAGGATATTATCTGGTTTGCAAAGGCTATGTATTATTTGGTTCCTTTTCTTCATCCTTTGGCAGGAAAGAACTCTAAATGTAAAAAAACAATTCATTGCCATTCCCAAAAATTTATTAGTGAGTAGAAACCCAAGAAAATTGTTCTCGAAACAGGCAGTGACCTCATCATGAGATTCTTTTTTTTTCTAGACGAAGTACTCTACATTCATTTCTTATCCTCTTTGTTTTCCAACTTTTTTTTGCCTTCCTCCATTTCCTTTTTTCTACATTTTTCTTCCTCTTGTTATTCGTAGTTAGTACATCTTTTTGGGACTTTTGGGTGAGATCAAGTGTTCTTCCTAGCCAGTGAAATACAAAGAGCGGTGACATGATGGATCTTATTTTCTATTTCATCTTTTAGAATTCTTCCTTTTGCAATTTTCTCATCTTTGTCATTTATTGAATGAAGTCATGAAGGAGGTTATTTTGATCCATAGTGGTGGTGTTTTTTTTTATGTAAAAAAGGCTTAGAACCAAAGTCCGCTGTCATTTTAAGTGTGATACTCACTTGCTATTTGTTTGGAAGGAAAAGTTAATTTTCACCTTATTCCATAACCATAAGGAGGTTTATGTCCGTAGTTACATATGTCAGGACTATGTATATAATTATCCACTGATTTTGGCCTTGGTGATTTCTCGGTTATAGAAAAAGAATAAATATTTGGATGTATTGTCAGTCAATAATTTAGTATGGGCATCTATTTGTGGATTGTACTCCCATTATTTATAGAAGGGGGATTTTTGAAAAATAATTTTCATGCAGAATGAGATGGTTGGATATATATATATATATATATATATATATATATATATATATATATATATATATTTTAACTTTATGGTTGAAGAAATATAGTATTGACTATAATGTTCTTGTTCAGGTCATTTATTGAAGATTCTCGGGCTGGCATAAAAATATCTCCACAGGATTACAACTTCCCTGGACTGCATGATAGGATAGTTACAGTGACTGGTACACTAGAAGAGCAGATGCGGGCAATTGAATTGATTTTATTCAAGTTAGCTGACGACCCACATTACATGCAGTCCATGAATGCACCATTCCAGTATGCTGGTATGAATCAAATATACTAATTTGTAGTACCTGCTTTAACTGAATTAGCTCAGGATGGATAAGACCTGCTCCTCTGTCTTAATTTTTGTTTGTGCTTGTGCAAATGCTGAGTATAGCTTCCTAGAGATCTCAGTCTAAAATATACTAACTAGAGAATTGATGTATGAAGAGGCAACAATATCTGTTTCTTGGCCGCGCTGCTTTCTAATATTGATAATCCAGTCTCTCTTGTAATGTCGTATGCAGCCATCAAGACTCACAGAGTACATTTTAGGAATTGTTGTAGTAGTTGACATAGTGGAGCATTATATAGACTGATTGGATGTGATATAATTTTGAGTCGGAACAACCCTGCTATTGCTTTCAGAATATTTGGTATAAGCAGCTACACGAATGAAGTATCTGAAAGTTGAAATGTTCTGTTTTCTGCCCTTATTCTGAGTCATACTCTCATCTGATTTGAATTTTATTCTACTACCTCTAATTTTCTCAGCTGTATATGTCGGAATGAACTATGGATATGGACCACCAAACAGAGTTGGAGGAAGATATCCGAATAACCGACAGCAGAACAAGGTTCATTCTCTTCTTACTAACGGACAATACTTTATCTTCATCCCAAAAAGTAAAAATAAAATAAAATATATCTTGGCATCCCTAATGCTTGTGACCTATGCTAGCAACCCTGCTTTTACCCCCAAACAACCAATTCTTTACTTCCTGCCTGGCTTGAAGTTTTTAACTATACAGTCTTATCCTGTTTCTAGATGCGGTTCTGCTTTATCTTTTTTGATTTTGCTTCTGTCATGATCCTATTCTTCTTTACTCAGGTGGCACCACTGGAAGTCAGGGACAATTCGATGACTATTGGTGTTGCAGATGAGCATGTTGGACTAGTCCTTGGCCGTAATGGGAGGAGCATAATAGAGATCAGTCAGGTGTGTGAAGAAGTTACAATTCTCCCTGGTTTTTTATATGTACTAAGTCTTTGCTTTCGTTGCAGCTTAGTGGTGCCAGAATAAAGATATCAGATAGGGGTGATTTCTTGTCTGGTACTTCCGACAGGTATACCGTCCTGGCATTGTTATTTCACTTGTCAGGTTGAACTACAAAAACACAGATTGCATTTATGAAGCTCTTGTGGCGTTTTACAGGAAAGTAACTATAACTGGATCACAAAGAGCAATCCGCACAGCGGAGTCCATGATATCTCGGAAAGTAGCTACTGTTTCTGTGAGGTGATCCAAACTTGTATTTCTCACTATTCTTTTTTGATGTTTTCTTAACAGATACCGAATTTCATTTACATATGGTGATATTGGATCTGTGTTGACATTTCTAGAGAATGAATTTGTGAAATGCTGATATCCATGGCTGGAGAACACATTCCATCTGAGAAGGGGCAGCATATCTTAAGTACATTTAAGGAATATTTCAAAGCAAAGCTATAGTTTTCGCAATTGATTTAGTTGACTGAATATATACCGTTATATACAGTCGTAATTATTCAATAGATAACACAGTTGATAACTTTGAAGTTCTCTTATGGTCTGTTACATACAAAATATTTATTCCTTCCTTACTGAAAGAGCTTATACGATGCGATGAGATGATTCATCTTAGTCTTAGTATGTCAGGTACGTCCTTGGCCAAGCTCAGGGATTGACAAATCTATAGGGCGAGCTGCGGACTCATACTACTACTTGGTAAGTTACTAATATAGCATATATTAAAAATTTGATTACATACACAAACAAAGCAAAGTTTACCACCACATGAATAAAGGTGGTTAAACCATGCAATTTATTTCATATCATAATAAATAATACAAACACCAAATATATCAAATTTATGTATACATGAACTTCATTTCAATAGTTCAAGGTTCATCACCTCCATTTCCTCCACCATATCCTGATCCATAACCTGAGCCACTACCATACCCTGAACCATTGCCATTTCCACCGCCGCCTCCACCACCACCACCACCTCCACCACCACCGCCTCCGCCACCTCCTCCTGATCTTCCACCACCACTTCCATACCCGGAGCCACTTCCACTTCCATAACCCGAACCATATCCTGACCCATTATTTCCATTGCCGCCACCACCACCTCCACCATGACCACCACCCCCTCCGCCACCTCCACCCTTACCTACTCCTTCACCTGACCCGTACCCTGATCCATATCCTGACCCATATCCAGAACCACTACCCCTCCCTGAATTTCCTCCTCCACCACCACCTCCACTACCACCTCCTCCTCCACCTCCTCCGCCTCGTCCAAACACTCCATCACCCCCACCATATCCCGAGCCTTCCCCTGAACCATACCCCGAACCATATCCTGAACCCGACCAACCTAACCCTCCACCACCACCACCACCACCACCTCTTCCTCCACCTCCTCCACCACCACCGTTTACCGTCTTACCTAATCTTGCACAAAAGGCAAGATCAACAAAGAGTAAAATCAACAATGCAGCTGCTATAAGCTTGGAATGAGCCATGCGATAGTTATGTATATTACTTCCTTATTATCTCTATGCAATTTTTTTTATATGAAATTCGTTACGTAGCACTTAGCTTTAGGAGAAAATGAAATGAAATGCTAAGTATGGAAGTGAGGAACGTGGTTATTTAGGAGTATCCTATTTATAGAATTTGCATGGTTTTCTAGTAGCTTCTGAAGTAATCCCTCCGTCCATCTTTACTCAGTTATACTTTATTTCGTCCGATTTAAAAAATCAAGAGATAATTTATCATTTTGTGTTTATTTTATGTTTAATATTAACTATAACTATTATCCAAAGCAATGGAATTATTGATTTAGTATAATTATCCTTTTATTTATTATTTCGTAAGGAACATATCATATATTTAAGTGAACAAGTAAAAATATACGGAAGGAGTAGTATTATAATGGAAGACTGAAAAAATATGAACGTGTTGACTTGGGATATTATAGTGGTGTTGGTGATGATAGAATATATTATCAAGATCAACTTATCATGCAAAATCATCCCATTATCACAAGTACAGTTTGCTCCCACTTTTGACTTAGAGGGTCTTAAAATGAGTTCAAATTTTAACAAAATATGAGATTTATAATGCTGAAAATATATTAGACAAATTACATCCCATGATAGGTACATAGGTGATCTGACCAAGTAATTATAAAATATTCTTACATTAAATGTGCAATAACTTAAACTCTAATATATATAATTAGTAGTAAATTTTAATGATAAGCATTTACTTAAAATATAATTGCAAAGATAAGTAGTGACTAATAACATGCTATCAAGGTTAAAATTTATGAATAGTATAAAAAGTTATTTCCCCTATCTCAATTTATGTAGCATTTAGTTCCGTTCAAAAAAGAATTTCATTTTTATTTCAAATAACATGATTTAAATCACATGATGATATAAATGGCTATTAAGAGTTTTGGTCAATAAATTTCAAAAACTTTCTTTTTAATTTTGTAACAAAATAAATAATATCACATAAATTGAAACTACATGAGCATTAGGCGTATTAGCTTAAATAATCTTATTGAAAAAAAAAAAAAACCAACAAAGGATAGTGGGGCAAGCTAATCAAATTGAGACAAAATATTCCTAATGTCATTTTACTCATTTGAATACAAATTTTAGTGACTCCCATATGCAATAGATCATGCAAAAATCTTTATCTAATCTAATATGAACGTGTCATTCTATCGTATGATAGTTAATGCGTTGCTTTTATATTAAATTAGGTGTTTAATCAAACCTAAACATCTTACAATTAAGGTTTTCTTATGTAGTGGTTGGTATGTAAACAAAATTATTCCACCATTTTTATAATTCATCCGTTCATATTTGTTGTACATATTACTAAAAATAATTATTCTAGATTTAAAGCGCACTAAAAAAATTAAAGGGTAAATTAATAAAAAAATTATTCTTTTTATTTAGGATTTCTTAAGAAACATATAAAAAAAAAAAAGACAAGTAATATAAAACAGAGAAAGTAATGACTAAATTTCGATGAATATTAAACTCGGAATGCAAAATTCTAAAGGCACAATAAATTTAACGACAATTAACAATTAAAAATAGAATATATTAAATTTAAATGTTGAATCTTTATAAGTTTATTTGAACTCCATAACATCAACTTTTAACTTTCATAAGTGAATTAAAACTTTTACTAGTTAAGTATAAAAAAATATAACATAAATTAATAACAAATTCAAATTTCAGTTAACTTACATATAGGACGGAGCCATCTTGAGGCCAAGATGTTCATTTGAATTCTATTCGGTGGAATAATATATTATTTATACATGATTAGAATTATTTATATATATAGTAAAGACACTAAACAACTCGGGTTAGTTTATTTGTTTACTTTTTCATATTTTAAATATTTTTAATAAGAATTTCGATTTAACCATTGCTCAAATATCATGGTGGAGTAAAGATGCGAAAGGGAGTTCATCTAAATACTCTTTGTTTTTGAAATTCCAACTATATATATCAAACGATGATTTTTTTTAATGAAAATTCTGTGTCCGTCGACGACAAGACATACATAGGATTATGAGAAATGCCCTCCACCCCAATGCATGAAGACCACAAGTAGCTATACCCACTAACTCACCTACTCTTCAAATTCCTTTTCATGTGTATAACTAGGCAATATTATTAGTGGGAGTAGTGGCAATTTGCAATAGAGGTTTTTTACACTACTTTTTCTTGAAATATAAGCTTTGAATGACAAATGTATCTTCTAGCTTTTTGTTTTGGTTTTAGTGCTCTTCCATTCCATGTATATCACGCTTGCCTTTTGACTTTGCAACTCAATCATATCACCACAAAAATTCTATTCAAATCCTATTTCTATTGTTTTTGTACTCTTCTCGTTTGCTATAAGGGATAAAAATAAATAATTCTGGTATGAAAAATAGTTTAGCGATAAAATATTTGGTATATTATTTGGTTGATATATTTTGGATAATTTATCTTATTATTTATACCATACTGATGAGATAGCTATTCCATATACATTGTGTGAATTAGCTTATCTTAGAATAGTTAATTATGAGATAATTTATTTCTAACCAAATGATCGTAAATTTTTTTCTCTTTTTGGCTTTATTAATGTTGTGAAAGCAAGTTAGTTGTGAGTATATATTTAACATATTATCAATTAATGCTTATTATGTAAAAGATTATGAGTAAGTTATCTTATAACTAACCCAATTTTGATGATTTATTTTTATATCAATAATGTGTAGAACTTAAATTTTATTATTTTCTATGTTTTAATTTATATGAACTTATTTGAATTTGAAGTATGAAAGTCAAATAATTTTATTTTCGATAAGTATTTGAGAAATTATTGTTAAGATAGATCTTTGAACTTTAAATAGTAACTAAAACATATTTCCCCCATCTCAAATCATCAATCATCCTTCTTTTTTTAAAAAAAATCTGTCTAAACTCAAGACAAAATTCTTAAATTTTTTCATTTTACTCCCAGTAGTAATTACTTTTGAAGACCATAAACACTTTAATTACATGGAGATGACATATATATATATATATATATATATATGTCATCTCCATGTAATTAAAGTGTTTATGGTATATATAATGAGGAGAGATTTTATATCTTAAGACACAAATGAAGGTAAATAGTTAAAAATCTCTTGATTAATATTTTCTTAAGAACGTGAAAGCTCAGAGAAACACGATAACTAATATGAAACTACATCGATCAACTTCAATTCAAAACTCTAAAATTTTGCAAACTAGTGAATCCTGATTTCAGATTAAAAGTTTTGAAGTTCTAATTTTAAAAAATTTAAAATTTCAATTAAATTTCAAATTTGGTGGTTAAACTTTAAATACGTTACAAAACTGACTATTTTTCTAAATAATAATTTGTCTAAAAGTGACAACATGTACAAATGACTGTATAATCAAGACTTTACTAAAGGTTGGGCCACATTAACTATGTATAACAGGTTAGATTTTCCAAAAAAATTGGCCCATTTGATTAATTATCTCGAAGAATAAATGTTGACACCAAGAAAATAAATTTATGTGGGATATATATCCTTAATCCTTCCGTCAATTAATTTATTAATATAGTTTATATATATATATATATTACATATAATATGCGTGTATCTCTGATAAAATCTAGATATAAATCACGAATTATGTCAATTACTAATCTCTCTCACTATTTCTTTCCCTTTAAAAGTACACTTCAACTTTTCCGATTTAGAATTTTTTTTATAATGTGTAGTGAATTATTGATTGATGTTAGTAGTTAATGAAGATAACAAATAAAAACGTGTACTGGTTAACGATGACATGGTAACAACGATATTGTGATGATCGAGTCAGTTGGTAATAAAGATTGATTACAATGGTAAGTGAATCTTGTAGCTATTAGTATGACATATGTAACGATAATGGTAACTGGTAACACATAACAATGAAATATAATTTTAATGATAGAAATGATAGGTTTAGTAGCGATTGACAGAAGTGATCGACAATAATGATGATTGTTAATGAAAATTAGTAATTAACAATATTCATAATAATTATAATTATAGCGATTGAGATAATTAGTAGTGAGGATCGATGATTATAGATTAAGTTACGATGAAAATTATTGATATTAAAACTTTATAATCCTTACTATCTATATGTCCCATCTCATTATGTATTACAATTACCTACCTATTATGACACTAAAAAAATCCATATTTATTTACCAAAAATTGTAAACAATACTTTAAAAATAAATTGATGATTATTTTTTTTTTTAAAAAATACTTATGGAAATTAGATTTGTTTTATTAAAATTCATTTATTAATTTTTTAATTTAATTTAAGAAAATTAGATTTGTTTTATTAAAATTCATTTATTAATTTTTTAATTTAATTTAAGACACCAAATAAAAGGGAAATCGAGACGTTCTCACAAGATCTCATTAGGACGAGTACACCGACGAACTTTTTAGCTATTTTCCGTTCAGTTGGTCACATTGTCGCCGGAGATCGGACGAATTTCTGCCGTCCGATCTCAGTTCAGTTACAGATCCGAATCTCCATTTCTTGTAAGTTTCCTTTTCCTTGTTTAATTCAATCATTTCTTTGCAGATTTGTATCAAATTATGCTGAATTGTCACTGAAATCCATTTGATTTATACGTGAAATTTGCTGTATTCCTTTAATTCTAACCAGTCTGATGATTTTTATCAACTGTATTGATGTGCAAATCAGCATTCTCGGTGTACTAGCAATTTTTTCTATTTATCGATGCAATATTTTGATGGGAAATGAGCGAAGTGAGAGATTAGTCAATTGTAGAGTTTACAGGATAACTGAGAAGCTTGTGAAGTAGTGATCTGCTTGTATCTAATTGTTAGTTGAGATTCACACACACATGTATATAGGTTTTAGAGTATAAATGCCTATGATGAGATTAATTCCACTGAAAAGCAGTGTGGTTTATAAGTGAAAAGTTGCTGTATTCGTATAATTTGATTAGTCTGATGATTTTGTCAACTGGGTTGATATGCAACTCAGCATTTCTAGGTGTTGCCCCCCTTTTTTTCTGATAGTCTTCCATGCAAAGATTTCAGTTCTAGTTTTTACATTGCATTGTCGTGTATTTGGTGCCAGTTTTGATGTGAAAAGCTTGTGTTGAATATTGAGTATTCAATGGAAGCTGTTGTACAGCGATAGATTTTCTCAGTTTCCTACACTGATGTAAAGGAACTGATCTGTGTGTATGCAATGTGTGCCTCTGTTTATTAAATCATACCATTCTAAACATTTTTTTTGATGAAGTACATTCATTCAAAGGCATCAAGAAGATGCGATACAAGGATAGATCAGTTAAGCTCAAACAATAATTGTAGCCTCTTTCTAAACTATGAGCTAACAAAATCTAAAAATTAATTGCCCCCAACGCCTAGCTCGAATGGCAAAAGGTGGAGGATTTGTGGCTTAGGTCACAGATTCAAGCCCCACACCATGCCCGGTATTTAAGTGGAGAAGGGTAGAGGGGGGGGGGACCCATTATCCACCGAGTTTAGAAGGCTGTGACTGATCCAAAGGGCGGATCACTTACGGATTTCTTGGTTATAAAAAAAATAATCTAGACAATAATTTATCAAGTACTGTTCATTAAAATAAAATCCAATTTTCGGTTCCATTATTGGTAATAAAGATGATGGCTAACTGGTTAGCGGGATTTCCTATAAGCTGCGTCCCTCAAGCAAAGGGTTGGTTCTGCTCCTGGTTAAAGAAGCTTGCCGGTGTGCTTCATACCTTAGATCATATTCGACCCTTTACCCCAAAATCTTTCTAACAGGAACTAGATGATTCAATCTATCATCAAATTCTGGTGCTATATTTCCATTTCATGATGCATAATGTCTAATGTTATGTGCTCTGTTATACCTGCAACTGATTCCTCTGGTGCTATCCAACAGACAAGGCTGCTTGAGCTCAAAATTAAACTGCTATGGGATCTGATGGTCAAAATTGGTATTTGGGTTTAAGCTATGACCAATGGGTTCCTCTGTCTGTCGCTGGTCCGACACCAGCTGCTCGCTACAAGGTTCCCCTACTTCTATATTTTATATTAACCTACATGATCACATTGTGCAAGATCTTGTGTTGGTTATGCCATTCTTGGCTTTTTTGTTGCTTCCCGTTGAAGCTTTAAAGCATTGCATTCATGCCTATTCTGATTTTTTATCACAATATACCATTTTTACCTTTCACGGGTCTTCTGATTGTATTTTGGATATTACTACTTGTGCCACTTTTTTGTTGCACTGTAGCATGCAGCTGTCACAGTTGATGGGAAATTATATATCATCGGTGGAAGTCGTAATGGACGATACCTGTCTGACATTCAGGTATTTGGTCATTCTTTTGATCACTTTTTCTTGTTCGACTGTTCCTAGTTTTGTGCTGGTATTAGAACAGTTTTTTTATTTCATGTACACTTATGTTCTTTTCTTTCTTTCCTTCTTCAACTAATTCTACTTCCACAGGTCTTTGATCTAAAAAGTTTGACATGGTCAACCATAAAGTTGAAGTCTGGAGTTCTTCCAGCTACCTCTGGTCACAATATGGTGAGAATTGAGTCAGCGCTTTTCATTTCGCTCGTTCTAGCAAATAACCCACTGATGTATTTTCTATTTCACGTTTTCTGGTTCTGCTCTTTAACATTGTTGGCAGATCTTGTGGGAAAATAAACTTCTATTTCTTGCTGGTCACTCAAAGGATGTTTCTGACACAGTAACCGGTTTGTAATCCTTCAGACCTTTTAAAAACTGGTGGCCGATGCTCATTATATTAACTTTAAATCTTCTCAATGTATCTTGTGTAGTTCGGTTCATTGATCTTCAATCATATGAATGTGGTGTTATCGAGACTTTTGGAAAACTTCCGGTAATCAATCCTCCTTTTAGTTTTTACTCTTTCCCATTCATAGCCTCTTTTGTTGGTCAATTCTTGAACTCAAATGCTCCTGTTAGTGTTTAATTGGACTACACGTGTCTCACTCTCAATTACTACTGATGGCCATTATGTTGCTTCTTTCTATTTGAGAGCTATAATGTTGCTTCTTGTCTATTATATCTTCCAGGTAGCTCGAGGTGGACAATCTGTGACCCTTTTTGGATCTAAACTCATAATATTCGGTGGAGAAGACCAGCATAGGCATCTGCTAAATGATATTAGTGTTCTTGATCTAGAGACAATGACTTGGAGTACTGTTGAGACCATGTAAGTATCTGACCAAATTTATTTTTCATTAATTATGCATTTGCATTAATTCATTGTGGTTTGATAGGCAGACGTCCCCAGCTCCTAGGTTTGATCATACAGCTGCACTCCATGCCGATCGCTACCTTCTGATTCTGGGTGGATGTTCTCATTCAATTTTTTTCAACGATCTTCATGTCCTTGACTTGGAAACGGTATATTTTACTTGTTTGGGTTTTATGTTAAGGCATAATATTTACTTATCAATTTTGTAAGGCAAACTACTCATAAAAATCGTTTAATATAACATTTTAGGTCAGATGGAGTTGTGATGGTAATAATGTGTAATATCCGCAATAATAGAGCCATTTTCCTCTGTGAATGATCTTCAAAGAAGTAGTATTAAGTATTAATAATTATAGTCAGTTGATTGTAAAATTTAGAAAATCTCTTTTCTTGGTTGGCAGATGGAATGGTCTCAACCACAACTTCAGGGGGATCTGGTTAGTCCAAGAGCTGGCCATGCTGGTGTTACTATAGGTGACAACTGGTATATTGTTGGTGGTGGAGATAACAAAAGCGGTAAGTGAAACATTTAAGCAGCCTCTTCTATCACACCATCTGGCATTCTTGTTCATGATGCACAATCCTCTTTTTGTTTTGTTTGTCTATTTCTATGTTTAATTGTTATTCTTTTTTGCAGGTGTGCCAGAAACACTTATGTTAAATATGTCGAAGCTTGTAGTGTCAGTTTTAGCAACTGTAAAGGGGAGAGATCCACTCGCAAGTGAGGTTATATTCTGCTTACTATCTTTCTTCCAGGAAATTTGATATCCCGTATTTTTAGGAAGTATATCTTGTCCTTAGTGCAGTGGTATCTTATGGACTTACATCATGTTGGATTCTCTGAAACTTCTATTATTCTATCTTTGATCCAATTTTTTGACATGCAAAACTTTCTGAGTTGTACAGAAGCTCATCAACTTTAGCTATTTTTCATTATTGAGATAGACTTTGATTCTTCATTTCTTCGCATCTGTAATGCTGGTATGCCTGTGTTTTGCTCTTCATTTGTTCAGCTTCTTGATTTATAATGTTTATAAGTATATGAAATTTAGGTTGGTGTGAATGGAAGTTTGTTGAATGATTAGCAAAGCCCGCTGGCACCACAGTTTTAGTTTGCCAGATGGGATGACCAAATAATATAGAATTAAAAGCATTTAAACGAATACGGTTGTAGTGCATTCATCTAGAATTGCTCTTATTTTCTGAGGAAGCACCTGCTTAATTCTGGTAGAACTCATCAAATAGAAAAAAATTCTGTAAACTTCATTAGCTTAGGATAACTCTGTTAAATATGTTCATGTAGTAGCCATTGCCTGTGCCAGTATGATTTCCTAGTATTCATAATCTTATTTTAGGTTTTGTATTTGATTTTCTTTATTGATCTTTAGGCTTGTTTACAATTCTATCTGATATGATATTTGAAACAGGGACTGAGTGTCTCTTCAGCATCACTTGATGGTGAGAATTTCTTGGTTGCTTTTGGTGGATACAACGGGAAGTACAATAATGAGGTATCTTCTGAAATCCTATATTCGCTTTTCTACGACAACCTTAGTTTCTTTTGGGGTGATAAATGGATTACTGAGGCATTGGATCATGTATTCTATCGATTCTCATTATGTCGATAAGTTCCAAATCCAATTCATTTTCTCGTATAAATTATTATTCGAGAGGGAAAGAAGGAAAGTAACCCCTCCTATCATATTTTCATTAGATATAATCCCGCCATCATAGTTGCATTTTTGTCCAGTAGCTAGTTTATGTCTGGCGATTAGGTTGTCTGGGAATTTACCTTCCCTTGATACCTTTTATTACAATCTCCTACTGCCTTTATATTAAATTTTTTGTACGATGGCCTATGAGGCCTTCTTTCGTAAATGACTGCATTCCATTTCGTGTAGGTATATGTTATGAGGCCTAAACCAAGGGACGTATTACATCCCAAGATACTTCAGTCACCAGCAGCTGAAGCAGCTGCAGCTTCTGTTAGAGCTGCATATGCCTTGACTAAACCAGAAAAGTACTTATCTGAGAGGGAAGATTCCAGTTTTAAGGAAGTTCACGTTGATAACACCCAGCAAAGTCTGTTGGCCGAAATTAGTGCACTGGGAGAACAGAAAAAGGCGTTGGAGTCATCACTTGCAGATATCAGAGCAGAAAATGCTAATCTCAGGAATAAAATCGAAGATGTCAATACTACTCATGCCGACTTGTCTAAGGTACTCTCAGAAGAGTAATATGGTCGATAGAAATTGATGATATGGTAATCCTCATATATTAGCGTTCATCACTTCATTGCAGGAGCTTCAGTCAGTTCAAGGTCAACTTATATCAGAGAGATCAAGATGTGCTAAACTGGAGGTTACTACTTCTGCCACTTACTTTTTTTGAGCTTAATTTCTAATTCCTCGATCCTATCCTATATTTATAGCAATCAATCAATCATGCCGCGATTTAAAACCAGTTGGGGGTCAACTATTTGTGAACTCACCCATGTAAGTTTCGTATAGCTGGTCTCAAGATTAAAGGATGAGGGTCGTGGTAGGTTGATAGCCAGTGAAACATAATCATAACGTTATAGTATCTATCACCAAGCACATCCTATATACGAGCAGTATGATCAATTTATGGTTTAGTTTTTCCTCTCATTTCTATCCGACCAATATTAAAAGGCATTTCGTGGTTTTGTTTGTGACTTTTTCATGGTATCTTCAGGCACAAATAGCAGAGCTACAAAAGACACTAGAGTCTATGCAGTCCATAGAGGAGGAAGTTCAAGCTCTACGAAAGGAGAAATCCGAATTGGAACGTGACATGGACGCTTCATCTGTCCAGAAACAGGGCTCGGGCGGGGCTTGGAAGTGGATTACTGGTTAAGTATTTGAACAAAATTACATATTTGGAACCTCAGTTGTTTCCCCCATTGCTGTAATACTTGCAAAAGGAAGTAGTTTTCCAGTATTTTGGTGCATTAGTGATGCTATTTTCTAAGAGGGTGTGCAACTTTTGATTTTTTGTTGAAAATTCTTTTTTGTATTTGCTTTCTTTTATTATATCATATGTTTATGATACTTGCATTTTGTAATTGCAATATTTCATTGTAGCAAATTGATTGTTTTTGAATGTCATAGTTACCTCAAAATTTAAAAGTATTAAATTGAGACAGGGAGTATCATATTATATTTCATTGTGCTGTGTTGTATTGTATTGTGTTGTATTGTATTGTGTTATGTTGTATTATATCGTACTGTATTATTTATTATTTTAATGAATATAATGTTTGGAAAAATTGTATTGTTCTCTGTCGTTTTATAATTTGAGTGATAAACCTATAAGAAAAGTAGCTTAAGGGGTAGAGCTATTGTGAAACGATAGGATAAAAGATGAAATATGATATTATTAAATAATAAATAAGGAGAAAATAAGAAGAAGATATTAAGGCACACCAAATCGATCATTACATGGAATGAGTCTTTTCATTGTTACATAAATAATTTTAAATATCTTTCACGCTATCGGTGCGTCCATTTTATGGATGCAAATATGTGTATAAACCATTTTATAATTTTGATAAAATTGACATATTGCTTTGAAGCACCAATTCCTTCCTCAATATTTTTCCTGCTGCTGATCTTGGTATGGCATTGATAAAATTAACCCTTCTTACTTTCTTGTATGGTGCTACCTGCACAACAACGTCGAATTTCAAAATTTAAATTTAATGAGTTTAATCTTTAATCTTTATAATCGAATTCATTATACTTTAAAATTTAATAATTTTTCATAAATTTTAATTCACATTTACTCAATACTGAAAATATTGAATTTAGTTCAACGCCATGAACCAAGATATACATCTAGCCCTAGGGGCGAATATTGTCTATATCCTTAAATCACATGTTCAAATTCAACTGTATCGTTTTAAAGGTAAATAAATATGGTAGAATTTCGAACTCGAACCTGACTAGAAACAAATTGAATGACTTGGTCTTGTGTGAGACCAGAATTGGCTGCTCTTACAACATATGCTAATGGTATTTGTCCTGCCACCTCATCTTCTAGTCTGCATAATAATAATTTATTCGATGAAATAATATAACATACATTTCAGTATAAATATTTTTTATATCGTTAATAAAAAATGACTTACGGTACAACGGCTGCATCAATTATCTCATGGTGACTCAATAATATTGCTTCAAGTTCTGCTGGAGCTACCTGTATTTATATATATAACTGTTTATTTATAAAATTAATTTTTAACGTATAAACGTGTTGATACTTGTTAACTATTCTTTATCTAAGCTAAACGGGGTACACTAAGGGTGGAGGCAACTCTAATCCAAACGTTGTATATATGTTAAGAAATCAACTGGATATGTATATATAGTAAACTTTAAATTATGAATCTGATTCTGATATCGTATACGTGTTAGGTATACCTGATAACCATTATGTTTGATGAGTTCCTTTATTCTATCAACAATGTATAAATACCCTTTGTCATCAAAATAACAAAGATCACCAGTTTTGAGCCATCCATCTTCAGTGATTGTTGCACTAGTTGCTTCTTCATTTCCAAAATACTCTTTCATAATTCCTGGACCTTTCAACCACAATTCACCTTCTTTAAATGGCGGCGACGCCTCCCCTGTTTCGTGGTTAATAACCTTCGCGGAGAAGCCAGGAAACAACACTCCTACCGAGGATGGACGGGCTTTTGCCTCCTCGTAGTTCACAAAAAATGTTGCTGCACCCGTTGTCTCGGTCAGGCCATAGCCTTGCTTGAGTTCCACCCAGGGGAATTTCTCCCGGAACGCATCAGCTACCTGTTCAGACCAGTGGCTGAATCAGAATTTTCGCTAAAGAGATTCAAAACAGAGAAAAATATAAACACAAGAAGATGTCAAGGGAATTCAACCTCTACAATTTGTACATAAAAAAAATCAATTGTGACAGCCTTATAGTATATCGTAAAAAATTTCACCAATAAGGTGAAAGTTTAGACAGTCAACCAATTGAGAATTTGTTTTTTCGACAAAAAACTGCTAAACACTCTATCTAGTGGCATGAATTCACGAGAATAAAATAACTTATCTCCGCTAGGGCTAGAAAGTATGTCCTCTCTAAAACCTTGAGGTATCAGATAAAATAGTAAAAACACAATTCAACTTGGTATCAGAGCAGTCAAGAAGTTTAGGATTCAACTACATTTCCACATGTTTGACTCACGCCAAGTGTTTGTGATCAAATATAACATAATAAGTGTGCTTTCTCAAACAACTTAAATGATCGTATAATTCAGACAGATACCTCTTTGCTTAGTGGCGCGGCCCCCGAGGTAACGCTTCGCAATGATGACAAATCATAGTGACTCCCTTTATTATACTTAACTAGTCCAAGAATCACTGGTGGAACTGCTGGTATGTGACTAATTTTATATGTCTGAATTGCTTCCAACATACCTTGCAAATCGAATTTTTGCATCAAAACTGTTGTCACACCCGAACAAAATAACCCTAGCCCGAAAAATGCTAGACCGTAAACATGAAACATCGGTACAAAACAGAGGAAAACATCGTCCTGAGACGATGTTACCTCAACATAGTACTTAAGAAGTTTCATAATCGCGATGAAATTTACATGTGTTATTACAACACCTTTACTAACACCAGTAGTTCCTGAAGAGTATAGTATTGCAGCTGTGTCTAATGGCTTTAAACTTTGTTTAGGTAACTCTAAAGGGTCACAATTTTCAATCAACTCTTGTACTGAAATCGAATTTTCATCGTTGGATCGCGTTGTGAGAAGCGTAGGCACGCCTGTATTGACTAATTTACGAGCTTCTTCAGGTGCAACAATGGCTAATTTCGCGCGCGATAGACGTACTTGTTTGCCAATTTCTGATTCTGTGTTGAGTGGATTTGCAGGGGATAAAATTGCACCTATTGAAAGTATAGCTAGACAAATAGTTGAGTATATTATTGAATTTGACGATAGCACGAAAATTACATCTCCTTTTCGCACGCCTAACGCGCGATATAAACCCGTTGCAAGTGATAAAATTGACCTATTGAGTTGTGTGTAGGTTAATTTTTGGTTTGTAGAAGAGTCAATTAGTGCAATTTGTGACATTGATTGTGCAGGGGATGGAAATTGTGACAATACAAATCTGGCTGTGTCAAGGTTAGAATAGTCATTCGATATTTTGTGTTGGAGGACTGAATGGTAAATTCCCGTCTCGGGATCGTAGCCGTTTTTTCGATCGAATGATGGTTGATGATGATAATTGGATTGCGCGGATATTAATTCTCCTTCACTTGACATATTTTGGAAAAAATTATGTCTATATTTTTTTTGGGTTTGTGTGTTAGTTTAAGCAAAATATTGAATCTAAATAAATAAAATTTTCAACACTATGTTTAAAGATTGAAATTATCGATTAATTGTTTATAGATGTAGACGGCAAAAACTAGGGGACCAAGTCATTCTTCCTAGGAGCAATCGAATATTTATTCGTTTCCGTTTGATTCGATACGAAATTTTAAAAAAAAATTATTAAATTTTATGATTTAGAAATAAGGTATGTAAATTGTATTTAAATTTTCTTTAACATCGTTACTTTAAATATATCAGGTAAAAAATGAAAATTAAAAAGAAAAAGATATGTCATTTAAAAATAGATTAAATTGAAAAGTAAAACAAAGTGAAACGAAAAAAATATTGTTTTCTAATATGATTGACATGACATTATGTTATTGTATATGTAATATACTAATATAAGGTATATACCATGAATTTTTAGTTTATGCATGAACAGTGTAATGAAGTTCAACCAATCAGATTAAATTAACCTACAATAATAATAATAAGGGAAAAAGGTTTAATATATCCCTCAACTTTGTCATTTAGAGCTGATATACCTCTTGTTATGAAAGTGACTCATATATACCCCTACTTGTAAACAAATGACTCACATATACCTTTTTCCTCTAACGGAAATGAAAAAAATATAATTTTAATCTAAATTTTTATTTTTTTTTTCTAAAAAATATAATCACATATGAGTAAATTTAATCCTCGTCAAACATATTTTTTCGTTTCAATGACTAATTTATAATTATTATTTTGATAATCAAATTTATTTATGTTTCACTAATATTCTTGTAAAACTTATTGTAGATGATTAAATTTTTTTTTCGAATACGAAATTAAATTACAATATACACAAAAAAGATAGTTTAATTTTTTTCTCTTTAAACTAAGGAATGAAAGAAAAAAACAAAATAAGAATAAGAAACTCAAATGATTAAGTCAAAAAATAATTTATGTATGAAAAAAATTAAAATATACCTTAAACTTTGATAGAAGATTCATATATACCCCTAAATAATTTTTTTGAAAAAATTAGAAGTAATAAATATAAATTAATTTAAAAATAATTTATTAACTTCCGTTAAATGAAGGGTATATGCGAGCCATTTTGTAACGGCAGGGGTATATGTGAGTCATTTGTTTACAAGTACGGGTATATATGAGCCACTTTTATAACAAGAGGTATATCAACTCTAAATAACAAAGTTGAGGGGTATATCAGACCCTTTTTCCTAATAATAATAATATGTAGTTTTCTATATCAAACCTCATAGATTTTTTTTTTAAAAAAACTCAATAATACGTTACAACCGGTTAATTATATTAATAGTTATATAATTTTGAATTCTTGTATCAGTTCCTTTTTATGACATATTCAAACAAGAAAGAATAAAAAATAGAATATAATCAGTGTGAAATGTTATTAATGTAACCTTTTTTTTCTTACTTCTAGACATAATATTTATATTTTTTTGAATTTTATTTTCTTGAGAAAATATTTAGTCCCATCAAAAAATAATAATATATTTTCCTCCCTACAAATTACCAAACACATACTCTCTGATGCCATGACTTCTCCATTTTATAGGTTTTGGAAAAAAACCTTTTTAAATTTTTTACGTGTAAAAATAAAGATGTCTTATAAAAGAAGCCATAAAATTCAAAAAAATTATTACTTTTTAAATGAATACATAGCTAAATGTTAAAAAATATGTAATCAATTCAAATATATGTGAATAAATAACATTTTTAATTGTGGAGTGATTTGATTTTTCTATACAAGGTACGGTAGGGGCAGAGGGAATTTCCGGTGGAGCGGTGAAATACGTAGACATCGAAAAGAACACCAACACGAAAGCACTCTGCTGGACCGACACTGACACTGACACTGACACCGAGAGACAAAAAAAAAAAAGCTTTGAAAATTCTCTAATAATAAAAGGAAAAAAAAGTCCATTTTTAAATAGTTGCCTCACTTGACTTATATACAAGAAATAACCTATGTTTGTAAAATACTTTTATTTTATTTCCAGGTTATGATATCATGCTTGTTATAACTCACAACCGCTATAACTTTCGTCATAGTCTCTGCTCTTCGGGTGATCATTTCGTGATAAGCACTTTGCGTGAATTTAGATAAACTTTCACTGTGTAATAACTTGCAAACCACACATGAAATATAAATCGTATTGACCAAGTTCTGCACGACATATTCAACTCAAAATAGTCCTTAATATGTAACAAATGTGTTCGATTCGATCCTTGATGTATATTTAAAACTTAGAAGTGAAAAAAAATAAATATTTAAAGAGTATCTTACAAACATGTTCTTGTATAAAGTCAAATGAGGCAGCTGGGAAAAGATTAGAAACTGAATTTTCAGAGTTTTAATTTTAGAGATTTTTCAAAGTTTTTGTGTAAACAAATTAGCAAGCGTTGAAAAGATAAATAAATAATAGAAGTCAAATGATTTCATCAAGGTTGAAACTTTCAATTGGGAGGGCGAACCTCTCGGTGAACTGACCGTACCTCAAACCGACACAGGTGAACAAGTAGAGTATATTAGGGCGCTTCAGAGAACCATGTCGAAGGAACTCGACAAAATGACCCCGTAATTTCGGGAGAAGGGGTGATCTCCTATCTTTTGATTAGGAAAGCGGCATACACCAGGGGTTTATTAAAAACACAGGACTCTGCTTAGTGATAACACAATGTATAGAGTCTGACACCTGTCCGGTGCTGGAAGGTCGGAAGGAGAAGTGTTATAAGCTTTGAATGGAAGCCCCGGTAAGCGGCGGCAGTAACTCTAACTGTCCAAATCACTATTGTTAGTTTAAATACAATATATTTTTGGCGTGATAACTGATGTTTAAGTAGAAGATTATATTATTACTTAAATTTTATTGTATTTATCGTTAAAAGTTCCATTGTATGCAACGATCGATTTGATATGATTATATCGTTACCTTAATTTTTTTATTTCTCATTTTATCTTTACTTATTATTCAATTAATAACTCTATTGTATCCTTTATACCTTTCTAAAGTGACTCAATCACATAACCTACTTTTCTAGTAGATTTTTTCTTCAAAACAATTAATGTGATCTGACATTGTATGATAATGGAGAGAGACATAATCTACTCAAATATTATATTTATTAAAATAAAATAATACGTTACGATCAAACACATTAAAAAACAGTATAATACATTATGAAATAATATCTTGTCACCATTATAAATATTGAACTTTGATTTAAGAATCATCAAACACACTCCCAATATGCAAATCTTGAGTCTAGTTTACATTTTTCTTTTTCTATCTTTCCTATTTTTGCTAAGAAAATGGAAAAACTCCAAAAGCCAAACAACTAAAAAATTGCCTCCAGGTCCATGGAAAATTCCATTTATAGGCAGCATTCATCACATTGTTGGTGGATATCCACATCATGTCCTTAGAGATTTGGCCAAAAAATATGGTCCTTTAATGCACCTTCAACTTGGTGAAGTTTGTGTTGTTGTTGTTACTTCTTCTGAGATGGCTAAACAAGTACTAAAAACTCATGACCTCGCGTTTGCATCTAGGCCTAAACTCTTGGTCATGGATATTATCACTTATAATAGTCGTGACATCGCCTTTAGCCCTTATGGTGAGTGTTAATTAGGCGCTCAATTGGTATTCTATGCCCTCTAATGTTGGACGTGATCAAGTAGATACTTAAAACCTGTATAAAGTTGAATAAGTATAAACAAGTGTCTTACATGCAAGTGGCAAATTTAGAGCCAAAATATAGGGCATCAGCACCCGTGGTCTCTTCGAAAAATCAGATATTTTATATATATATATTTTCCAAAATTCGTATAATATTATATTCTGGCACCCGTATGACAAGAAGTCTAAATGGTCCACATATGGTTAAATCTTGAGCTTTTGACCTGGAGTATTAAGGATCAATACATTTCACTTGGTGCACCCATGTTCGAAAAATTCTAGATCCGCCTCTGCTTACATGACATAATACAAATAGGTTTGATTGCATCTCACATGAATTGTCATGTTACTTTGTTATCTCTTTTGATATATTTCTCTTTATGGACATCTAAGATTTGCTTTGTTAGGTTTTGCATATGACAGTTGATAATTTCTACACTTTAAATTAACAAACAGGTGATTACTGGAAACAAGTGCGTAAAATATCTGTCATGGAACTGTTGAATGCAAAGAATGTCCGGTCATTCAGCTCGATTAGACATGATGAGGTTGTTCATCTTATCGACTCTATACGATCATCTTCATCTTCTGGAGAGCCAGTTAATTTTTCAGAAAGGGTGCTGTGGTTTGCAAGCTGTATGATATGTAGATCAGCATTTGGTAAATTACTAAAAGATCAAGACATATTTATAAAACTAGTTAGACAAGTTTTAAGATTATCAAATCAAGGCTTTGATATGGCTGACATTTTCCCTTCATACAAGTTTCTTCATGGTCTTGGTGGAGTGAAGAAAAAAATACTAGATGTCCACTATAAAATAGATTCAATTGTTGAAGATGTCATCAATGAGCACAAGAAGAATTTTGCAAATCACAAGAGGACTAGTGATGATGATGATGCATTGGGAGGTGGTGATGAAGACCTAATTGATGTCCTATTAAGACTTATGAAAGATAAAAGTCTTCAATTTCCAATCAACAACCACACTATCAAAGCTATTATTGTTGTAAGTTTTGAATATATTATGTTTGTTTTTACTCAAACCATTTGCAAAAAGTCTGGAGATAATATCTGAAATGGTCACTCAGCTAATTAAGCTAAGGGTAATTCTGTAAGAAAGTCATTCATTTTTGTTTTGAAACTCGACTATTTTTAATTGTAGGACATGTTTACTGGTGGAACGGAAACTACATCGACAATAATTGTATGGGCTATGGCTGAAATGATGAAAAATCCAAGTATACTCGCGAAAGCTCAAGCAGAAGTGCGAGAAGCCTTTAAAGGTGAAGTAAAGTTCGATAAATATGATGTTGAGGAGTTGAAATACCTAAAGTTAGTCGTTAAAGAAACTCTAAGACTCCATCCATCAGTTCCACTTTCGGTCCCAAGAGAATGTAGGGAAGAGACGGAGATAAACGGCTACACTATTCCTTTGAAGACTAAAATTTTGATTAATGTTTGGGCATTGGGAAGAGATCCTGAATATTGGGATGACCCCGAAAGCTTTAAGCCAGAGAGATTTGAACAATGTTCTGTGGACTTTATTGGTAATAATTTTGAATTTCTTCCCTTTGGTAGTGGGAGGAGGGTTTGTCCTGGGATATCATTCGGTTTAACTAATATTTATTCGTCATTGGCTCAATCACTATATCACTTCGATTGGAAACTCCCTAATGGAATGAACCCAAAAGACTTGGATTTGACTGAATCGGATGGAGGAAGTACCAGTATGAAAAATGATCTTTACTTGATTGCGACTCCTTATAAACCTTAGACACATCATCTTTGCAATTATCACTCTTATGTGGCATCTTTCTAAAGATGCATTTATCTTTTATCTATTAAGAATGTATCGCGATATATAGTTATAAATATCTTTTTTTTTCTTCATATATCAACAAATTAGAGCAAATAAAATATATTACATTGTTCTATATTAATAGTATACCTAATAGACACGAATATTTGTTATCGCAGTGGTAGGACTGCTTTCATCCTGAAATAGAGATTTAAAGTTTGAGCCTGTACAAGAAGAAAATTCTTTTGGGAGCTCCACCTCTGGATAGGCTTGCGGTGCGTGATCCTGATTTAGGGGTTATAAGCTTTACAATAGTCTAAACTTACTCTAGGGGGTGCATGATACTATAACAAAAATAACTTTTAGCGGTAATAAATAGACACATTAATAAAGAATGTTTAAGTCTTTATCGGCATTAGTTAAGTGTCATTAGATCCAGTGTCGCTAAAAAGCTCTAAGGATTGTCGTTAAAATACATATTTTGGTGATAATTAAGTTATTTCATTAATTAGTTACCGCTAAAGATCATTTTTGATATAGTAATATAAGTTTATTATCAAAAGAGTCATTTCATATTGTTCATTAATAATCATTCTATAATTTATTCCTTCTTTCTGTCAGTAAACACTCGATCACGTAAACACTCAATGAATTAGAGAGAATTAATATTACTCTCATCATTTCAATTTGTTTGTCTTTCTTCATTTTTTAGTCAATTCATATTATATAACGTAGTTCATCATCTTACAAGTGTTTCTGCATGACATGTTTAAGACCAGTACAAGATTGAAGGACATATTTTGATACATTCTGCATATCTTTAGTTTAAAACCACATAAATCAAAAGACTTTTGAACTTACGATTTTATGATTCTTAACGGACACTTCATTATTCTTTTTCTCCAATTAACTTTGATTAAAAAATTAATAGTTTCAAAGGAGAAAAACTTTAGTACTTAATAAAGTCAAACCCTTGATGCTAGAAGTAATTTGGATAATATTTGAATATTGAAGTTGATTGATTAAGTAATTTGGATAATATTAAGATATTGAAGTTGATTGATTAAGTAATTTGGATAATATTAAGATATTGAAGTTGATTGATTTTATTTTTTTAATATAGTAGTTAGTAGTAGGTTTTGAAAGATAAATAGCTATTTAATTATGTTGGACTATTGAAAAGTACTGAGAAGAAAGAATCAACCATTGACTTATAAATATTAATTTCGAATAAAGAATCAATAGCCTTGCAATGGAGAAAAAAATTTGAAAATCCTTATGTCAATTATTTCAATCGAGATTAAAGTTGACAAAATAGTAAACTTTAAAATAAAGTTATGCTAAGTTAAAAATATTATTTTACTTTATACTATCTCCGTCTCATTTTACGTAGCATTATTTTTTTTAATCAGTCTCAAAAAGAATATCACATTTCCTATATGGTAAAATATTTACAGGTACAATTCATTTTTTACCCTTGTTGGTCCAACTTAATTTTAAAGATGGTACCTAATACATTTATAAGAAGAGAGAAAAGTGAGTTTACTTTTTTGAAGGACAATTTGATAAACATTTTGAAGTGTTCATTATTTCTTTAACTCCGTGTCTCTGATCAAATGTTGTCACACACATATATATATATAAATATATATATATACATATAGGAGTATATGATTTATATAACTTCAATATTTGCAAACAAGAAGCTGGAATAGCTCAGTTGGTTAGAGCGTGTGGCTGTTAACCACAAGGTCGGAGGTTCAAGCCCTCCTTCTAGCGTTTTTTATTTATTTTCTATTCGGTGTTTTGTATCCACGTTAGAGTCAGACTATTCCACATTTAAATATGAATCGAAATACTATTCCAAATTTAAATATGAATCGAAATACTATTCCAAATTTAAATATGAATTGAAATGAAAGTTTGGTGTTTTGTGAGCCTGACTATGTATTTATTCAGATCAAATCATTTAAATATGAATCGAAATAAAAGTTCGGTATTTTGTATTCACGTTAGAGCCTGACTATGCATTTATTCAGATCAGATCATAAATAGGAAACAAATTCACATATTTTTTTCTAATAAAAATAAATTAAGTTACTTAATGAGCAAATCAAATTAAAATTAGTTGGTTGGATCATATTTGGAAAAGGAACTCTTGGGTCAATCTAGTCCACCATGAAAAGTGTAAGGCCCAAGTCCACATAGTTTTTGTAACTAGAAATGACACCAAGTAGCCACTTTTACGGCTTGTTCGAATGATTGTTGCGTCTAGTTTCATAATATATTATATTGATAAATATAATATTTGGATGTTTATATAATTTTTTGTTGTTTTATAATGCCTCACATTGAAAAATGATAGATAAACATCTTAATCTGACATTTACGAAACAATTAAGCACTTTAACTTTGTGTATATCCACATCTAAACACTTCATTTTGTTTTCATTATATTAATTGAATATTCCAACTTATAAAATGATCATTCAGACACCTCTAAAATCCTTATATCACGTTAGCTCAGATGTCCACGAGACATGAAATATTTAATTGTCAGATGAGATCAAGCGTATGTATATATACTTATTATTATTTCCATTTGAAATTTTTATAGTACCTATATCCATTTCTTTTTAATTAAATAAATTCTCATAATGTGTACTCTAGTTGGATGTCAATTTTCCCAGAATCTTTTAAATATTTTTGTCCTTCTGTCTTATGCATTGGTTTTATTCTAAATTAAAACCTTTTTATCTTCTAGCCTAAGGATATTTCATTCTTCAATTCTGCTTCTTCCCAAAACACACAATAAAAGAACAACACTTTGTGGTCCTTCACTTAATTCCATTCCATTTCATTTTAATGAAGATATGTAGTTTTCTTTTTCTTTTCATTAACTATATCGTGATAATTCGCAGTCCTGATAATTTCTGCCATGTGGGTGAGCAATTTGTGCACATTAGATAAATCTTCTATTGTGTAGCATGCAAATATATCGAGGATGTAAACTGTATTAGGCAAATCCTATACGACAAACTTCATCAAAAAGATATCGAGAAAGGATCGATCGCGGATCACCCGTGTGGATGACCACCATCCAAACCAATTGAGTTATCTCGAAGCTACCTAACTTTCTATACAAAATAATAATAATAATATACTCTCTTGTCAACTATTATTTGTCACGTATACTAAAAATAGTTGTTCAAAATTAATTGTCAATTTTAACAATCAAGAAATAATTAGTCACTTTTTACAATTTTGCCCTTAAGTTACCTAACTATTGGTTTCAAAAAGTAATCATTTTAAAGTTACAAGAACACTTTAACGTGAAAAAAATTGTTTTCTTACAATTTTTAAAAAGTACAAATCATTTTAATAATAATTGATAATAGAATTATATTATTAAATTGCACCTTATACTAAATTTTTCTTAAGGATTGTGCACATGATCTTATCCTAACAAATAATAGTGAACGAAGGAAGTATTTATAATCCTTATTCACTTTTACTTGTCACCTGTTCTTAAAATAGATTTTCATTTTCAAACTTCTGGTGAAACTAAACTTTTTTATTCTCGAAAAATGAAAAATGTCACCGGACAAAAGGAGTATATAAATTTCATTTTAAGAAAAAAACTTAAAAGTTCTATATCTAAATTCACAATCAAAACGTTAATGTTTAAATTTCAAAATTTAAAACTATATAGTATAAATTAGGATTGATGAGGGAGTAGTAGACAACGTAATATAAAGACAAGGTAACTAGATAAGGATATTATTTGACAAGTGTCATAAACTATGGCCTTATACTAATATTTCAAAATCAACACTTTCATCCAAATTATTGTCCCTCCAAAACCACAAACTCCATTTTCACCTGTGTTCTTCTTCTTTCCTTCAAACTCTTTTTGAAAAAAAAAATTCTCATTTTTTTTTGCTTGTGAATTTTTCACTTTTTTTAGTTGTTTTTTTAAATCTCTGCTGCAATGGCTGTAGCAGAGTTTATTCCTTCTTCTTCTTCATTGACTAAAAAAGCGAGTTTTTATTCATCACAACTCTCTAATGTTTCAACTAAGATCTCTCATCAACGTCGATTAAGCTTTAAGCCTTTATTGAGAACTCATAATCACTCTCAAATATGTTGCTCTGTTACTTCTAAGTATGTTGTTTGCGTTCTCTGTTTCAATTTATATGACTGTACTTTTCATTTTACTGTCTCGAAAAAATGTCATGTTTTTTTCTAAATTAGAAATAACGAAACTTTGAACTTCTCGTTTTATGCATAATTGTTTGTTTTTTGTTTCTTAAATTTCGTGTCCAGTCAAATTCGCGGCATGAATTGGGATTAGAGAGTGTAAAATTTGCCTTGCAATTGTGTTTTTCGATTTTAATGATGTGATTGATCTTTGTTACTTCTCTGTCTCAATTTATATGACTGTATTTTTCATTTTACTATGTCTCGAGAAAATGTCATGTTTTTCTAAATTAGGAATAACTTAACTTTGAACTTCTCATTTTACGCATTATTGTTTGTTTTTTGTTTCTTAAATTTCGTCAAATTCGCAGCATGAATTGGGATGAGAGAGTGTAAAATTTGCTTTGCGATTGTGTTTTTCGATTTTAATGATCTGATTGATCTTTGTTACTTCTAAGTACGTTGTTACTTTCTTCATGTACGTTACTTTCTCTGTCTCAATTTATATGACGTACTTTTCATTTTACTATGTCTCGAAAAAATGTCATGTATTAGAAATAACTAAACTTTGAACTTCTTGTTTTACGCATAAATGTCTATGGTTTGTTTGTTTTTTGTTTCTTAAACTTCGTGTCCAGTCAAATCGCGACTTGAATGAGGGAGTGTAAAATTTGCCTTTGCAATTATGTTTTTCGATTTTAACGATCTGATTTATGTTCATGTTGATTGATGTTGCAGGGAAGCTCAAGCGACGACTGTAGTGCAGACTGATGATCCAAAGAAGAAATCAGAATGCTATGGAGTTTTCTGTCTTACTTATGATCTCAAGGCTGTAAGTTCTTCTATAGATACACTGGAAGTTTATATAATATGATATTGTTAAGTCGAAAATGGAACTAGGATTTTGAATTACAAATTTTCACTTAGATACCCCTCATGTAATCAATCTAGAGCATATGATTCAATGAGTATATTTCAATTTATATTTGTCATTAATCTCTTTTTTTTTCTTCTTTCGGTTACCAGGAAGAAGAGACGTCTTCGTGGAAGAAAATGATTACTGTTTCTGTATCTGGTGCTGCTGGGATGATTGCTAATCATCTTCTTTTCAAAGTAAGAAAGACATTCACAATTTTATTGTAATCCGCGGAAACAAAATATGGATAGTACTTCTGATTTGTGTAAACAATTATGGTCAAAAACACACCTGAAGTATCATTTCTTTTGTTGCAAGTTTCCCACCCCATCTATTAGTTGTTCCTTTTTCCTACCTGAACTATTACTATCTCAATAGTAAAATTCACGTTAACTATCAAACATTGTCTTCTCTTACCTGAACGTTGGTGATAGTTGAATTGTGTTTTAATACATAGATAGTGATAGTTCAAGAACGTACAATGATAGTTTGGGTATAAAAAAACTGACAAAAAAGGATAGTTCAAGTGTGTTTTTGACCATTAACTATTGCGTTTTGCCAGTTCCTTAAACCAGTTCATCATTTGTTTTGATATCTCAGATTGCATCTGGTGAGGTTTTTGGGCCAGATCAACCTATTGCGCTAAGGCTATTGGGGTCTGAGCGGTCAATCCAAGCGCTTGAAGGTATGTCCCCGTTATCTATCGACCATAGTCTCTCTATGTATGTAAGGTTCTAGTCCATGTCAATAAGACCTTATTAGCTTATCCTTGTTTAACCGGTGACTTCACTTGTCCGTCACCTAGGGGAGCTACGTTGCTTGGATGTTCCAAACCATGTTATCGCACCCGTGTTGGATCTACTGCTATATCAATGAAATTGAATTGTAACAAGTGATCTAAAAACTTTTTACTACAAAGTTCATTGATCATTTAACTTGATCAAATAGAAATCTAGTTACATTATATAGTTAACAAATATAAATTAGTTTTCAACAACAAAAAAAATATACTCGTTCATACTTCCCAATCCTAAAAATTTATGTCATATCACTACAACAAAAACAACTTTTAGCGGCATTAAATATTGACACTAATAAAGAGTGCTAAAGTATTTACCGGCATTAGTTAAGTACCATTAGAAACAATGTCGCTAAAGGCTTTAGGGACATATACAAAGAGTGTTAATTGTCGCTGATGATCATTTTTATGCAGTGTATCGAATTCACCCTCTAGATTTGCCCCTATACCCGAGTAACATAGCCTAGTAGATATACACATGCTTGTGGTCTGGCATTAGGTGTTAATGACCATTGTAACTTTCTGATTCTGGACTTGCTTTCGCTTATATTCATAGTCGTTATCAAGTCTCGTTTGATTATTTTCAATCCTGCTTTGATTTGATTTACTTGAGTCGAGGGTCTACTATAATCAGCTGTTTATACGCAGGAGTTGCTATGGAACTAGAGGACTCTTTGTATCCTTTGCTTAGGGAGGTAAATATAGGTATAGATCCCTATGAGGTGTTCCAGGATGCAGAATGGGCACTTCTCATTGGTGCAAAGCCTCGAGGCCCCGGTATGGAACGAGCTGGCTTATTGGATATAAACGGCCAAATCTTTGCTGAACAGGTTTCTTCTTCTTGCTCTCCTAAGTTATAACATTTTTCGGAAAACTGTCAAATCAGTCACGTTTATGGTTGGAGGTTGATCTAAATTAGCAGCTTTAGTCCTTCATGTAGCAGTGTTGGTTTTCGTCACGTTTGAAACACATGATGATCGTTACATTTATTCGAATTCGCTCCTGAGAAGCACGTGAATCGTTTATACTGTTAAAAGACATCAAGACGAAGTTCTTTCGGTGTTGTTTAGCTAGTATGTGTTTACTGCTGGCCTGGTACAAATTGAGGGAATGAACTGGAAAACGTCCGCCCTGATTGTTTCTTCAGTTTAAACAGCTCATGTGCTCCTCACGAGTCAATTCTACGAAATATAACTACCATTGTATGTTTTTCAGTAAAACGGATATATTAAAAGACTAAATTCCCAAACATAACAACAATGAACAACATATTCAGTATAGTCCCACAAGTGGAGTCTAAGGAGGGTAGGACGTACACAGACCTTATAGACCCTCGACTCAAACATAAGCGACTAGTTTTTATCATTTTCTCTTAAGTTTAATGGTTTCTGAAGGCCAAAAAGAAAAAAAGTTCGAATCAATATTTTGCGTTGTTTTGTCAAATGATACAGGGGAAAGCTCTCAATGCCGTTGCATCGCGAAATGTCAAAGTGATAGTTGTGGGAAACCCTTGCAATACTAAGTAATGAACTGCCTCATCTGTTTTTTCCTGTTTTCATTCTGTTAATTTGCTGATGTGGTTTTTTTCTGTTCCTTTTCAAGTGCATTGATTTGTTTGAAAAATGCTCCAAATATACCAGCAAAGAACTTCCACGCCTTGACGAGGTTAGATGAAAATAGAGCCAAATGCCAGGTATATAACAGTAAAATCTCTCTTTCCATGTTTCATTTCGCGTATAGTCGTTTAACTTATCCAATATAACAGTAAAGTCGCAAAACTACTTTTAATAGTATCTGAATTTTACCTCTATGACCGAAAAAATCACTAAACTATGCCTACTATTACAGTAAAATCACAGGAACTATTTTTTCTCGCATTGAAGTAACTAAATTTTATCCAATGTAACCGTAAAGTCACAAAATTAATAATCATGACTTTATTGATATGTTACTTGAACTCTCCAAAAATGTTGTCGCGCATGTCTCGGATTCTTTGAAAATGCACTACTTTAGGATCTGACATGCACCTGTCGATATTTTTAAAGAGTCCAAAGCAATATAATTTAGTAAGTAAAGTTCAGCGACCATACATGGCTTTTCATGATGAACAAAGAAGTTATAAAGACAACATCTCATGGTTTTGTGCAGCTAGCTCTAAAAGCTGGAGTCTTTTATGACAAAGTATCTAACGTTACCATTTGGGGCAATCACTCAACAACTCAGGTAATTATGTTTCATCGACCGGAGATTGGACTATTGGTTTATTTATATTGACTTGGGAAATCCTCCTTTCGTGAGCTAGCTTTTGGAGTTAGGCTAGGCCAAGTTTCATATCTTTACATGGTATCAGAGCTAGACCCCCCCTGTTTGGGCTCCCGATCCATGCTCAAGCGTGAAGGGGGTGTTAGACTGAGTTAGAGTGCCATATCGATTAGGCAATGGATGTGTGGTCTGCTTATATGGATTGGGCAAATCCTTCCCTAATAAGCTAGCTTTCAGGGTTAAGTTAGCTCGAGCGTCGTATTTTTACATTACTAACATCATGGTTAATCTATTTGCTATCACTTATCAGGTTCCGGACTTTTTAAACGCTAAAATTAATGGATTGCCAGTCAAAGAGGTGATTAAAGACACTAAATGGTTAGAGGAAGAGTTCACTGAAAAAGTCCAAAAGGTAAAAATATCAATTTCAATGTTGTTGTTTTTTGGCAAGCACGCGTACAACGAGCTCATCTGATAAAATACCAGGTGGCGTATATATCCCACCACGCTACCTGGCATCCCTTGTGGATACCACCTGTTGCACTAACTCAACCATCAATTACAATGTCGTAATTTGTAAGTTTAAATTTTGCAGAGAGGTGGTGTTCTTATTCAGAAATGGGGTAGATCTTCAGCTGCATCAACTGCTGTGTCGATTGTCGATGCAATAAGGTCTCTTGTCACTCCTACACCTGAAGGAGATTGGTTTTCTACTGGAGTAAGTTTCACCTAACTCTTCGTTCTAATTAAGAGGCACAACCATGATTCGACGTTTATCTGTTTTGAATTTGCTATCAAATTCATAGTTCGTTTTAGTTACTGAGTTACACAATCAAAGAATGTATGTGCTTAAGTTATAGACCAACTCATTTGAAGCGCGAATCATGCAATCAAATGTGTAGGTATATACAAATGGAAATCCTTATGGAATAGCACAGGATATAGTTTTCAGTATGCCTTGTAGATCAAAAGTAAGTATTTTTTCTCCCTAAATTTGTATTTTATATGATGGAATACTAAGTAATATACTATCCATGAGCTCGAAAATACTTATCGTTTACAGGGAGATGGTGATTATGAACTAGTAAAACAAGTACTATTTGATGATTACCTTTGGAACCGTATAAAAAAGGTACTTGTTATCTCTCTCTCTTGTTTCGGAATTTAAATGAGATGATCACATAACTAAACATATGGTTGAAAGCTCGTGTTGAGACATAATAACACTACGTTACTAAAATTTAACAGTCAGAAGATGAGTTGCTCGCGGAGAAAAGATGTGTTGCCCATCTTACAGGAGAGGTGCGTTTTTTTTTTTTTTTTTTACAGCAAAGAGATATAAATTTGTTTCTTTGTCTCGAAATGGACTGAAAATGAGTTTTTTTCTCTCCGTCTTTTAGGGTATCGCGGTCTGTGATCTGCCGGAGATACGATGCTTCCCGGAGAGATGTGAAACCAGCAAACCATATGGTTACAAATTATGTTTTAAGAACTTGCATAGATAAATGATAATGCAAGTGTTTGTTTGTAATTTGTGTATCATTGATAAATCTGTCTCAACAAGGGAGATAATAAATGAGACACAGTATCAACATTATTCTAATCGAATCGATTCCATGATTATAATTTCATTCCGTACTAGAGTGAACCCCATATATATTATTCTAAAGGTTATGAGTTTTCGTCTTATATTTTAATCACGTTACACTTGCATTCAAAATAGATATAATATTTGCAGAGTTGAAATATAAATTAAGATCGTTTTTATAGAATTTATAATAGTTACTTTATATTAAACATGCATACATGTTAATTAATGATACAAACGAATATAATATTTATTTAAATCCATTCTAATTCTTTTTTCTTTCTTTGGATTCACCCACATTTATTCTTCTTTTATCGCCCGTGCACATTGTCTCACTCGTAATTTTCTCAAAATTCATATTTTTTTTATTGAAAATCAACGTCCCTTCTCATTCTTTTCGTTTTGCATATATATTTTTGTAAAATCTTAATTCCATGCGTTTTCTTTGGTGATAGTGCGTATTGAAAAATGAAAAACTTTATTGATAAGCTTGATGAAGCTTTAAGAATAACAAACGAGTTTTGTGAATTTGTGACATAAATTTAAAATTGTATAGAGTGGGTTTGTGTTTATAAACCAATAGTGTAAAATTCAAGTCAAATAGGTAAGAATTTCACCAATTTGACATGAATTTGGTGCTCAATTTGAGAGCAAAAATGAAGAAAATAATGTTCAAAATTTCGAGCATATGCAGACAGCAGAAGTATGCTTTTTATTTGATTTTATGTATTTAATATTTAATTTTTTATGTGTTATTAAAATTATGTGGATCTACGTGGATGAGTGTACCACATGCACACGTATTGGATGAGAAAATAGTTTAATATATTGTGTTTCAGTTAATTTAATGATTTAGTTGATAAAATTGTAAGTAGAAGAGTCCAACTTATAAACAGAATCAAATATAAGAGTCTCCCAAGTCATTTCACCAAATCCATATAAAAATACAATAAATCTCACAATAGTAGTGAAGAACTATCGATTTCATCTTGGTCCAACACAAAATCATATCTAATGTAATCTAACAAGCGAGGTTCAGGAAGGGTAGAATGTAGCAGCTATAAATAATATGTTCAAAGCTTTCAAGGCTGGAATCTTATTATGATCCAATCTGTAGACTGCAACACTCTACTTTTATATAACTTAACCATCCAAAGAAAGGCTAAAAAAGGAGGTGGGTGGGTGGGGGGGTGGGTGGGGGGGGGGGGACTATTCTTCTACAAATGCAGTATCAAAGTCTTAATTGAGATGAAATAATAGACCAGAGTATGTATGATAACATCCACCTTGAGCTTTGGTGATCAAGTTTTCCTATAGTGAGTGCTGAAACCTTAACTGGCACAGATTATGGTTCCAATTCTGAGACTCATCAAAAGCATTAGGAACGAAAAGAATAGATAACAGAACCAGCCTCTGGAAATCGTCGAAGTAGTCTTTCCTGTACGAATCTTATGAAATGAATCCATGGAAGAGTCATCACTACTACCCCGTGATAGGCCAAGAGATAGGATAATGTTGTAATACACATGCTTGCCCAATGGCCATCTCGTCCCATTGCCAGTAGTGACCTGAACTGAACTAGCTGACCGAGAGAATGAGTTCAGACGGAGAATTGCATCTTTTGTAGGGAATTCTGAAGCAAATGCTGGAGGAGCATGAATATTGCCCAACATCTGGCTTGCCTGCTTTATAAATGGATACTGATAATCTGCAATATTGAAAAGCAAATGACAAATATTAAGGGAAAAGAAGCCTGATTCCCAGAAAAGTTTAAGACTAATACGGGTGCAAAGCCAAATAACATATCCAATGGGTAACAAAGTCAAAATAGTCTCATCGTTACCTGATTCAAATTTAGTTGGTACCAGTTTGGAGGACGATGCAAAACCATTCTTATCTTCGCCAAACCCTTCATTGGGCGCAATAGGTTGCTGAGTTACCTCCCCAACGTCCTGCCACATAATAGAAAACATGATATGTAAGCCTCAGCATGACCACTAGGACAGCTAAGAACAGTGAAACTGAAAAATAGTGTTACCTTCTCAGGCTGCAGTGCTTGATCAGAAATTTGATCATCATTTCCAAAGAAAACTGAAGGATCAAAACTCATATTCTGAAAGTCGTCATTTGCATCAAAGTAAGTAAGGTATTCCTCAAGCATGTCGAAACCAGAGTTGTCAACCTGAACGGGATTTGAAAGATCATTAGCTTCGAGGAAAGCTTCATCATTAAATTGGAGGTCATCAGTCCCATTTACAATTGGTTCATTAAGCAAGTAATCCCCATCTTCAGAGTTCATGTTCTTGCTTGATTCACCAATATATTCATGATTGACTTGCTCAGCATTAAAATTCTTTTGAACACCTAGATCAATTGGTTTAAGCTCGTCAGGTTGCTGTGCATCAGAGGAGTTATTTGTCTCCTCCGTACTTCCATTTTCACCATAAGAATAATCCGAAGGAAAAGAAGCACCAGCCACAGCTTTGTCGGTCCCAAGAATCTGGGTGCAACAGAAGAATTACAAGAAATCAGAACATATAGGTTAAACCTTCCTTGTAGGATTCTACAAAATTTCACCAGGATTAAGTTTACAGTAAACCTTGTCAAATAAGAGATACTTGCAGAAACTATGTAAAATGTCAATCTATAACAGTTTATACAGTTCATGAGAAAGACACAGAGAGAAAGAGAACAGGGTTTTCGCATCACCCAGACATGCATAAAACAAAAGGAAAAATAACATATTCATCTGCGACAAATACCTGGTCAAGTTCATTTGCATCAAAATATATATCATCACCAAATACAAAATCCTCAGTAGTCTCATCCTTCGAAGGAACTTGTAACTCATCATCCTCCCATTCCTCCTCTATAAAAGGTGCCCCATACTGTTCCCCATTCTTCGGCCCTGCACCACTCTTCTGGAAGACTCTGCATAAAACAAATGCATCCTTTTCGCCAAAAAAGGAAAAAGAGAAGAAAATAAGATAAGGTGATGAAACTATGTAAGCAAATTACTAGAAATACGCCCCCAAGAGGAAAAAACGACAACGACCCCACAAGCACTCCCAAATAGGGCAAGGGAAGAAAGAAAATTTGCATTCACTCTGTCCATCTGACCACTTACCTTCAGCATTTTTCTATTTCCCTCCAGAAGCAGCTTTGAGGGAACTGGATAAGGATGTGAGATGCTTATAAATTTTTCACATTGAAAAAAAAGTCACTATCCGCCAAAGACAAACATGATTATATACAAACAATCTTTATGAAAATACAGAAAAAATAAAATAAGAAGCCTCAAGTACCTGAGGAATTCCAGCTTTATCTAATGCCTCATCAATCAATCTGTACTCATGCATCACCCAATTAGTTCTCTGACCCTTTGGAGCACGACCACTGTGATAAACTAAAGTCTTCTTCATCCCAACAACCTGAGACTTATTACGATGGACAGCCCTATCCTTTCCGGTTGTCTTCCAGTAGCCTTTTTCTGTTGCTCGGTTGGTTCTTGCTCCATTGCCATACTTCTTATCAAGAACACTAAAGAAATACCACTCCAAATCTCTTGTCTTCAGCCTTGACATGCCTGAGGAACCATAACATTACACTCAGCTTATAATATAACTCACAAGTATCTGACGATCAACTCAACCAATACAATTTTTACAAAATGGAAAGAAGCTCTAAGCTTTGGTTTTAGAACTTCCAGGGTGGCAACATAAAAGAACTATGATAAAATAGCTACTGCAGTCAGAATATATACAGACACACGATTGCGCAATGTAGTCCTGGATGAAGATTCGACGTATACTGTGACCCAAATTGAACAAAAGGAAAATACATTCTTCTTAATCAGGAGTGTAAAAAAATTACTACAATTAACAAGTTGAACAAGTCATTACAATAAATCACATTCACAACAAATGTACACATCTAGTACAAGTTCCAATATAGTTCCAATTAATCCCCAAGAAAGAGGATACAACAACTTACAAAAATCCTTTCTTTTATATAGACATGGTGTAAGGGCCACTCCCTAGACCTTCTTTTGAGCTGAAGGTCCATCAAAAACAGCCTCTCTATCGCATACAACACATCCTCCCAAAGCTCACTTGAGGAATCACACCGAGTATGTTGGTAATGGTGGTCTACAAGGACACCTTACTCGACAAATTACACCGGATACCTGCAACCTCAACAAATTACACCGAATACCTCACACACACCGAGACAGCTAACTCAGTTCACCAAAGCTCGAAGTTCAAACAACTTACAAAATTCTCAGCAACTAACCAGCAAATTTGGGGTAAACCAAACCCCTTAAATCTTAATCCTTCCCTCTACTAACCATCCAATTAACAACAAATGACCTCAAATTCCATAGATCTATACATAAACAATCAATTAACTCATAAAACAAAAACTTTCCATCAATTATGAGCTATAAAAAACTTAAATTAAAAGAGACTAACCAGGAAGATCCCATGGTTCAACCTTGTAAATATCAATCTCCGATATAAGATCAGACTTAAACGTCCTTCCATAGATTTTCCGGCGGAGATAGTACCTAACCAATTCTTCATCCGTCGGATGAAATCTGAACCCCGGCGCCAACAATTTCGATGATCCTCTCGATTCCATCAACCACACTTAAAAAAAAATTCAAAAAATTCACAAAAAAAAAATTAAAATTATCTAAGACCTTATACTAAACACAGATAAAAAGAAAATTGAGATTAAATTTAGGAATTTGGGGTATTGTGAGATTTAGGGTTTAATGGACTTGGAAAAAAGACATTTTTGAACTTTGGTCGAAAAGATAATTTTGATGAATAAATAATTTATAGGAAGACGATTTGTATATATTGATGACGTAAATATTTTGGTTACCCCTTTGACAAGTTTTTGAAGAAAATAAAATATAAGATATTTTTTATTTTATAAGGATAAGAATAATACATAAAATAAATAAATAAATAAATATATAATATTAGATGTTGAGAAAAAAGAAATATGAACGGCAACAAAAGTATATAAAAATAGTACTTATCTTGCATATATTTTTAAACAATTTATTATAATAATAATAATAATAATATATTCAGTTACATTTTATCAAAAATTAGATGCTTGCGATAATTTAAAGTTGTGTACGATTTCTTTATTTGGCCGTGTGTTTGATATGTTGATATTATCGCTCATTTGTCTAATCTATTTTCTGAATAGCTTTTTATGAAAAATAAAAAACTAACCTAACTAACGCTACTATTGCTAACATTCCATTCTCCCTCTTCTTCCGTTCTACAAACTAGAATAACGAATCGTGACATAATTTTATTTATCCATAAAAAAATAGATTTAAGAGGAAATGAAATTTATGTTTGACTTTAAACTTGATTAAAAACTGTTGGTTATTGGACCAAGTCAGCCATATTAAGTAGTATTAACTTTGTTATTTGTTTAATTAAGTTCTTGTCTACTTTTATACTTGGTGTTGCTTCAATTGCCAAAAGTTTGCATCTCTTCCTTAATCCACAAGGAAATATGGGTGGAGCCATTTTAGACAAAAGTTGGTTCGGTTCATATTTTTTATCGAAAAATTATATAATGTACAGAGATCAAATATTAACTTGATATAATAGCATTTCAATTACAAGAGTGTACTTGTCATTATACCTTATGTATGAGTCTAAATCTTCTTGACAAGCTCAGAACTTGAGTGACTATGAAAATATGAACTCGGGACATCTCTTCTGCATTGATATTGCGTTAAATGAATTGTAAATCTTTCTAGATAAGTTGATCACAGAAACTATACTTATAAGTTATGATTCATTCAAAGAATGAGCTACTCGAGAGTAAAATTCCGTGGTCTATAAGGAAAAAACAACAATTGTTTTTGATGCACGTGATGATACGATTAGTGACACCTCTTATTATGTTACCTTGCAGAAATAAACTACAAAACGTGCAAAATACTTTACTTAGCTTGTTAATAAAATAGGAAAATTCTTTTTAAAAAATAGGTTTCAAACTATAACACTCTTAAGAGCATATAAACTAAACACATTTATACTTGGTGTTGCTTAATTGCTTTGCTTCAACATGATATTATAGCACATGTTCAATTACTCCATTATACTTCTCATTACACCTTATTTACGAGCCTAAATCTTCTTGATGAGCTAGAGCTTGAGTGGATGTGAAAATGTGAATTTGAGACACCTTGTTCAAAGTTCGTATTAGAGCTCCGGCTCAATCTAAATCGTGCACTCTAGAGTCCATTCAGGATGGCACTCCCAACGAAATTTTCTTGATGCCCAAAACTCAAATTCAAGACTTCTAATTCATGGTGAAACAGTCTCATCGCTGCACTACAATCATATTTTGCAATGCACGAGTCTATTAAATTTCCTACATTTTACATAGCTAATGATGTGATTTTTTACTACTCTTAATGTATAACCTTGTTGAATTTATAGGTTCATCATATGAAACAAATTGTTCTATAGAAAAAATATTATATTTAGTTACACCATTTTATGATGGTTGTTTACATAGATCATATTATATTTAGTTACACCATTTTATGATGGTTGTGTACATAGATCATATATTATATTCAGTTATACCATTTTATGATGGTTGTGTTATTGTGTACATAGACCAAATTGCAGAAATAAATTACTTAAAACCTCCATAGTACTTTTTTTAGCTTGCTTAATAAACATAAGGAAAATCCCTTTTTAGTACATAGTTTTTCTAAATTTAAACACTCTTGGAGCACATAAACATTTTTGAGTGCAAGTGGAATTTCTCAAGAAGAAAAATTTTTGGAAACAAATTTTTGAAAATCAATGTTTGGTTGAAAACAAGTTATCGCAAGATAAAGATAAACTTATATGGGATAGATTTATCGGATCAGTATAATGTGAATAGTGAGATAAGCTATCTCCAGCATAGTATAGACTTATCGGATAAGTATAATGTGAATAGTGAGATAAGCTATCTCCAGCATAGCAACCAAACAAGACACAAAAGTTTTATCCCGATACGAAGGCAGAGATTGCAACTGAAGGCACTTTATTTATAACTAGTTAAACATACGACATTATGTCTATAGCATCATAGGTACAAGTTTATAGCAAAACTAGGTAAATAAACTTATTACATAGCTAGCCATTTTCAGTTTCTTCTAACTTAAAAGACAGTTCTACTAATTGAGGACTCCGATACAACGGAGCCCTCTGCCCGGCCAACAGTTGCTGCATAAACTAGCATTACTTTGGAGTTGTTGTTACCATCTAACCTCGACGAATGAGTCCCCTCAAGTCCTCGTTCTCCTTGTTCAAGAAATCGAGACGTGATTGAAGAATGTTGATCATAGCTTGAGCTCTCATCACTTCAATCTTCGCGGTCTCCCTTTCCATGGAGACGTTTAGTATCTGGTTCTCTAAATTGCTAATGAACTTCAAGTAACCTGGAGGAACAGATTTTTCAAGATTGGAAGAGTCAAAATTAAAGGAGTTAGTAGGTGGAGCTTCTTTTGGTTCATCTAACAAGGGAAATGTTAAGAGAGTAGGGGAGTAAGTTGTCGTCATCGTCTTTGTTGGTGGATCCTGTTGGCTAGTGGTTGAATCTTCAGAACCATTTGCATGGCTAGAGCTAGGATCATCATGCTTGGATCTTTTGCTTTGAGATAAAGAGAGTAGTTCGAGATCCTCTGACCTTTCCCTCTTGCAAACAAACGAAAGAGCTCGAGGCTCAAACAGGTTCTCACTTACGCAAGGAGCCTTACCACGCACATCCTGCTTTGGACATCCAACCGTTAGCGACAAGGAAAGAATTACCTATAACATATTAAAGCATACCCAAGCATCAAGTTATGCATAAGATCACAATATTCAACATGCTAGCACATATTTATGGAGCTTCAGGTATGTAATGTCATTAACACGAGCACTAACGAATAAATTTAACAACAAAGCACGGTTTTATCCATAGCTACAATCATCGCTAAACAAACTCACAGCCAACCATATCAGAAAACTAATGCATCACTGTTTTTGCAAGATGAAGTTCATCCCCTGGGGTTAGCAATGAGTGTCCAGATAAAACACTTGAGGATGAAAATATAAACGATTTGTGGCACCGTCTCCCGTACGATTATCTGGAAATTAAAGGGAATGGCTACACAAGGGAGCTTCAGACTTCTCTAATAAGAAGGGGAGAAGTAAAAAAAGCATAAAAAAGGCAAGTGTATCACACATTTTCAACAAATAATTTATGATCTCGTAATCTAATGTAAGCGAGTGTATCACACGTTCACGACTCAATTATTAGATCTAGTGTAACCCTTGACAAAGAGGCAGTCAAAGTTTCTCGTTAAGGTAGGGCATAGAAAACTAGGAATTGGCTAGCTCTACTCCGTAAGTACACATATTGTTACCTCCGTGATAACTGCACCTGCCTGTGAGAATCTAGAAAAACTAATTTTGATTGTCACGTAATCTAAAAGAGATAAATCTGCAGTTTCAGCTATTCTTATTTAGAAGTTTTGACTATTTGACATGCGATAAAATGAGAAATTAATGCATGAAATGAGTAGCGGAGAGGCTGAATATTTGAAGAAAGCTAGACTTTAGAGGGCAAACTTATACTTGGAGACAGAGAAGCCGAGAGACTGAATATCAGTCCATTGAGGACAGAAAACAACCACTCAGCCAGTTTGTACCTCTCACCGAACAAAAGTGAGCTAGAATGAAACCTCAGAAACACAAGTTCTTTTCGCGCTCTACTTGGGGCAACAAAAAATTATGACACGATACTGAACATAATTTAATTGAGAAACTACTGTGTTCTAACAGAAACCGATGCTCCTGAAGAACGGTAATACAAAGAGAACCAAGAGAAAATAAAACGTGGCAGATGTTCTTGCAATTAAAAACTATAAGGGTTTAGGTTTCTAAAGAAAAATCATACTAGGAGAAAACGACAAATGAAAAAAAAAACTGCCTCTACATGTAACGACTCGCAATTAAAAGCAAAAAGGGTTTGAGTTTCCAAAAGCAACCGTACAAGGAGAAAGAAGAAAACCTAGAAAACCAGCAAATATTCTTGCAATTAAAAAACACCGATCTAACATGTAACGACAATAGCATTCATATTTTCTTGTAATAGTAAGTGGTATCTATCCGCATTAATACCAGCGCCAAAAAGGGCAGAAGTTGTATTTATCCGGATTAATAGTTGCGGCGCAAAGAGCAGAAATAGGCAATATTAGGATTTAATGCAACAATTCATGTAACATCGAAGATCATGAGAATATGAACCTGGTCAAACTCATTTCCCTCGACTCGTGCTTCATCACCTTTGGCCACGTCAGCCTCTGTTACTCCTCCGGCAACCAGAGGGGCTGTGTCGTCATCCCATTCCTCCTCAATAAATGGTGCGTATCTGTCGCCATTAGGAGGCCCTAATCCACTTTTCTGGAAGATCCGACAGAGTACAAAGGCATCCTATTTCCTCGCAAACAAACAGAACACATTAATTCAAAACTTCATTTAGAAGTAGGTTTACAATCCATACATTTTCCAATATCAAATTCGCACCTGCACAACTCCAGCTGCATCCAATTCTTTATCGTCAAGTCTGTACTCATGCATTACCCAGTTAGTTCTCTCTCCATCAGGAGCTCGACCCTTATGGAAAACAAGCGTTTTCTTCATCCCAATGACTTTAGAATTGTGGATCACATTACGATCCTTTCCAGTAGCTTTCCAGTAGCCCTCTCCAGTGGCTCTATTAAGTCTAGATCCATTCCCATACTTCCTATCTACAGGGCTGAAAAAATACCACTCTAAATCTCTGGTCTTCAGAGCTGAATATTCTGTGCAAGAAAGACCAAATGTTAATGCATCAAAATCAATGACTACAAAGTTCAAGAGAAGAATGTGTCTTATCACATAAGAAATTGATAACACATCCAAACAAAAACTGCACAAAGTGACAAAGAAAAAATGCATTTCTTATGTAGAGGCGTTACAACGGGTTTTGCTTGAACGTTGGACTTTAGTCTGAAGTGAACTGAAAATAGTATAAACCTTGTCCATACATGAGCTTATTAGTATTCTAAAAGACCTTAAACTACATATCACCAATTCCTTCTGACCCTTCTTCTTTAAAAAACAGCGAAAAAGAAAGACGTGTATCTATAAACTAAAAACTCAATCTTTATGGCAAATCAACCTTAAAGATACAATGTTCATATTTAAAAAAAAAAAAAATCCATTAAAACTCCAAGCTCCATTTTTCTTTGCAATCAATTGAAATTAAACAAATCTTTATGATAAATCAACCTTGAAGATATATTTTGCTTATTTACAAAAAAGAATTCCATTAGAACTCAAAAAGATTTGTATCCATTTGCTGAAAATTCTATCTTCATGGTAAATCAACCTTAAAGATGCATTTTTCTTATTGAAAAGAACTCCATTAGAACTCCAAACTCTATTTTTTCCAAACAATTAAAATTAACACATCCCTCAAACAAATCTTTACGATAAATCAACAAGATACATTTTTCTTACTTGCAAAAAAAATTCCATTAGAACTCCAAATATTTGTAACCATGTACTAAAAATTCAATCTTTATGGTAAAATCAACCTTAAAAGATACATTTTTCTAACTTGCACCAAAAAAAAATAATTTAAAACTCAAAGCTCCTTCTTCGCAATCAATTGAAATTCACTCATCCCTTAAAAAAATCTTTACGATAAATCAAATACATTTTTCTTGCAAGCAAAAAAAATTTCATTAAAACTCCAAAAAAACTGTAAACCATATATTAAAAATTCAATCTTTATGGTAAAATCAACTTAAAAATACATTTTTCTTACTTACAACCAAAAAAAAAAAAATTTAAAACTCGAAGTTCCTTTTTTGCAATCAATTGAAATTCACTCATCCCTTGAACAAATCTTTATGATAAATCAAATACATTTTTCTTACTAGCAAAAAAAATTCCATTAGAACTCCAAAGATTTGTAACCATATATTAAAAATTCAATCTTTATGGTAAAATCAACTTAAAAGATAACATTTTTCTTACTTACAACCAAAAAAAAAAAAAAACTTTAAAACTGGAAGCTGCTTTTTCACAATCAATTGAAATTCACTCATCCTTTAAACAAATCTATATGATAAAAATCAACCATCAAGATACATTTTATTTTTTTTAAAAAAAAAAAAGCTTTAAAAACTCTGAGCTCCATTTCTTTGAAATCAATTGAAATTAACTCATCCCTCAAAACACACATGATAAAATCATAAAATGTAGTTAAAATTCATCAAAAAAAAAACATATAACATAAACAAAGAAACCACATGCAAACCTGCAGATAAAATCACAAAAAAAAAATTGAAAATTCATATCAGCTGCCCAAAATTACAAAAAAAAAAAATATGATTAAAAAAAATTCACAAAAATTAACAAACCTTTAAGGTCCCAAGGCTCAGATTTGTAAACATCAATTTCAGCAACAGCCTCAACTCGAAATGGTTTCCCACAAGCCTTCCTCCTCAAATAGTACCTCACCAATTCCTCATCAGTTGGATGAAACCTGAATCCCGGTGCTAAAGACGTCGCCGAAAAAACTCCCACTACTCTTCTCGGCGCCACTGCCGGCACCGGCTTCACCGGCTGCACCGGCCCCACCGGTGCCGGTGCTAAAACAAGTGCACCCTCTTGCTCCATTTCTGGAACCTAAAAAAAAATTCAAAAAAAATCAAAACATACCAAAAAACAGTATTTTTTGTTCTAAAAACTAAAAAATCACACCAAACTCACCAAAAAACAGAGAAAAAAAATTCTTTTCAAGAAACCCACCAGAGAAACAACAGATACATATAAAATAAACAGAGAGAAGTATAAAAGGGTGTTAGGTTTGTGAAGATTAGAAGTGAAGCAAAGCTATATAAAGGAGAAGAAGGGGGTAGGGGTGGGGGGGTTTGAGGGGGGTGGGGTGTGGGGGTGTTGATGATAACTTGGATAATAGTGTAAAAGAAATGAAGTAAGCTAAGAAGGGCTATTGCCCATCGGTTAAGCAAGGGAAGATAGGAATGGATGCTTGCTTGACACGGAAATCGAAAATCCAAGAAAAAGCCATTGAAATGGGGAGTTGGGGGTTGGGGGTATTGGGGGGGGGGGGGTGAGGGCTAAACACAAAAAAGCAAAGATTAATGACTTATAGGCAACTTATTGTGTGAACAGATGCTTAGCTGTTTTGTTTTGTTTTTTTTCATTCTTTTTTTAAAAAAAAAAATATATATGAATGAAATTGTAACTGATATTTCGAGTTCGAATCTCTGGATATTGAATAATAAAATTATTTTTGTTAGAAATATTTTATTGTTAGAACAAAATGCAAAAAAAAAAAAATTTTATCAGACTTAAATGTAGAACGAAAAATTAATTAAAAAATAGTATAAATTGATAGTTCTATTTTTTTTATAATCAATATCAATAACAAAAAAGGATTATGCTGAATTTATTTGGTTTGACTAAAAATATAAAGACTAAATTAATTGATGTTTAACGTATTTTAAAATTATATAAAAAGTAATATAAATCATAATAGTTAATAATTTAAATTATTTTAGAAATTATATAAAAAGTATTATAGTTATACTCTATGAAATGTATAATAAGTCATAATAGTTAACAATTTAGAATATTTGAAAAATAGTGGTCAAAGCAAGTAGATTTTGATTGTCTAGATAGCAATTAAGAAATTAAATTGAAATGGAGGGATTAGATAATTTAAAGTTTTAAATATACGTTACGCTTAAAAAGTTATGATTAAAGAAAATATTATTTGACTGTAATTAATAATTAAGAAAATAAACAGATTAAAATGAAGACAGTCAATTTTTATATTGACTAATAATCTAACTTTTAGATTGATCAATTAATGAGATATTAATATTTATGACTTCCTTTTGATATTATAAATCTTATAAGAAAAAAAACTTTTTTTTTAATCTTGTCTAGTTAATCATTATCACATAGATTGAAATGGAAGAGTTAGGTTGATACTATTAATGAGATTATTAATATTTATGACTTGTATAATATTATAAGTTTTTTCTAAAAAAAAAATTGTGTCTAGTTAATAATGATCAAAGCAAGTAGCTTGTAATTATTCAGATACTAATTAAAAAACAAATTGAAATAGAGAAAGTAACAATTTTTCTATATTAAATGATAATTAAAGTTTTTTCCATAAAAAAAAATATAGTTAAAGTTTTAAATATACGTTACACTTAAAAAGTTATGGTCAAAGATAATAGCATTTGACTGTTTAACTAAGAAAAAAAAACAAAATAAAAAGTAATATCTTTTATATTGACTAATATTTGAACTTTTAGATTGATGTAATGAGATGATTGAATATCTATGACTTGTTTTATATTATAAGTTTTTTTAAAAAAAAAAATTAATTTTGCGTCTAATTAATCAATTATCATATGGAAGAAAAGAATATTACTAATTACTTGCTTTAATTTATATAATATAAGTTGATCTAGAAAAAGTTATTTTTATTTTTATTTCTCATCCTTTTTTTATAGTTCTTGAGATACTCTTTTTCTCAAAATAAACTTCTTAAATAGCTCCCCGTTTTTATTTTTGTTGCTTTATCAATAAAAATACAATGTACTTATTTTTAAAGTGGAATTTTTTAACACGATTTTTAATTAATTGAGTGCTAAAGAAAATATTGAATATCTTATAGAAAATCAAAAGAACATCTCACTTAATTAATACTTACAATCGAAATCGAACAATACAAATTATATATAAATATTATATCAAATATTAATTAATTATTTTTCATACTCTAAATCAAGTTAATAAATTGAAACAGACAAAGTATAAATAATTATTAAAACATAAAGCTCGATGTTAATACTCAATGTTTTAACTATTTTTTAATCATAAAAATGACAAATTAAGTAAATACAAAATAAGAGATAAGAAATGAAATAAATAAAAGAAGTGAAGTTCTTCACGCTAACTTCACTTTTTATTTTGTTTTGTGTGATTTTTTCTTCATCTATTTTTGTTTTTTTGTTTACTTTTGGAAAAAAGGCTCTTAGGCAGTTTCACAAAATGACATTTTTTAAAAGCCTTTTTAGTTGGGAGAGTGACGGTTTAAGGTTTTTTATTTACTACTATATGTTACAAAAGTTTGGTTTGGGATTTTTAGGTTCAAAGATTAATTATGTGTGGTTTGGAAGTAAAATATTTAACTACCATTTCATAATTATAATAAATATGATACAGAGAAATAAAACTTAAAAAGATGAATTATGTCATCTTTTTTAAAATTTATATGTCATATTAAATTATTAAGAAAATAAATACGGAAAGAAAAGGCATATCGAATTCATAAAAAAAAAAAAAATTCAAATGATGAAAACTTAAATTTGTTAACTACTAGTATATTCTAAAAGAGTTTGGTTGGGGATTTTTAGGTTTTAAAGATTAATTGTGGTCGGTTTGGGAAGTAAAATGTTTATCTATAGTTGCACAGTTATAATAAATACGATAAAGAGAGAATCAAAATTTAAAAGATGAAATGTGTCATCTTTTTCAAGATCATATGATATTAAATTATCGAAAAAGTAAATACGAAAGTCGAAGAATATCGAACTTATGAAAATAAATTAATAACCTCTTAAGTAAAAATGTAAAGTATTTTTATGGTTATTTTAATTGATAGGGTATTAAACGATCCGATTTAGAGATCATAGCCCTATTTATAAATATATGCACAACATTTTGTTAACTACAAGTGTATGCTAAAAGAGTTTGGTCGGGGATTTTTAGGTTTTAAAGATTAATTGTGTTCGATTTGGGAAGTAAAATGTTTATCTATAGTTGCACAATTATAATAAATACGAAAAGAGAGAAGTAAAACTTAAAGATGAAATGTGTTATCAAATTATCGAAAAACTAAATACAAAAAGTCGAAGAATACTGAACTTATGAAAATAAACTAATAACCTCTTAAGTAAAAATGTAAATTGTTCTTCTCATATTTTTAATGAAAAGATATTAAACGATCTGATTTATAGATCATAACCCTATTTATAAATATATGCACAATATTTTGTTAACTACAAGTGTATGCTAAAAGAGTTTGGTTGGGGATTTTTAGGTTTTAAAGATTAATAGTGTTCGGTTTGGGAAGTAAAATGTTTATCTATAGTTGCACAATTATAATAAATACGATAAAGAGAGAATTAAAACTTAAAGATGAAATGTGTCATCTTTTTTAAGATCATATGATATCAAATTATCGAAAAAGTAAATACGAAAAGTCGAAGAATACCAAACTTATGAAAATAAATTAATAACCTCTTAAGTAAAAATGTAAATTATTTTTCTCGTTATTTTAATTGATAGGGTATTAAACGATCCGATTTAGAGATCATAGCCCTATTTACAAATATATGCACAACATTTTGTTAACTACAAGCGTATGCTAAAAGAGTTTGGTTGGGGATTTTTAGGTTTTAAAGATTAATTGTGTTCGTGTCACGACCCAAAACGAGCCGCGAGTGGCACCCACACTTATCTTTCTATGTGAGCGAACCAACAAATCTAAACCCCAACATTTACCAATATTTCAACCATAGTGAACAAAATATAATGCGGAAGACTTAAAACTTATTAACGAAAATCAATTGAATAATTTCTAAAACTCAATACTTATTATTCCCAAAATCTGGAAGTCATCACATCAAGAACATCTATCATCGAATTTCTAAATCTAAGAGTATTTAAGAAGCTAAAAATAGTTAAAAGATGGTCCATGTCCGAACTTCAAGACATCAAGACTTAAAGGAGAGAATCCAGCACGAGCTAGGAACAATAGCTCACCCTGAATTCTGATATGCTGGAGACTGGCTAGAGTTGAGGGCGAGTCGAAGTCGATGGCACGCTTGCTGCACTCCACAAATAACAAACAAGAAAATTACAAGTAGGGGTCAGTACAAGGAACAAGTACTGAGTAGGTATTATCGGCCAACTCAGAATAGAAAGCAATATACATTGAATAATAATATAAAATCAACCATAGTACTTAACAGGTGACAATCAACAAGTACAATAACCATTGGCAACAACACCAAGCATACCCATGAGGACTGAAACCTCCACACCATACTCATTTGGGGAAAAAGGTTCTTCGAATTGAGTATATTAACATAATTCAAGATTACTTCTCTTCATTATTATTGTGTCGGAACGTGACACTCCGATCCCCTAATTCTACATGTCGGAACGTGACACCCGATCCCTTAATGCTACGTGTCTGAACGTGACACCCGATCCCTTAATACTACGTGTCGGAACGTGACACCCGATCCCTTAATTCTACGTGTCAGAACATGACACTCCGATCCCCTAATTCTACGTGTCGGAACGTGACACCCGATCCATTTATCTCATTACTTTAGTTCATCAAGCCTTCTTTATGTCAAGGCATCATCTTAATGGAGAGGGCTAAGATTAAAGATTTCCACAATCACAACATACAAACACACACCAAGCATATAGAAGACTTTACAATACTATCCAACACATATCGATCGCTATTTTGAGTTTATCTATCAGATAGAAACAAATCATAATCTACCTCCACCGAAGAATCGCGATCAAGCAAGTTACTTCTCAATGCCTTTGCTTCCTCTTCGCTTTCCCTTTTCTCGCTCGTTCTCCCTCTCTCTGTTCTTTTTATTTTTCCTCTCCAAATTCTTTTTCTTTTACCCTAATTATCGTATAATCAATTATAAAAGATGATAAAAGTAACCCACTATTTATTTCAAGGTTATCTCCTTTAACCCCCAAGTAAATAAATTATTAAACTTACCCCACTAATTTCATAAAGTTTGTCATGAATGGTCCAAAACACCCCCTTTAAAACTTTTAGCAGAAATCCGACCCAGTCAGGGTTACGCAACTCGTGACGGTCCGTCGTATCTGCGACGGTCCGTCCTGCAGGTCCGTCACAAAGTTCAGAGACTCAATCAGTAAAGAGGTTTGTGACGGTCCGTCGTATCTTCGACGGTCCGTGCTGCAATTTCGTCGCGAAGTTCAGAGAGTTGATCCCAGTACCCAGATTTTCGAGTTGAAGTGTTTTGGAACGGAAACTCTCGACGGACCGTTGTGCATATGACGCTTCGTCCTACCTATCGTCGAGGGCAATGAGGAGGGCAATAGAAGAAATTACACAAGTGTGAGACGACGGAGTCCATCACGGTCCGTCGTGACCATGACGGTCCGTCGTGTGATCCGTCGACCCAGTCAGTTTTTATCAAAACTAGTTTTACTGCTCGAACTGACTAAACCGGTCGTTACAGTTCGATTTAGGAAGTAAAATGTTTATCTATAGTTGCACAATTATAATAAATACGAAAAGAGAGATGTAAAACTTAAAGATGAAATGTGTTATCAAATTATCGAAAAATTAATACAAAAAGTCGAAGAATACTGAACTTATGAAAATAAACTAATAACCTCTTAAGTAAAAATGTAAATTGTTCTTCTCATATTTTTAATGAAAAGATATTAAACGATCCGATTTATAGATCATAACCCTATTTATAAATATATGCACAATATTTTGTTAACCATAAGTGTATGCTAAAAGTTTGGTTGGGGATTTTATGTTTTAAAGATTAATAGTGTTCGGTTTGGGAAGTAAAATGTTTATCTATAGTTGCACAATTATAATAAATACGATAAAGAGAGAATTAAAACTTAAAGATGAAATGTGTTATCAAATTATCGAAAAAGTAAATACAAAAAGTCAAAAAATACTGAACTTATGAAAATAAATTAATAACCTCTTAAGTAAAAATGTAAATTGTTCTTCTCGTTATTTTTAATGATAAGGTATTAAACGATCCGATTTAGAGATCATAACCCTATTTATAAATATATGCACAACATTTTTTTAACTACAAGTGTATGCTAAAAGAGTTTGGTTGAGGATTTTTAGGTTTTAAAGATTAATTGTATTCGATTTGGGAAGTAAAATGTTTATCTATAGTTGCACAATTATAATAAATACGATAAAGAGAGAATTAAAACTTAAAGATGAAATGTGTCATCTTTTTTAAGATCATATGATATCAAATTATCGAAAAAGTAAATACGAAAAGTCGAAGAATACCAAACTTATGAAAATAAATTAATAACCTCTTAAGTAAAAATGTAAATTATTTTTCTCGTTATTTTAATTGATAGGGTATTAAACGATCCGATTTAGAGATCATAACCCTATTTACAAATATATGCACAACATTTTGTTAACTACAAGCGTATGCTAAAAGAGTTTGGTTGGGGATTTTTAGGTTTTAAAGATTAATTGTGTTCAGTTTGGGAAGTAAAATGCTTATCTATAGTTGCAAGTTATAATAAATACGATAAAGAGAGAATCAAAATTTAAAAGATGAAATGTGTCATCTTTTTCAAGATCATATGATATTAAATTATCGAAAAAGTAAATACGAAAAGTCGAAGAATGTCGAACTTATGAAAATAAATTAAAAACCTCTTAAGTAAAAATGTAAATTATTTTTCTCGTTATTTTAATTGATAGGGTATTAAACGATCCGATTTAGAGATCATAGCCCTATTTATAAATATATGCACAACATTTTGTTAACTACAAGTGTATGCTAAAAGAGTTTGGTTGGGAATTTTTAGGTTTTAAAGATTAATTGTGTTCGATTTGGGAAGTAAAGTGTTTATCTATAGTTGCACAATTATAATAAATACGATAAAGAGAGAATTAAAACTTAAAGATGAAATGTGTTATCAATTATCGAAAAAGTAAATACGAAAAGTCGAAGAATACGAAACTTATGAAAATAAATTAATAACTTCTTAAGTAAAAATGTAAATTATTTTTCTAGTTATTTTAATTGATAGGGTATTAAATGATCCGATTTAGAGATCATAGCCCTATTTATAAATATATGCACAACATTTTGTTAACTACAAGTGTATGCTAAAAGAGTTTGGTTGGGGATTTTTAGGTTTTAAAGATTAATTGTGTTCGATTTGGGAAGTAAAATGTTTATCTGTAGTTGCACAATTATAATAAAGACGATAAAGAGAGAATCAAAACTTAAAGATGAAATGTGTCATCTTTTTCAAGATCATATGAAATCAAATTATCAAAAAAGTAAATATAAAAAGTCGAAGAATACCAAATTTATGAAAATAAATTAATAACTTCATAAGTAAAAATGTAAATTATTTTTCTCGTTATTTTAATGAAGGGTATTAAACAATCCAATTTAGAGATCATAGCCCTATTTATAAATATATGCACAACATTTTGTTAACTATAAGTGTATGCTAAAAGAGTTTGGTTGGGGATTTTAGGTTTTAAAGATTAATTGAGTTTGGCTAGGGAAGTAAATCATATATCTACAATTGCACAATTATAGTAAATACAATACAGAGAGAATCGAAACTTAAATATGAAATATATCATTTTTGTAAAGATTATATTATGTACAGCGAATCATTAAAAACGCTATACTGAAAGCAGAACTATAATTGAATTCATGAAAATAAATTAATGACTATTTAAATAAAAACGCAAATTGTATTCATTTCCAATTATGTGATGCTATAAAGAAAACATAACAAAATGTCTGATTTTGAAAATCATAACCCTACTTATAAATATATACACAAATTTTGCGTATTTCTAATTTAATGAATCATTAAATTAAAAATTACATATAAAATGTTATATTTTATAGAGTGTCTTTTAAATTCGTTTGATTTTAAAATTTATTATTATTTTGAATTAAATCTTTTTAAAATAGTAATGATGACCAATAACATACCTAATGTATTATAATGACATATCCAAGCCAATAAATTTCAGCATATCTTTCATATACATTTGGAATATCTTTTATATATGTATCATTTTATATATAATTATAGTTGAAACTTGAAAAGCATTTTCACTTATTTTAATTATTAAAATTATGTATAAGTATTTGCGTGTTAAAATTGTCTAGGTTTCTTGAGCATGGCACCAAACTCTTATTAGGAATGATTTATTAGACTTGGAACATAAAAGTTATTTAACTTCATAAAAAGTAATTCACTTAATGCATCGTTACGTGAATCGAGTATCTTCATTCAAGCGATATTAATATGAAATAAAATAAAGTTTAAAGTTTATGGGGTAGGGAAACGGATCGAGTCAATTAGGCTTGATGATTTGAGTAAAGAAAATGAGATTAGAATTATGCCGGAAAAAAGAAGAAGCAAAGTTATAGATAGCATGGCCAATCATCAACGATAAAGAAAACTCTTTCTAAATCAGATTGTGTTAATCGGGCCTTCAAACATACAAAATACATCGAAATCAAGACTAGAATACTAAAAGAAGATGTCTCCTTTAAAAAATAAACTTCTACAATTTTTTTCTATCTAAAGAAATCCTGCTCCGATCACGAGTCACTAAACCCTAAAAAACTTGGTCAACAAATTAAGTAGAAGGGAAAAGGGTCTGATATACCCCTCGTTATAAAAGTGGCTCATATATGCCCCTACCGTTATAAAAACGGCTCACATATACCCATGTCTTTACAAAAATGGCTCACATATACCCTTCATTTAACGGAAGTTAAAAAATTAGTTTTAAATTTATATTTATCACTTCTAATTTTTTTTAAAAAAATATTTAGGGGTATATATGATTCTTTTATTATAATTATTTGAATTTCTTATTCTTATTTTATTTTTTTCTTTCATTCCTTAGTTTAAAGAAAAAAAATTAAACTATTTTTTTTTTGTGTATTGTAATTTAAATTCGTATTCGAAGAAAAAATTTGGTCATCTACAATAAGTTTTACAAGAATATTAGTGAAACATAAATAAATTCGATTATCAAAATAATAATTATAAATTAGTCATTGAAACAAAAAAGTCAAAAAAAAAATGTTTGACGAGGATTAAATTTACTCATATGAGATTATATTTTTTAGAAAAAATAATAAAAATTTAGATTAAAATTATTTTTTTTCATTATCGTTAGAGAAAAAGGGTATATGTGAGTCATTTGTTTTACGAGTAGGGGTATATATGAGCCACTTATCAGCACTAAATGACAAAGTTGAGGTGTATATCAGACCCTTTTCCCCAAGTAGAAAATAGGGAGGTGTTTAGGCTATCAATTTTTTTAAAAAAAAAATAAATAAAGGGACAAAAATTTTAAAAATTATTTAGAATGAAACAAAAAATATCACTATATTATATAATAAAAACATTATTTGCTTCAAATTCTTCTCTTTTCTTCCAAGTCAATTTCTACCTCATAAAAGATAAAATAAAATCTTCTTATATTTTCAAGACCCTACATATAAAATTTAAACATGATATTTACTGTAATTTTATAGGTATGATTTTTGAAGCAACACTATACAATCATTACCCACCTAGATAAAGTTGATTGATTGTATATGATTTGCATGGCAAGTTATTAAAATGTATATAATAAAAATAATCATTTCAACTATAGTTTTTCTTTCTTTCTTTTTTTTGGTTGAAATTATCTTCCATTAATTTAATAAATACTCCACAGATATATACAGGCTTTCATCATGAAAATTTTCTTTTCTTTTGAAGGAATGACATGTTTTGTCAATTTTGACAAGTTATTATAAAGCTTTATAAAGTTAACCAAATATTATCCAACAAATAGAAAAAGAAAGAAAAAAATTAAATTATTTACCAGAAGAAGACAATTCAACTAAAAAAAAATAAAAAAAAATAATTTATAGGGCCCAATTCAGTTCAAAATCATGTGAGAAATACGGCCATAATTAATTGGTGCATATAGTCCATTTTAAGTAAGCTGGCATCATGATTCATTTCAACTATACTTTTTTTTTCTACTTTTATTTTACATTTATTTCTTTAAAAAATATTTTTTAAAAATAGTTTATTGCCCAATAGAACTCATGAATTTGCCTAATGGATTATATTAAATCGATTAAAAAAGGTTTATATAATATGAAATTATTTCGAATTTTAATTTATAAAATATTTTTTTTCTTTTTCACGTGAGTAACGAATTGTCAACGCTGTATGAAAAATTAGTATCAAGATCAGGTTAAAGCTTGCATGTATAAAAGAGAGTAATAATTTTTTTCATATTCAAGATTGAAACATTAAAATTTCTTTGTTAAAGACGAAAAAATTATCTATATCCTAACATAATCCTTGATGAGTCGTATAAAATCAATATATATCAAGATAATTAGTTTTAAACTCTAAATAATGAGCGAATAAAACTTGTTTAATTTAAATGCATGCTTGTGAGCAAAAATTATAGAATAATTGATTATTATATCATCAACAATTTAAATGTTATTATAAGTTTCTAATAAACAAAATATAAAACTAAAAATAAATTTTTAAAAGGATTGCAAAACTAATTGCACGAATAATATTATCCTTTAAATGATAATTTTATTTAAATAATAAGTTAATAAATAAAGTAAAAATGGTGTGATAATCTAATAATGTAAATTATTGATTATTGAACTCATGATTTTCTTGTCACTCAAACAATAACTCGTTATTTTTTTATATATTAAAAATAAATAATTAACTTTTTTTTTTAATTTTAAGAGAGAGTTTTTGGATTTTTTTTGAAAATGACATTTGCATGATCAATTGTTTTTTATTTGTTGGTCAAAGTGACTTGTGCAAGAATACATAGGACCCACAGATACAAAAACTTTAGTAGTAATATTTTTAAAAAATAAATAAATAAATGAAGATGTGTATTTTAAAATGTTTTAGATAGGAATAAAATCAATGTAACCCAATCATTGATACTCCCTCAGTCTAAAATTATTTATCATATTTTTCATTTAAATACCCTTATAAGAAAATAATGGGACCTAAGTATGCATTAAGATAAATTTTTTTCATTTTACACTATTGATATTTTTATAGTGATCTTTAAGAGTAATTATTATTGAAGATTAAAAAAATAAATGAATTATTAATCTTTCTTTAGACTACTAAAATACATATAACTCACACATTAATTTAAAAAATATGATTGATAATTTGAAATAAAAAAAGTAATAATATGCACCAAAAAAATTAGATTATTAAAAACATTCAGAATTTCAATATAATTTGTAGAGAAAAAGGATAAATACATCTCTGAACTATCGTAAATAGTATGTATATATCATTCGTCAGATTCTTAGGATATTAGGGGCACCGTCCAAAAACTAAAACAGATATACCCTTTATACTAACAGACATACACGTATTATAATCATATACACCAACTTGATATTTATTAAATATTGAATTGAAGGATAAGATTGTGTCACGTGTTCCTATTTAATTTTTCGTTAAAGTAAAGAGTACATATATACTCTAATTTTTGAACGATAGTGATATTAATATCTTAAAAATATGATAAAATATATCTATATACGATAATTTGAAAATATATTTATTATTTTTTCCTAATTTTTAAGTAAGATATTTAAGTGATCACTCTTGAGTGAAAATAGCTACGCCACCAATAGTATAGTATAGTAAAGTAAAGTGTGAATATGAATAAAATGAAGGGCATTGATGTGTGTGAAAAAATAATAGTAATAATAATAATAAAGTATACAAAGTAGTAAAGAAGTGCAAGTAAAGTAAACCCTTTTTTGCTAATCCGTTAAGAAACCTCTCAATTCTTTGGCCTCGTGTTTCTTCCATTAATTGTTACACATCCCAAACTACCCCCACCCACCCCACCCCCCACCCCCACCCAACCAAAAAAAATATATTAATATTTTTTTAAAAAGTCTATTCGTTAAACAAATATCAAATATTGAGATGAAAAATATATAATTTCATTATGAAATATATGTTGTTTGACTTCTTTTTATCATTCTCGCTTGTTTTTCATGTTGAATAAAGGAATAATGCTCAAGTACCCTCTCAATTTATGTCCGAAATCTCAGAGACACACTTATACTATACTAAGGTCCTATTACCCCCTGAACTTATTTTATTAATAATTTTTTATCCCTTTTTAGCCTACGTGACACTATCTTGTGGGCCCAACAATGATTGACTTTTTTTTTTCAAACTAGTGCCACGTAGGCTAAAAAGGGGTAGAAATTACTTATAAAATAAGTTCAAGGGATAATAGGACCTTAGTATAGTATAAGTGTGTCTCTGAGATTTCGGGCATAGGTTAAGGGGATACTCGTGCATTTTCCCTTGAATAAAATTTATAATTATAAAATAGGGTATGGAAAACGAGTTTTTACTAGTGTATGATATTTATTTGAAAATATATAATTATAGATAATGAATGGATACCAAATATATCTAAATTACAAAATCTAACTTAAGATGTAAGGATCGCCAATATAATATAAAAAAAACATATATTTACCTTATAAGAGATCGATTGTGAGATTCTTAAACAGTTACTTTCGCAAATATATACCTTCAAAGACGGAAAGATCCAAATATATACCTCCTTAACCCAACATTAGCTTAAGATGCGAAAATTATTCAAATTATATAAATAGATCATTTATCGGTAAGAATCTAAAGTATGATTCTTTAATACTATGAACTTCTAAATTTTATTATTTTAAAGAATGAGAAGTTTTACAAGTGTTATGTTAAGATACATGCAAATTTCAAAGAGTATTATATAAACATGCAAATATAATTTGACATATTTTAACATAATTTCGATCCAATTAAAAGTTTTTTTTTAGTTATCGTATTCATTTTAAATGCATAAATGGTAAAGAGAGCCACTTTTTTCTTTTATATAAAGAAGATAATAATTAAACTGATTTTAGAAGAGGAGAATGAAAATACAAATACGTAATTAGCAATTAGTTGACTTACTTTACGTTTAACACATTAATTTGATTTTTTTTTGCATGTGTTTAATTATATCAATTAGTTAAATCTATCTTTGGCCATATAACCAAACTTCAAATCACTCCAAATTATAGACCTAAAGATTCTTTTATCTTTGAAGTTAATTACACTCAGCATCACCCCTATTAAAATTATTATTACGTGATCAGCTAGTCACGTCTTCAAATTTTGAAAATAATTTATTATAAAAATGTACGATAAGACTGTGTACCATAAAAGTGTAATAGATATCTTTTTTTATCACTCTACTATTCAGAACTAATAAATAAATGTTCTTTTATTATTATTATTTTTATTAATCTACAAGTAACTAGGGCTCTCGATATTTTATTAGCAACAAAAAGTTACTTGTCAAACATAAAATATAATTCCAAATCCTTAAACTCTCAAAAAGGAAATTCAATTTCTAGACGTATTTAATTTCAAGTGGCTAATATTAATTCATTTTTTTAAAAAAATAAAATAAAAAAATCTTTTATTATTATTTTTTTATTAATCTACAAGTAACTAGGGCTCTCAATATTTTATTAGCAACAAAAAGTTACTTGTCAAACACAAAATATAATTCCAAATACTTAAACTCTCAAAAAGGAAATTCAATTTCTAGACGTATTTAATTTCAAGTGGCTAATATTAATTCATTTTTTTTAAAAAAATAAATAAATTGTATGACAAGTTTCCAAAATATTGCTCACAATGAAAGGTGATAACACGAAAATACAATATCCCTATCACTTTGCAAAATCTTCCATGAAAATAACAAGTTTTTAAAAGTTAAAAAAGAATCTAATACAAGAAAAACAACAAAAGCAAGAAATCAAAAGCTTCAAAAAAATAATAAAACAAAACAAAGCCTAAAATCCACGTTACATTCTAGATATTCCTAAAATATATTATCGATAATTAAAATGTATAACAACATAAGAAAAGAAATCTATTTTTTTTTGTAAAAGATATTCACACAATTAAATAATTATTTATATGATAGTTTCATGAATATTCAATATATTATCTGATAAAAATAATAACTAATCATTATAAACAAATTTTAGTGCTAGAAATCTCTAATAAAATCCCCATCCTTAATCTATAAGATAAAAATACATTACATAATTACCTTCAATAACTTTAACACTAGACGTTCCTAAATTGAAAATTATCTAAAAAGATCAATATAATAAACATTCATATATACTCCAAATCTTTTTAATTTTCTTTTTTCATTTCTTTTTTCTTTAATAATTCACCTGATGTTTGGTGTTTATATTAGAATTTTGACAAAATCTGAATGGTTACACTATATGAATCATTTAAAAGTTGTTAGGACCAAAATAAGCAGGTGTAAACACGGAAGCTAGCAAAGGAAACCTCAAAAGACTACGAGTAAGAAGACAACGAGAAATATACCAAAAGACACAAAGATTTAACGTGGTTCAGTCAATCGACCTACGTCACAAAGGAAACAATCCACTATAAATATGAGAGTACAAAATACAGAGGGAAACAACATCTACCAATTCACTCGGAATACATGGGAGGTTCACACAAGTGATAACTTATCAAGCTTGTGACCCATAAATTATTCCCTAACCAAAACTCTCAAAGCCCTTAAGACTACATTATGAATGCTGATTAAGTTAGAATGAACATGTCTCTATTTATAGAGTCCTAAACCTTTTTCTACTAGAAAAAAGATTAGTCAATCTAAAATCTTTTCCTAAAAGAAAAATCTATTTATGATAAAAAATCAGGACAAATAAAACCCAACAAAAGTAACATTTTCAACATGATTTTTTCATACTCAAAATTTAAATTCGTAAACTCTATAATTTATTCTACCGCAGCACCATAACGTATGTTGGTCTTTTCATGACCCATCCAAAAGAGAATTTTGCACTTTCATCATGAATATTTGCATAAAAAATATGGAGCAAAAAGTAGAAAAGAAGAAAGTTGAGGAAAAGGAAAAAAAAGGTTTGAAAATAAAAAAGGGTTTGAATGAACATAATATAGAAATATAGGTCCTTTTTTGGCACAAGTTTAGTCAACAATAAAGTAAAGAGCATCTTAAATAAGATAACTTTTTTTTTGTCCACGTCTTCTCTTCTTGCTCAAGCAAACAAGTATATATATATATATATATGGGAAAAGGGTCTGATATACCCCTCAACTTTGTCATTTGGAGCTGATATACCCCTCGTTATAAAAGTGGCTCATATATGCCCTTACCGTTATACAAACAGCTCACATATACCCCTGCCGTTACAAAATGGCTCACATATACCCTTCATTTAACGGAAGTTAAAATATTAGTTTAAAATTTATATTTATTACTTCTAATTTTTTCTAAAAAATTATTTAGGGGTATATATGATTCTTCTATCAAAGTTCAAGGTATATTTAATTTTTTTCAAACATAAATTATTTTTTGACTTCTTTTATTATAATTATTTGAGTTTCTTATTATTATTTTGTTTTTTTTTTTCATTCCTTAGTTTAAAGAAAAAAATTAACTATTTTTTTGTGTGTATTGTAATTTAATTTTGTATTCGAAGAAAAAATTTGGTCATCTACAATAAGTTTTACAAGAATATTAGTGAAACATAAATAAATTTGATTATCAAAATAATAATTATAAATTATTCATTGAAACAAAAAAAAAGTAAAAAAAAATATGTTTGACCAGGATTAAATTTACTCATATACGATTATATTTTTTAGAAAAAAATAATAAAAATTTAGATTAAAATTATTATTTTTTCATTTCCGTTAGAGGAAAAGGATATATGTGAGTCATTTGTTTACAAGTAGGGGTATATATGAGTCACTTTCATAACAAAGGGTATATCAGCTGTAAATGACAAAGTTGAGGGGTATATCAGACTCTTTTCCCTATATATATAAATGATTTTTTAAAAAATATAATTTTTGCCCCTCAAAATGGAATTTAATTAATTAATTAATTAGTGGAGCCACATTAAATAATCACATCACACTGCCACCCTTTGACTGGTCCAAAATTGAGGTTGCCATGCCCCTCAAGTAACATCATCCTTTAAATATAGAAATAATATTTATTTACTTTTATTTGATCGTATTAAGGTCCTGATTAATTTAAACTCACGACAAATCAATAATTATTAATGTATTTATTCCATATTATTTTTGTACGTTCTATAAATAATCTCTAAACTTCTTACATTTATCTAGAACTTTTATTATATGCATGATGAGTTTACATAATTCATTTAGCAGAAATAAGGTGTGTGAAAGTGAGTCATATTAGTCGAATATTATATATATAAAAAAATTTAAAATTCTATCACTTGAAAAAATGATATAGTACGATTAGGATATCTCTTTCTTCTATCAAAGATTTTAAACTCAAACTTTGAGAGCGGGAGGAATTTTTTGTAAGACGCATTTTTACACTTCAATAAATACTATATGGTGCAAATATTATGAATCGGGTTAATAAGTTTCGAATACTAGATAATGTAAAATAAGCCAAACTTAATTTTTTTTTATCTCACTCACTTTAGCTACATAAAATTACATGTTCTCTTCTTTAAATGGTTGGTCTTTAAATTTTGTCTTTTATATAGAAACTGAAGTCATACTTGAATATAACTTGTGATATATTATGATAACGAAAATATAAATTTTTAATATTTATTACGATAACGATAAATTAAAGATCAACACGAAATAGGGATAAAATTGAAAATGACCCTTTTAACTAGACCCATTAAGCTTGCCCTTAACCCGAGAAAAAGCTCTCATTAGGCCCAAATATGATGGACTCAAAAAGTGGGCTGGGCCTATGAGTGCTCAATTGTTTGCAAATGGGCCAATCGATATCCCAAAGGGCAAATTTCATAATTAACTCTAATAAAAAATAGGATTAATTACGGAAATCTTACCTTTTAGTTTACTTATTACCTTTATTTCCTACAATTTTTCAAAATCTCTCATTTTCGTGCATCACATTAGTGTATCATGTATAAATGTTCATCGCGCATCAGATTAGTGTATCTCGTGCATCAAATTAGTGTATCTCGCGCATCAAATTAATGTATCTCGCGCATCAGATTAGTGTATCATGTATAAATGTACATCGCGCATCAGATTAGTGTATCTCGTGCATCAAATTAGTGTATATCGCACATCAAATTAGTGTATCTTGCACATCAAATTAATGTATCTCGCGCATCATATTAGTGTATCATGTATAAATGTACATCGGGCATCAGATTAATGTATCTTGTGCATCAAATTAGTGTATCTCGCGCATCAAATTAATGTATCACGCGTATTAGATTAATGTATCAGCACTTATATTATTGTATCTATTTTCAGGAAATTTTTGTAATTATAAACTTTTAAGGGATATACTGTAATTTTCCTTAAAAGTATGTGATTTATGTAATTTGTTTAAAAAAAGTAACAATTAAGTTTTAACTTTGATAAAATAAACAAATTATCTTTTAACTTTAAATATATTATATGTTATGTCATTTTGAAATAAGTTCATTTGATGGAACATTAACCATGATTATTAGATAAATATCCTAAAAAGCAAAACAAACTTTACAACGTTAAAAAAAAAAAAGTTTCATTAAATGCTAGACAAATTAATTATTTGAGGATGACTTTTTAGGTTGGCAAAAAGTGTAAAAATTCAACATTTTTCATCATTACAGTAGAGAATATATCTCACTTCTCTAGGCAAAAAAAATGATTCTAATTAAATCTTAGGGTTCTGATAATTGAAGAAAATGTCATCCAAATGTCACATATAAGCTCATAGATTAAAAATAAAATCCTTAATTTCTTATGCTTAAGTTTGAAATATGGTAGATCAATGATTTTTTTCAAATTTTCCATCCGATGTTAGGAGTATATATTAGAGCATCGACTAAAACTTAATCGTGTGATGCTCCCAATAAGATTTTCTCTATATCTAGAGCTTAAATTCAAAATCTCTGATTGAGGTGAAACAGTCTCATCAGTGCACCACAAACTCGTATTGATAAGGTGTTTACTATTATCTTAGTGTCAAGGTGCATAAATGGTGTATACATTATTGTTATTCTTGGTAATCCAAATTATTCATCTCTATTGGCACAATAATCTTGCACTTTTGATTGATTACTGTTTCATTTTGCCATAAAAACATGATTATAAAAGTTGATAACTTCGATGCCAAATTGATTTCACTACTTCCATTTACTTAGAGCCTAATTAATCTAGGATTAATTATATTACTAAGATAGAAATTGTCGAGCTCAAACATGACTATATAATAAAGTCATTGCCTCACATAGAGATGTAATATATGTATCATAGATATTCCCTCGGTTCAGAATTGTTTGTCATGTTGCGTTTATCAAAAGTCAATCTAATTAATTTTCAAAGGTAAATTAGATCACATTAATTCGATATTTTAAATAAAAAAATTAGATATTCTAAAATTATATGAAAAATACTATAAATTACGACTCTTTTGAATATTAATATAATGAAAAAATACATATTAAAATATTAGCGAAAATTTTTATAGTTTGATTTTAAAAATAGAAAACATGACAAACAATTCCGAACAGAGAGTATTAAATTGTCAATCCAACTAACTTTTACGAGGTGTCTATACCTCCCATCGTATTAATTATCGTATAAATAAAGTAGGGATAGATATTTAAAAAATCATTAATTAATAGATTTTGATCTATTGATCTTGTAACATGGCATTATCATCATGTATTATATTCCGTTACTTAAACGACACTAATAAATCCTGTTGAATCATAATTGGTTATTATTAATTTGGATTAAAATACTAAAATTTGTGTCAATGTAGAGATTAATTTGGCAAATAATGACTGGAGGTAGGTGATTATATTAGGACAACTATTGTGACATCAATCAAATAAGATAATTTAAATTAAAGTTGGTCAAAAAGGAAAATAGGACCCCTCAAATTTGAATCAAATTTTCACCCCTTTTTTAACTTTGAATCAACAATTGGAATGAAAATGATTAATCCAATCGTTAATTGTTTGGTGAGAAGTATAAGGTATTAAAATTAATAGTAGTATAAAGTTCATCATTAGCAATATAGTATTTACTAGCATTTTTATATTAAGATATTTTTTCTGTTTCAAAATAAGTGTAGCTTCAGCTTATTTCATGTCTATTCAAAAAAATTATAAATATAAGATATAGTTTATTAAATTATCCTTATTTATGACTAAACACTACTGGTAAATAAAATATATTTAGATATTAATTTACATGGATTGAAATAATTAAAATGAAACACTCTTGATTCTTAAACTAAACAATTTTTTTTTAAAAAGAAAATAAATTAAACACATCTAAATTCTTGCATTAGTACATATATAATTGCTAGATTAACAATGCATGCATTTTATTATTGTAAATTTTGATTTTAGTTTTCGTGAAGTCTAATTAAGCATATTATAATTAGACTATTTTTACAATTATATTAGTGTCAAATATGAAGTAAAAAATTCAAATTTAATGTAATTAACACGGATAATTAAGTGATGAAACAATTGATTATCATGGTAAATTTATGAATATTCGCAAGGGAATTATAACTACATGTTTCAATTAATTAAATGTTAAATATGCTTAATTATATATCACAATTCGTAAAGACTAAATTCAAAATTTATTAAAAACTCAAGTACCAAAAGGGCAACATTATATTTAAGAGATTATTTAGGTATTAGCCTTTTATTAATTATTTAAGTGGCAGAGATAGAGTCCTAATATTTAATTAGAAAAAAACATGTTGATAATTAAACCAAGAGTGCTAAAGTGTAATTATTATTATTAGGATCCAAATTGATAAAGACACCCCAAATAGACCATGCAAATATATCAGCCAATTATATAATTGATTAGATTGCAAACAAAATTTTCAATAAATTTGAAATTTTCCACTAAAAATGATGGAGAGGATTTTATTAATATGTTCTCCATTTTCCATTAAACATATTATAATCATGGTAACATCTTAATGATTGACCCCATTATTTTGATTACTAGGACAATTTAAAGATATAACTTTAAATTTTAAATTAAAAATGGCGTAAGAATCGCAACATTGTTATCATAATAAGATTGAAACTTTCGAGAAAAAACTTCGAATTGAGAATTGGGCAATTCTCTGATGAACTAAACATATCTACTAAATTACAAAAATGAACTAGATATACTAAGACATGTGAGAAAATTATGTTAAAGTTACTCGATATATTGAATGAAAAACAAAAATTTTATTAAAATTTTTTACCACACATAACAAGTGTACGTCCCTACAAAATTTTGAAATTCTCATAAATTAAGTTTTCAAAACTTGATTGTTTAATCAAACAAGTCTAATATATATGACTAACGAGACAACAAACAATTTTGTTGGTTAACTAAAAATATTCAATGAGATCATCATCTGAATAAACAACAGGCTAGGGTTGGTTTAATTGGCAACCAATATGATAATTGATCTATGCTTGGTTACTAATAGAGACAACATAAATGAGATCTTGTACCTCTATCTTAAAATATTTATGGTCTTTTTGAAAAATATTATTTTTTTAAAACATGAATTGCTATAGAAAATTTAAGACAAAATATTTATTTTATTGTCATGTTATAGTTAATATAATAATTGTTTTTCAAGTTTATAAACATCTTAATTCAGACATTATCACGATCAAGATCGTTGTGATTGAAACCTACATTAATTTATCGGTTCAAAGGTATCATGGCACACAAATAGTTTGCATCGAGTGACCCATTTTCAAGGTCAAACAAGCCCCAAAGCATGTAAATTCCTCATTATGCCTATTTTTCGTGTGCTATATTCCATGATTTTTCGGTGAACCGAAATTTCACCGTCATTTTTGCCAAAATTTTTCGTGGATGTCCGTTAAGAACTTATTTGTGGAGCCAGTTAGTCACCAAGGCCAAAACGGTTCATTTTCAAGGTCAAATGAGCCCCAAAGCAAGTAAACCCCTCTATTCGTGTGCTAGAATTTTTGGTGATTCGAAATTTCAACGTATTTTTGCCAAAAAATTTCATGGACATCCGCTAAGAACTTAGCTATAGAGTCAGTTGATCACCACTGTCAAAACGGCCCATTTTCAAGGTCAAAGGAGTCCACAACAGATAAACCCCCATCATTGTTGATTTTTCGTGTGTTATAGTCCATGAATTTTTGATAATCCATAATTACGATGTCAGTTTTGCCAAAAATTTATGTGGACGTCTATTAGGAACTTAGATATGGAAACAATTGCTAAACAAGGCCAAAATGATCCAAATTCAAGATCAAACAAGCCTAGAGCAAGTAAACCCCCCATTTGGATTTTCGAAATTTCGACATTATTTTTGCCAATTTTTTCGTGAAAGTCCGTTAAGAACTTAGCTGTAGAGCCAGTTGGTCACCACGACCAAAACGATTCATTTTCAAGGTCAAACGAGTCCAAAGAAGGCAAAAACCCCATTTTGTTGTTTTCCGTGTTGTATAATCCATGAATTTTTGGTGATTCAGAATTCCGACGTCATATTTTATCAAAAATTTCGTAGACGTCTGTTAAGAACTTAGTTGTGTAGCTAGTTGGTCACCACAACAAAAAACGACCCATTTTCAAGGTCAAATGAGCCCTAGAGCAGATAAACCCCTCATTCTTCAATTTTTTTTGTGTGTTTTACTCCATGAATTTTTTGTTATCTGAAATTTCGATGTCATTATTACCAATTTTTTGTGGACGTCGTCATGAACTTAGTTATGGACCCAATTGGCCACCACGGCCAAAACGATTCATTTTCAAGGTCAAACGAGCCCTAGAGCAGGTAACCCCCCTCTCCTTTTGTCAATTTTTCGTGTGCTATAGTCTATGAAATTTTGGCAATCCGAAAATTCGATGTCATTTTTGACAAATTTTTTCGTGAATATCTGTTAAGGACTTAGATATGGAGTCAGTTGGTCACTACAACCAAAAACGATCCATTTTCAAGGTCAAACGAGCCGTAAAACAGGTAAACCCCCATTTTGCTGATTTTTCATGTGCTATAGTCCATGAATTTTTGTTGATCTAGAACTTCGACGTCATTTTTGTCAAATTTTTTGTGGATGCCCATTAAGAATTTTGCTTCGGAGTTTGTTTGTTAACATGGCCAAAATGACCCATTTTCAAGGTCAAACGAACTCAGAGCAGGTAAACCCCTATTTGCCAATTTTTCGTGTGCTATAGTCCATAAAATTTTGGCAATCCAAAAATTCGATGTCATTTTGTCAAATTTTTTCGTGAATGTTTGTTAAGAACTTAGATATGGAGCCAGTTGGTCACTACAACCAAAATGACCCATTTTCAAGGTCAAACGAGCCGTAAAATATGTAAACTCCCATTTTGCTGATTTTTCATGTACTATAGTCCATGAATTTTTGTTGATCTAGAACGTCGATGTCATTTTTGCCAATTTTTTTTGTGGATGCCCATTAAGAATTTAGCTATGGAGTCTGTTTGTTAACATGGCCAAAAAAGACCCATTTTCAAGGTCAAACGAGCTCAGAGCAGGTAAACCCCCATTTGCCAATTTTTTGTGTGCTATAGTCCATGAAATTTTGGCAATCCGAAAATTCGATGTCATTTTTGTCAAAATTTTTCGTGAACGTATGTAAAGAACTGAGTTATTGAGCCAGTTGGTCACCACGATCAAAACAACCCATTTTCAAGGTCAAATAAGCTCTAGAGAAGGTAAATCCTCCAATTTGCTGATTTTTCGCGTGCTATAGTTTATGAATTTTTTATGTTCCAAAATCCAGACATCATTTTTGTTAGAAAAATTCGTGAACGACCATTAAAGACTTAGCTATGAAATTAATTGATCACTATGGTCAAAACAGTTAATTTTCAAGATCAAACGATTCCCAAAACAGATTAATTAATTTTTCAATATAAATGATGACAAAATAGTCAACAAAATAAAGATTAGATACCCGTTTGAATTGATATTTTTCTAAAGCATACCACAAATATTATGAGATGGAGGGAGTACTAATTATTTATATAGTATCGCCATTTCGTCTATAATTTTTTTAAAAGTGTTATTTGAGGTGTTAACGTCAATAATAAAATCACGTAATATTATAAAATTGAATTTAAAAGATGATAGAATATACATAAATATTATCTTCATTATGAAAGTAGATTTATTATTTTTAATAAACTTTGAGTCAAATATTTAAATTGATTAATCAAATACAAATTATTATTTTTATAAAAGAATATCTTAAAATAAATAAAACTTCAAAAGTTCATTACATTTTTCTTTTTTATCACCCCTTATTGTCGGAATTAGTTGCCCATACATTATATTTTATTTTACGTTTCAAACTATAATAAATTAACTATTTTACACGAATATTACTTATAACTTACCTTTCGAAAATATCTTAGGAAATTTAACATTACTCCATATGGACACACTAAATTTCAACTATTCTTTTAATATTATTTACATTTATATATAAGTCAATTAATCAATTTCATAATTAGTCAAATGATATGCAAAAACACTATCATTACGGAAATATTTTTTAATACTTAAAATGTTGCATATGAATGCACGAAACGTGGAAAACTTTCAAACAAAAGAAGACAAACAACAAATAACAACAAAATATATATTATAAAAATCTAATCTAGATCGAAAATTTAAATATATGTAAAAAATTAAAAAATTATCAAAAAAATAAAAAAAATAAAAAATTCATTTCTTAACAAATCAACTTAAAGACAAACAAATTAAAATTAAAAAAAAATTATTTTACTTAGCTAAAAATTAATTTTTTGAAAATATCGAATCGGCCAAATACATAAGCAGATTCCTAAACTTGTTAAGTTTTTTTCTTCAGGTACCTCAACTATATTATTTTTCTTGAATCACTGAACCCTCATAATTTGTTCCGTTTAAACAAACACCGTTGTCTCATGTGGATTAGATTTGTGAGGGGTATTGATAGAGTATACATATGTTATTCCACAAATTATTAGTCTAATTGATAGTAAAAATGTTTGAAAATAATTGTGTTTACTTTAAGTCATTTGAACACATTAGAAAACAAATGAGACTAGCATTTGTCTTCATTCTTTCGATCAAAATTATTACAATTCGAACACAATTGAAGACATTTACAATAAAAAACTGATCAAAATCAACCAACAATGTTTTAAAGAAACAAATTACGGTGATTTAATGATTCAATAAAAAATAACATAGATGAGATATCCGAGGAAAAAAGCTCAACAAGTTTAAAAATTTGTTTATGTATTTGACCTATAGAATCGAATATCGAACATTAGGGCCATAAATAGGATGAGCTTCTTCCTGGTGCTGGCGCGTGTAGAAATGTTCCTGACAAATGTCTCTATGAATAGACAACATTTGTCCTACTTAATATTCTTACTGTTTCACCCGCCAACTCTAAAATCTTTTTGTTTCATTCACATTTTTTCAAAATTCAATTTTTTTAATAATTAAAAAAAATTGAGTATCCACTGTTCATTTTTTTTTTAATTTGGGGTTCTATCTTGTTTTCACCGAACTTTGACTGTGAGATTTTGAGGGAAAAAAATTTTTTTTTTTTTTTTTTAAGTGTTCAAGTATGTGGACTTAAAATTAGTGTTTTTTTTTTTTTTAAAATAAAATCTTGATGATGGGTTCTAGGAAGAATCAGAGTGTTGGATTTAGTAATAGTTATGATTATTCATTCAAGATTCTTCTTGTTGGAGATTCTGGTGTTGGAAAAAGTAGTCTTCTTCTCACTTTTATTTCACATCATCTTTTTCAAGATCTTTCTCCAACTGTTGGTAAGTAAAAAAATTCAAACACCCTTTTTTATGAATTTGTTTATTTTTAGTTCTTTTTTTCATTTAAAGTTTTGATCTTTGTTAGATATATGTTGTGTTTGTGTTTTTTGTTTGGTTGAGTTTGATTGGAATAACAAGGTAGAGGTAGAGGTAGAGGCAAGGTTTGCGTATAAACTGTATTATGTGGATCCCACTTGTGGGATAATAGTGAGTTTGTTGTTGTTGTTTGGTTGGTTGAGTTTGATTCTAATGATTTTGTGACATAGGTGGAGTTAGGATTTTGAGTCGATGGATTTTGGATTATAGGCGGAGCTAGGATTTTGAGTTGATGGGTTTTGGATTATAGGTGGAGCTAGGATTTTGAGTTGATGGATTATGTATTATAGGGTGAGCTAGGATTTTGAGTTGACGGAATTTGGATTATAGGCGGAGTTAGGATTTTGAGTTGATGGATTATGTATTATAGGGTGAGCTAGGATTTTGAGTTGATGGAATTTGGATTATAGGCGGAGTTAGGATTTTGAGTTGATGGATTCTGGATTATAGGTGGAGCTAGGATTTTGGATTATAGGCGGAGTTAGGATTTTGAGTTGATGGAATTTGGATTATAGGCGGAGCTAGGATTTTGAGTTGATGGATTTTGGATTATAGGCGGAGCTAGGATTTTGAGTTGATGAATTCTGGATTATAGGGTGAGCTAGGATTTTGAGTTGATAGAATTTGGATTATAGGCGGAGCTAGGATTTTGAGTTAATGGATTTAGGATTATAGACGAAGCTAGGATTTTGAGTTGATGGAATTTGGATTATAAGCGGAGCTAGGATTTTTAGTTGATGGATTTTGGATTATAGGCGGAGCTAGAATTTTGAGTTGATGGATTCTGGATCGTAGACTGAGCTAAATTAGTTTTTAAACCAACCGATCATAGGTCTGAGCTACGTTGTTCTGTTTTCATTTGCAATATTGATGAATTGAAGATAAACCCCTGTCGTTCAGTTAACCTGATGCGCCAATGGCTCATACGTTAAACTTTTTGTGCAAATTGCAACTGTTTTTCCACGTTCGATGTGGGGATGCAATCTTTATCACAAATTACATGGCACATAATCTGCCCTTCGAACTCTCGTTCTTTTTAAAAAGTTGAGATTCCCTCTGATCTACTAAACATAGTTCAAATGCATTACATTATATTCCAGTATAGTGCTTTTCAATTTATTACATTGATTACTCGAGGAAATGGAGAAAGCGGATCGCTCACATTATATTTGAAATGTTAAGGTGTGGACTTCAAAATCAGGATGCTAACAGTTGGTAACAAGAGGTTGAAATTAACAATTTGGGATACAGGTAATAAACATGATTTTGACGTTACGCTATTTTATATTGGAAATTACATCCCTTAGTTGTGCTGAAAATAAAATAAAAATACAAAATTCAGAGTAAAAGCAGTATTGGCAGGTGTGTGCCTTCTACCGGAAAAAATGCACCGACAGAAATATCACGTCTCTCAACTTATACTTCTTAAAAGTCGTCAATTTCTCCTTTTATGCAATCTCAAGTAAGGCTTTTGAGTATCCGTTATCTCTGTGCAGCTGGACAAGAGAGGTTTGGAGCATTAACAAGTTCATATTATCGAGGGGCTCATGGAATAATTCTAGGTAAGACATCGGAGATAATTGCTCTTGCTTTCTGAATTAGTTTATGATTGTTCGATATGTGGCTTAATTTGTGTCATTGCTGCGGAACTGAACTGCTAGTTGCTATTTTTAACGTTGACTAATATTGATCTTTTATAATTTTAGTATATGATGTAACAAGACGAGAGACCTTTACAAACTTATCAGAAACTTGGGCGAAGGATATAAAGTCTTACTCCACGAATCCCGAGTGTATCAAGATGCTAGTTGGGAACAAAGTCGATAGGGTGAGTGTAGCTTATCCAAAACTATTACTAAAGCCATTTTGATTGTCTTATATTTCCGTCCCATCAATCATGCTCAAGAATTCTCGTCTTTAACATATATGCACGAAAAAACTCGAGCTCAATTACGGTGAATTTGCTCATTTTACCGACACATCTTGTTTCCAGGATAGTGAAAGAGCTGTAACTAGAGAAGAAGGCCTGGCATTTGCGAAGGAGCACAATTGTTTATTTCTCGAATGTAGTGCGAGGACAAGAGAAAACGTGCAACTATGTTTCAAAGATCTCACACTGAAGGTACTCCTCAAAGGCCCTTTTGCTCCGCTATTGTTTAAGCTATAGTCGATCGTAGTTTCTTGTATCCACGTATATTGATGTTTGATTTATCAGTTAGTTTTTCATGTGTGTTAGTCCATGGATATTTGACCATACAGCTTTTAGTCAGTTGTTTTGAAAAAAATTTATGAGACCCTCCGCAATGAGTTGGGGTCACGGTATATAATGAAATGTATCATTCAATTCATATTTCGTTTGTTGTTTCACATATCAAGTTTTCTTCAACTCCGCAAGCTAGTTGTTGCGGTGTATGATTCCGATGGTTTGCTAAACTGCTAAAATTCCCTTAAACAGATACTGGATGTACCAAGTCTAGTGGAGAAAGGTTCCGCCGTGGTGAAAAAACAAATCTCGAAACAGAAAGAAGTGCACAAGTCTCAACGTAACGGAAACTGTTGCTCCTAGTTGAAAAACTTGCTACACTAAACTGCAACTGTACTGAGGAAATCTCGTAAACGAGCAATGCTCGTTACGAAGATGTGCAGTCAAACAACGACAGGTTCGTCGTACAATCTAGTGAAGGTGCTGTTCTTTTTTCTTCGCTGGCCGTAGCTAGATTTTGTTCGTGTATGTATATGTAAAGGTTTTTTCTTTTTTTTGTTCATTTGTGAAATCTTTACAAGAATGGTGTCATAATCGCCCCGTCTACATCTCACGGGGAGATGTAGAAGGTGGAAGCAACAACCGGTTCGGTTTGTTGGGAAGTTCCTACATAAGTTGTCGGATCCTCAAAAGAAAAATGTAGAAGTTTTGTAACAAAATGATTTTGCTGTCTTATAGAAAGTTGTTCAATATCAATATTTGTTGGAGAGGAGTGTGACCAAAACAATTTTTGGATTATACAGAGTTGTTAGTTCAAGGGAAAATAGATTGTAGCAACAGAATTTTTTTATTTTTTTTCCATATATTGCTCTATTTTATCGATAAAAAAATTAGACTATAGTTTAATGTTTACAATAACTTATAAACTTTGTAGATATGAAAGATTTTCAATTGTTCAAAAGAGTTGGTTTAGACTATGGCCCAAAGATTCATAAATTAAGAAAAAATTAATATTACTGGTTTTTTTTTTGCAAAAAAAAAAAAAAAAGTAAGTAGGGAGGCAAACCTTTTTTAAATTTATTTCTAATTCCTAAATATACATTTTATTGTAGTATGATTTTTTTTAAAAAATTACCATTTAGAGAAGTTGCATAAATTTTGTCCGCGATACATTTCTATATTTTATCTATACATCTCTATCTTTTTTCGGACACACTTTGAATATTTTTTGGATATATTTCTTTTCTCTTGGATACATTACTGTTCTTTCTCGATATATCTTCTCTCGAATACATGCATATGTGAGCTATGTATTTGCACGTTTTTTGGTGCATTAATTTGAATTTTTTTTATAATTTAAAAAAGAATATGTTGTAATTAATTTGGAATATTATAAATTTTTTTGTAATTTTTTCATTTTTATATATTGTGATGTGGGGGAGACGATTACCAGAAAGAGAATTACAGTGAGAGTTGTTTTGGATGTATAATAACATTTATAATTTACTAGTCTGTCTTTTTCTTAAAATATTTTTAAATTAAATTATCTCTTGAGAAAATAAAAATATTCACAAAAGTTAATATCTTATCGATAACACACAAGTTAAATTAACCTTATTTAAGGCTCTTTCTAATTAAAATAATTAGCAGGCTCCAGCAAATGTACAGTTGTTATTTTCTTAGACAAAAACAATGCTATGAAAAAAGAAAAAAAAACTATAAGAATCTATTTTTCATATTTTGCCTAATTTCTTATCTAACACATAGCTTATAACTTCATTAATCATCATTATAGTGAGATTAATAAGTTATTAAGGAGAGAATTAATGAGGGAATTACCAATATGGCTAGTTATTTTATTGGTTTTATTTTATTTTATTTCAATGCAAGTTATTATTATTAATGGAGAAGAAATATTTCTTGAGTGGCATGTTGATGAAGATTATGATATCAAACCAGTATCTGTGGATCAACCAGTATGATCTCAAAAATCTTCCAATTTTTTTAAATTTTATTTTGAGTTATTTTCTATCGAAGCGTATTTAGAATTTAAATTTATGGATTCTTAATTAAGAGCGGAGTTCTAGTAATTGAGATCATGAATTTAACTTTTGTATATATGATTTATGAATATTTTGATACGTATACTATCTTGATTCACAGTTATTAAGTCTGATCGAACTCGTTAATAATTTTAGGAGTAACTTACTTCAAGTGCAAGGTATTGAAGTTATCAATTAACTTAAGTACTACATATTTTCTTTTGATTTATGCTCAAATTATATATAGATATGCCAAAAAATAATAAAAATCATATATATAGTTAATACTCATTCAGAACTCACTATATATTTACAACGTATTATAATTTTAATATTATTTTTTTCAGGTGATAACTATCAATGGTAAATTTCCTGGACCTCTATTGAATGCAACCACCAATGATAATATTCATGTCAATGTGTTCAATGATATGGACAAATATCCTGTCCTTATTACATGGTAAATTCTAAGAATGATTTTAATGACAATTAATTAACGATAATATATAATTGTCGTTAAATATATTATTTTAGAGGCAATTAATATTTTTTGTAAGTGTTTCCAAAGCCAGGGGCAGAGCTACCTTGTATGAAAGAGTTCATTCGAATCCCCTTTCACGGAAAATTATATTATTTATACATGATTAAAATAAGTTTATATGTATATATTGTAGATGTTGAACCCCCTTCGGCTACTATTTCTACACATTTTGATCCCCCTTATGGAAAATTCTGGCTCCGCCTCTGCGGCCAAAACCTATAGTGACATTAGATTCAACGACAATGAACTGATATTGATAAAAGCTTTAGCGTTCTTTGTTAATACACATATTTATTGCTGTTAAAAATTATTTTTGTTGTAATGTAAGATCACTTCGCCCTGCATCTCCTCTCTCGACCCCAAATTCACCCCGATCTCTCCATCCCCTCCCCGTCCCGTTCCACCCCATCAACTCCACTTCCATATCCTAGTGTTCGCTTAAATTATGTAAAGATACTTTTACAACACATTTTTTTCGTGAAAAATATTTTTTTTCGTACCCGATACACCCTATATAACAAGGCAAGTTTTTCTTTATTGGGCCTTATAGGAATGGGATCCAACAAAGGCATAACTCATGGCAAGATGGAGTTTCGGGTACCAATTGTGCGATCCGGCCCAATACTAATTGGACTTATGAGTTTCAATTAAAAGACCAAATTGGAAGTTTCTTCTATTTCCCAACCCTACATTACGAAAAGGCCGGTGGAGCATTCGGCCCAATTCGAATTAACAATCGGGTCAGGATCCAACCCCCATTCGCGGAGCCCGAAGGGGATTTCGATCTTCTCATCGGTGATTGGTATGGAAATAGCTTCAAGGTGAATAATCGTGTATCCATATGTTTCATTCGTTAAGTTTGTATTGTTACTTCATATTTTGACGATAATATAATTCTACGAATATTCAGATATAACATATTTTCTAACACGAAGATATCTAAAACACACATTTTAATAGATTGAAGGTTAATTATGATGAAGTCAATATAACATACATCCCTATAATTTATCTTGTACTGAATTTCATGCTTCATCTTCTAATAAAAAGTTAATAAATTTTCACCTTTAATTTTTTTTCCTTGCATAAATAAAGTTAAAATTTCCTTTAATTAAATTATTTTAAATTTGTAAAAAAAATAAATTAATAGGTTATTGGAGAAAAGTTGGCACATGAAGGCTACAATAAAACTCCAAACATGATGCTTATGAATGGGAAAGGTTCATATTTAGATCCAAAAGCAAAATCCAATGAATCCTTCACAATAAATCAAGGTAATATAACCCCCCCCCCCCCACCCCCTTCTTTTTATTTTTATTTTAAAGGTTCTCGAAATGTCGTTTTTATTTTTAAAAATTGAGCAAATATAACTCTTGAGGCTGAAAAAAGATTAGATTGTCGTCTAACATCAATAAATTTTTAGATCATGGTCTAATGTTTTCTCACCAAGAAATCACAAATTTATTTTTTATATATTTGGCATTTTTTTATTATTGATTTTCAGGAAAAACGTATAGATTGAGGATTTCAAATGTGGGAAGTGAATGGAGCTTCAATTTTCGAATCCAAAACCATACCATGCTATTGGTGGAGACCGAGGGCTCGTACACCAATCAAATCACGTTAAATTCTCTCGACGTCCACGTGGGCCAATCATATTCTGTTCTTGTCACAGCTGATCAAGATGCTGCTGATTATTACATAGTTGCAACTGCAAAAATGGCTAATTCAACTCAACTCAAAACTCTTCAAGTTGTTGGTGTATTACACTATGAAAACTCAAACAAACCTGTTAATGGGCCTATTCCAAATGGGCCTGGCCCATTTGATGTGAACTTCTCTATCAGTCAAGCTAGATCCATCAGGTTGGCCCATTTTGTTGCAACATCCACTTCAATTAATTGTCTGGTTTGTCTTTCGAATGGATCGATCTTTAAAACTTGTCCTTGCGAGATATTAGGTTACCATATAACCCGATGCACTAGCTTAGCCACCCTATGTCACACCCTTCATATGAAAATTATACCGTATATACAAGTAAAATAATAAGCAAAGTGACTAAATAATATATTTCGGGCACCTTAACATAACAATATGATATAATCTAGTGCTTTCAGGTGCCTTGAAGTTCGTAAAGATATATGAACTTAAAGTGTTTGTGTGTTCGTCTCACTAGTAACAATTTTCTCCCGCTTTTTAAGAAGAGCGGGTTCAAATTAACACTTGAATACCCTTTGTGAAACTTTTGACTCCGTGATTATGATTATCACAAATTAAAGACCAACCAAAAATAGAGGTAAAAGTGCAAATGATCCCATCCACCTGGGTAAAACTACTTTTAAGATTAGCTTTAAAAAATAGCCAATTTAAAAAAATCTTTGAAAAGTAGCCACTTTTGATGGGAAACACCATGATACAATAGTGGATTTCAAACTTAAACAAGTGAAAAATCTAGGATATTATCACAATTTTTACAATCCACAATATTTTTATTGATTGCGATTGATACAACGATAAAGTTTCGCTTTTAAATTTGAAATTCATTGGTTTTACGAACGACTGTTTTTCAGCAACTTTTCAATTATACTTTTTGAAAACGATTATTTTTTAATTTTACCTTTGATTTCGAAGTTTAATTTATTTTTCTTTTTGGTATATTAGAATTCTTTTTCTTTTTCCCATTTTTGCATGATAGGTTAAACTTTTATTTATTTATTTTTCAGGTGGAATTTGACAACAGGTGCAGCAAGGCCTAATCCACAAGGTACATTTAATGTATCAAATGTGACATTGTCACAAACTTTTGTTCTCCAAAATTCATTGAACTATAAGAATGGTATGATAAATTATGCCATCAACAATGTGTCTTATGCAACACCAAAAACACCATTGAAACTGGCTGATTATTACCTTAACGGCGCCGGAGTTTACGAGCTCGATAAATTTCCGGCTAACGTTAGCCTACCGGAGGTTGTTGATGGAACATTTGTTGTGTCTGGTGAACACAAAGGTTGGCTAGAAATTGTCTTTAAAAATGAGTTACAAGTCATGGATTCTTGGCATTTGGATGGATTTAGCTTCTTTGTTGTTGGGTAAGTATGATCAATTTTAAATCTCGAGCTCGATTAATTTGGACTCGTATCAAAACGTTTTACCTCAAAAGACAAAATACTCCTTATTAAAGACAACTTTATTTCCGAGGCTCAAAAGTCAGACTTTTGGCTAAAGATATACTGTAGTACTTATTATCACTCCATAATAATTTTTTTATCGTGAACTATAAAGTCATAAAACTATTTTTTGAGCTTATCCATTGTAAAAATAAAGATATTTGATAGGTATTTAAGTTTTGTCATTAGAGTATTTTACTACCACAATTGGTAGCATTATATTATTATGACAAAAACAAATATTTTAAAAAAAAAATTCATTATTATAGTAGATATGTTTGGTAATCATGATTTTGTTATTTCATTTGTTGAAATCTCAGGTATGGTTTTGGAAATTGGAAACCTGAATCGCGATCTAGATATAATCTTCATGATCCAATTGTTCGGTCTACTGTTCAGGTAACTAACTAACTAATTATATTTTCTCAATCGATAAACTCTATAGTCAAATCCCTAAAACTTTATAGTATATGCTAAAATTGTATGATTTTCTTTTTTTAACAATTAGGTTTACCCAAAAGGATGGACAGCTGTATATGTATATTTAGACAATCCAGGGATGTGGAATTTAAGGTCACAAAAATTAAAAAATTGGTTCTTAGGACAAGAACTTTATATTAGAGTTTATGACTCTGATCCTAATCCAGCCAAAGAACTCATTCCACCTAAAAATCTACTCTATTGTGGTTAGTTATTTTCTTTTCTTTCTTTAAATAAATTTATTTATATAAAAAAGAAAAGATTTTATTTTTGGGACAAAAGAAATAATGTCATTTTATTTGACTTTCGAAAATTATAGGAATTGTTCAGGCACCTCCACCAGCACCTCCAAGTCCAAAGCCAGAGCCAGTACCAAGCCCCGTGGCTCCAATAGCTCCGCCTCCTCCAGCACGATCGTCTACAACTACTACGAAAATAAAATGGTGATTTTATTTATTTATTGAAAAATATCTATATTTTAAAAAATTATTATTCTAATTTAATTTTTTACATTTATTTTTTATTTCCTTTCACTTGAGTTTTTTGTTAATTATTTTGACAGGTTTCATATTACTGTGGCTATTTTTATGATTTTAATCATATGAGATGGGAGCTCAAGTTAATTTTGTGCTTATAATGACATGCAAATCAGTTTATTTTATTTGTTTTTTTCCTTCTTATTTTATGTTCTGTTTTGCCTTTTATTATCTTTATTATAGACTTAGCTGTTATCTATATTGTTATATATACCATTTAATAGAATTGGGGTTTGAAAACCATAAGAATTTTTATTGGTTGAGCAAATTCTACAGTATTAACCACGATTTTTGTATACACACTTTACGTTCATATGTCAAATTTAATTACGAAAGTTTATCTACATCCTTATATTTTTGAGATATTAGTTTAATCGGTCAGAGTATCGTCTTGCTAATAGGAAAGTAGTGCTTTCAATCAATGTTAATTTATACGAATTTAATAAATATATCAATTCCTGACCTTATTTTATATGAAAGGGGAACATGTATTGTAATTTCATTTCAATCGGGAATCTTTTCTATTTTGTTTGTTTTGTTTTATTGGATTCTATTATTCTATTGTTTTAAGAATATTTTAGAAATTTGAAGTTAAAATGGAAATAACCCTTTAGTATTCCTATTTCATTATTTAAATGATCACTGAACTATTGAAAATATTTAAATCAGAATTACTTTTCTAATTGTTGTTCATATATTTTTACTATTTTACTCGAAAAATCATTTAACTCAAAAAAAATATATCCAATTACTTTTTAATCACATATCACCTGATTTTTAAGTCATTAACTATACATACAAACACATAAACCACAACCAATCATGGTAAGACATGCAAATAATATAATAAAGTCATGACTAGAACTTGTCTTAGGACTAAGTTTTCACCTTAATTAATTACTAATTTTTTTCCTTAAAAGAGAAAAAAGATGAATATTTTAGTCTCATATGTCATGTGCAATACAAACGTGGTTACACATATAAGACTCCATACTTTACTACAAATCTAATTCATGTTAATTATTTGACACTCATTATCCAACTATTGCTTATCTTATTATAAAAATTATATATAAAAATGAGCCAGCAAAGCTACATGACAATTAACTTTTATTAGTCTCCAACCTTTGTGGGTGACAGATGGATTTTCAGTTTTTATATATGAAAATTTCCATTAATGAGATTCTTTATAACAGAAAAGAGAATTCAAAATTTAAATTTTGAGAGTACAATATTTAAGAGCACGATATTCATCAAAGGTTTTTAAACTTTGACGAATTCAGATGAATCTAATACTTTAGATGAAATAATTTTCTGACAATTTTTTTTTTATGAATTTCGATAAAATATTTTTGATAGAAATTTTTTTGTCTGAACATTATCTAAAATTAGTGAATTTCTAAAATATCATTATCTTCTATTCATTTCGCAAAGTGATAATTTTATTTTAGTTGTGTCCACATCTTGAATTACAATGGTCATTGTCCTACCTTGAGTTCTCTCCATCCAATTCTCCCCATTTATCTCTCATTAATCATTAATTATCTACTCTTTTAAACCTCCCTATAATTAGCTTTTTGTTTCTCTCACTAATTGATAGATAAAATACTAATTAACCTCACTTACTATATACATCAATTTCTAGTGGTGCAATTTTTCTCACTCCATTGACTACTTTTCTCACCTTCACTATATTTACATATCATCAACTCTTCTACCATCAAACCTTCCTCTTTTTATGTTTTTTCTCCCTTCTTTTCTCTCATTCCTCTAAAAAAAAAAAAAAAAAAACTTTCTTTCATTTCACATATATTTTTGTTTTGTTTTTAGGGTTAATTAATGTGTAAAACATTTGATGTTGGATAAAGGGAAATTATGGAGGCTCTTGAGGAAGTGGTAGTTTGTCCTTCTAAGGACCTCTTCCACATCGTTAAGGGCAAAAGAACCAAACGTCTTAGACTTCAATCTCCAAATATCCCTTTCTCCCTCACATCATCACACGATTCATTAAACGCATGCGATATCGCGATAGAAAATAGCAACAATAACAACAATATTGATAACTATAATAGAGATGATGTCGCTTGCAATGATGAAGCCATTGCATGCAACAACAACAATAACAACAACAACAATAATAATGAAGCTCTGTCTTCAGTCGCCTCGTCTGAGGTGTTTATCAACACGTTTACCGAGGAGGAGGAGGAAACTGCCAAGTGTCTTGTCCTATTGTCTAAAGGACGCGATGACCATCCTCCTCCTCCTCGTAGGTTCATTGACAATAATGTCGATTTTTTTAACGAGGATTTAAGGTTGTATCCAACGAAATTTAATAGTAAAAGGTACATTGAGACATCCACCAACTCCATAGATGGTACAAAAGCAGGAATATACGTGTACGAATGCAAGACATGCAATCGTACATTCTCGTCTTTTCAAGCACTAGGTGGACACAGAGCAAGTCATAAGAAGCCAAAGATATTCAACACCGAGTATAACAAGAGGTCATATTTCGATCTCTCAGATGACGATGATTATCATTTACAACACTCACCATCAACATTGTACAACAAAAACAAGAATATTAACATCAACAAAAACTTGCCAAATTCTTCAAACAACAAGCACACTTCTTCATCTCCTAGAGTTCATGAATGTTCATATTGTGGTGCTGAATTTACCTCAGGACAAGCATTAGGTGGTCACATGAGACGTCATCGAGGGGGTGCTAACGTAAATTCACCTTATCATATGAGCAATTTAAGTCCAGCAACTTCTATAGATCAAGAATTTGGTAACAATACTACTAATATTATGAAGAAACAAAGAGATCATGAGTTGTCTTTAGACCTTAACAATATTCCAATTCAAGATGATCATCCTGTTGTATCCTTAAAGCAACAAGATCAAGAACAAACACAAAGGCAACTTGTTGATTGTAATTATTGACAATAATGCAGGTACATTTTTTAATTTTTTTTTCTTACTTTTTAACATACAATTATATAAGTAAATATTTTTCTCATTGTTATGTTATATACAAATTCTTTAATATTAATTCAGTGGATAATATAGTAAAAGCCACTTAGTATTTGATTCATTTAAATTCTCATAGTACTTGAGTTTGCCACATGAATCAACATTCATATATATGCCAATGGTCTATCAGAATTATTATCTCTATCCCATAAAGATAGAGATAAAGTCTGCATATCTTGTCCTTTTCACACTTGTAAAATTACACTGACTACATTATTATTGTTAATTAACATGCATACATACCCTTTTGAGGATTTACGGTCTACTTTATGACTTAATTTCTCTCTGTTTCCTTCACCAACGTGAATAACGATAATAGCTTTAGAATACTTAACTAGCATGTTGGCCTTTTTAATCATGTTAGGTCTTTTGGATTGTACATCACCTTTTTCTTACTCCCATTGTTACATTTTATGTGAAAATATTTAATTGAATATGACTAACGTACCAATATTCTTTTACATAAATATATAGATTAGAATTTCATGTGTCTTTTCAATTAGATGAGTGGCGATGAAGTTTTAACAAGTCATGTTAGACCAATCAATTTGTGTGTACCTTAATTATTCTACCAGATACCAACAACTACCTCTCGCTAGCACAAATATCAAGTATTAAGCTTACCATGTATTTCTACAAGAAGTTGTTCACACAACTCGAACCATAACCTCTAATCACAAGACACCAACTTTATCAATTACACCAAACATTTTCAAAACATTGGAACAAGAAATTGTGAAAATGCATGCATATTATATTCCAAGTGGAGATATGCTTGTGGAAGACAAGTAACTAGCATGAAATATTTATTTAGGTTTGTGTGTTGCACGTAAGGGAAGTTGTTGCAAGAGACAGGCAAAGTTCAGTTCATGTCCTAAACCTATCCCCCTTTTATCATATTCCACTTCTACCAACACCATATCTGCACAATCTTTTTTGTTCTCTCATTAATTTGATAACACATACAATAATCACACAGTTCGATATGGTATTAAAACAAATAAAGATACTAGATTCACGTCTCACCATCATCATTGGAAAAAAAATGTTTTGTCTAAGAAAAAATTATTAGACCTGAATATATTATCATCTACTAGATACTATTCTTCTATACCCTTACAATGTTCTCCAAGTCACTATTTATTCTCTTTGAGGATTCATTATAAAGAAGCAAAATAAGGCAAAAACCAACATGAAAATCTGACAAGTTGACTCTTAAAATTTGATAGTACAAAATAAGAACATAAACAACTAGAGTAACAAATATTTGAATTTAAGACACTTATTACAAGATAATAAAACATAAATAATCTTTCTGGCAACTTCCCTGTTGAATAAACAGAGAACTGGGATTATTTTATTTATTGATTCTCCAGGGCCATTTTTCTAAAACTGAACATAACAAGTTACAGTTCATGTACCTTGCGTAATGTTGCTGAACTGTGAAATTGATAACTCACGGATCCTGCCATCCAGGTTTCCCTTTTCATGAGCAAACGGACTTCTATCGAGATTCAACAAACACAGAAGTTGTTCGGGCTGGCACGTTAAAGCAACCCGAGGTTGCATCATATGTTGAGTTCTTTACAATGTCAGTTGAGTTCATCTGGAGATGCAAAAGTGAACAATGAACATCATATAAGTAGCTAGTCATGCATGAAGATGCGATTGTATTTATACTTCTATAGTGAAACAAATAGTAAGACACTTTTTATAAACTCCGAAGAGGCTTGTAACATGTGTTTACGGAAGCACATTAACCAGTCTGGCATATTCAGATATATAAAAAACAAATAAATACCTGTACTGGATGCAATTGAAGAGATTTTGCTCTTAGTGCAAGATTGGCAAACGAGACATCGGTCGGGCAAGGATTAATGATGACAACTATATAGGAATAACTGGTAAAATGAGAAAAAAAATCGTCATTCAATTAATGGTTCAGGTATATATCAACAGAAAAAAGCAGCAGCGCGGAAGCCTAAAGATGGATTAAATTTACCCACATTGGATCCAATTGAGAGAGCCCTGGAATTCCCTGGTGGCCATCTTCAATGCTCATTACTATAAGTCCAGGAATCCATGAAGGACCAGTATTATGAAATCGTACTCTTTCCTGGTGAAAGATGTCAATTTGTGACGTTGACACACAGAAGTACGTAATTGCACAATACTGAAGAAACAACAACATACCCAGTGTAATCCCACAAATGAGGGTCTGGGGAGGGTGGTGTAGGCAGCCTTACCCCTACCTTGTGAAGATAGAGAGGCTGTTTTGGATAGACCCTCGGCACAATACTGGAGAAAAAGTAGTCAATATTTTCATTAGACTTCATCGATATGTATTTAAATTCTAACCTGGATAGCATTGGCCGTCTTTAGCCGGAAGAGTGGTGAGGAGTATCGTATTTGCATTAGATTCAAAAAGTTTTCAACAGCTGCAAGGATATGACTCTTCTGAGGCTTGTAGGATGGATCTGCTAGTCTTGGTTTGATTCTGAAAATAAAAAATTCAAAGATGGAAGTACTTTTAGACGGGTTACAAATAGGAAAACCATCTTGATTGTATGTATCAGAACTTCACCAAAGAACCAAAGAACACATGAACCTCACCCCACCCAACCACCCCACTGCCCCAAAGAGAAAAGTTCCAACTCTCTTTTTTCTCATGGAGGAAATATAAAGGTAAAGGGTAGTAATGATATCACTAACAGTGGCCAGTTTCTTTCATTCTTCTCTTTCGGAGGGAGGCCAACACCCCAGTTGTTAGAGTTGTAGCTAAAGTCCAGCCTGAAAATCACAGTATACAGACATCCACTTTATAAAGGAAAGCATTAACTAGAACTAAAAGAAGAACAGTAAGATTTAGGACCAGAAAAGACGTCATTAAGTAAAGCAGAAAATAAACAGTAAAAAGCAAGTCATCTAATATTCTAAATTATCAACAGAGTCACTGAAGAAAGTAACTTGCAAAGGGAGAGGTGGTGGACCTGTTGAACCAATCACCAGAGTTGTAAGAGTCACGATCTATCGATTTTGAGCGCAACATTTCATCTCCAGCGTGGAAAAACGGTATTCCCTGTGAAAGGTTAGCAAGATCAGTTCTGCAAGATGAAGAAAACTCACAATCAAACTCACTTAAAACTTAGCAAGATTAGTATGTGTTTTACTTAAATTATCATGCAAATTAAAATCACTACATTGAGTTTGATCTGTGTAGTTACCCTATCATCAACCATAAACATCATACCTGTGTATCTTTCTATAGAAAATTGAAAGAGGACTCAAAAACAATAAAACTTCATTTCTTTTTTCTTTTTTGTGGAAACCTATAACATTCTCTTTCCGAGGCTCATCACAAAGCAAAACAAATAAAATCTACAGCTTAGGGGTTACAGCAACACTATATATGCCATTAAGATAATATCATTAGCTATCATATTCCTAACAACTGATCAAGCAGAACAGGCAGTTTTGATTCTAGCCTACTTGTAGTCCAGTTTCATGTAAAAGATTGGACCACATTATGCGTTCAAGTTTATTACCTCTAATGGCTCAATCCCAAACTAATAAAAACAGCTATATGAATCCTCTATATCCATTCAGCTCCATTTGGATCCTTTCCGTTACAATGCTCAATAATTTGTATTTAATACAGTTTAGGTTCTTTTACACTAGAGATCCTCGATCACAATAGCGTCCTTGCACTGGCATGCATATCTCTAAACAAATTAAAAAAAGATCCTGCTCAACACCAGACTTAGTGCAAGTGTACCAATACAACTTAGACTTTAATTCCAACTAATTGACATCTATATTTGGATCTATTAGTTTCCATTATGTTCAATTCTTCGTAAGTTTGTACAGATTTCTAGAGATTGAAGATGTTATGGTACAACTTCCATTCCCTGTGATTTTAGATCTACCTAATTCTCTTTAACGCTTTCAATTGTTATAATGCCACACTAATAGACTAGTGCATTTGAAGGTTTACCTGGGAAATTACCAAACCATCTCAGGTGACCATGTCTCGTCATATCCTCTATTTGTGCTACTTGTATATTCTGTCAAATGTGATCATTTTTAATTTTATATAACGGTAGATCATTCTTATTATAGGTAAAAATATTAGTTATATGTATTTCTACGACACTCATTGTGTGGACATGTAAGGCCTCGGAGGCCCAACACTCACCCATATAATCTTGTTAGTCTCAAACTGTTCTATAGAACTTTGTCTTTTTTACTTCAGTAAGTATCTTCCTATCAACATGACCCAAAAGTAAACGTAGAACAAAGAAGCTTTAACAAGATTTTACTTGCAACAGCATACCTGTAAATATACATTAACATATAGAAAGTAGGTAAAATTTAAAGTAGGTACATTATTCTTCCAAGGAACAAACTGAATCTGACCTGAGAAAGGGCTATTACACTGGTCGCTAAGTGGTTCATCCTGCATCTCTCCTCCACAGAAATGTCCTTTGGAGTCTATCAAAGTGAAGCAACTAATTGATACAGGAACAGAAACAATGGATGTATAGGTTGCATACTTGCATATTACCTACCGAGTTTCATACCGTGTGCCTTTGGTCTTCTAGTATTTCTTGGTTATCAAAAAAGAAAAAAAGAGGGCATATTGCAAGAGAAAAAATTACCTTAAGACTAATGATGTCGAACAGTGTCTCATTGTCATGAGCAGACACGTAGTTAACCTGCATATAACAAAAGCAATTACATTGTTTTGGAATGTATTTCCATGGAGAATTAACTGGGAAAGATGTCTGACAAGATTGGGATAGCGTTAACGATGCAGTAAATATAGCTCTCACTGAAATGAAGTTGTTCAATCATAAATAACAATAGACACATAGTTCCTTACTGTTTCAACGGGAGAAGAAGCATATCCAACTGGCTTCCTGTCATGCATGAGCACTTCAGATCCTTTCACCTGGGTAAGAAGAGTATACAGTACTCAACATATCTCCAGTGTCAAGTTATGTTTGTACATTCTAAAAGATAAACTTTCAGTTCAGCTTGAAATGTGGTCCTTTGTGAAACTTGCCTTAGGCAAATCCGACTTCAGAAAGGGAGGCCTGTGAGGGTGAGTTTAAGGCGGTCTTAATCTAAATGCATCTATTGAATATTTCACTTGAGAACAATTTGCAGCTGGTAGTATTTTTCATTAGTTTCTACTTTCTAAGACTCTCAAGTTTTACTTCCAAAAGAAGATTCATGCAAATGCATTCCGCGTGGATTTCTGGTCGGATCGACCCTTAGTTAGACCAAAATGATTATCTTTTTGGGGCATTGGAAGTAGTTAATACATGCATTTATTTAGCTGGGCAAACTTACCACACTTTATGGTAAAGTTGTCATTGACATAATTAGTTCATGACTTTTGCAGTCAAATGTAGAATGAAGGATGGGAAAAATGCATCTGGGACATGGAAAAAGAACTCTATTCCCCTGCCTGTCGACATAAACCAAAAAGCACGCAGCTTTGACAGAACTACAAATATAACACTTGGTATGACACACGATTCACAAACAAACCAAATCAGTTCTAATTTGTTTTTGCAGTATCAAAAGCATGTGATAAAAAGGATAGCAGATCAAGCTAATAAGATGAAAAATATGATTAAATTGGTCAACAATATTAGATTTTGATAAATTGGACCAAACCTACTTATTTAATAGTAAGCCCTAGTACATCATAAAAGTTTTGTTTGGCTTATTGGCTAATAAACCTATCAAAGAAACAATAGGTACAAGAGTATCGACTTTCTTAATTGCCTTGGTGATTAGAAATACATAGTAATAATTATCTTATAACTTCAATCGCAATGATCATCAGAAATGAACAGTAATAATTATCTTATAACTTCAATTGTAATGAGTTGCAATGTCATTGTGATGTGAACATGATGCAAAGCAAATAGCAGTCGAATCTATGGATACCTCTTGACCATCACAGTTCGTTAGCACAAAATCCTTTAAGTTTGCAGCCATGCCAACCTGAAAAGTAAACATGCTCTTTGATAAGAAAGAATAACTTAAGAAATATTTATGCCATGCAACTGGAGTAGGGCAGAGTACCTGAATGTGATCCTTCGACACAGTAAGCATACGTTCTACATTGGCTTTATCACCAAGATCATGACCGTTAGGCTGAAGAGCAGCATGTACAAGTTATTGAGACGGTGATTATTCATATTTTAGAAAAATGGCAGGAATTTATCACAAACTTTATATTTCCAAGTGCCGAAGAGTTTTATCATTACCTCCGAATAAAGGCCAGTTACAAAACCTTGATGTAGAGGATGACCAAAAGGTGATCCGCCCAGTAAAGCATCCCGAATACGATCATTGAAGCTAGTAACGAATCAAGAACAGATAGTGAGGAACATACTTTAAGATAGCTTTAAGAGATGAATAGAATAGGGACAAGGAAATATTCCCGTTTAAGCCTATGAGCTCTTGAAAGCATTATCCCACAGTAGCTGGAATTATGTCATCTTCTTTATTGTTAAAGCTTCACTTAGCAATTTATTATTGGCTCATAAGAAGAGCAATTTACATGCAGACATACAAGGAATAGGAAATCATATTCGTTTGACAAACAAATCGAAATAACTCAGAAGTAGCACCTCCCAATTCCAGCTCCAAAAAGGTTAAATTGTGATGCATTTATCCCACGTCCATTCTTTGCCACTTCACCAAAATCCCATCCTTCACCATATCTGAATTGAAAATAGCATTAAGAATCAACTGATAAAAAGGAAACAGAGAATCAATGTAATGTTCAAGAACAACTAAAAGTACCTATATTATCATGGGCACAAAAGATATAATAAGGATATCTTTTTTAAGATTTAAAAGCCTACAAAAGACTACTATAAAACATACATATCTAGTAATAAGGATTGATCGTCAATGGTAACAGTCCTTACATATAAATACTTGATCCATCCACACCATTTTCTTCTGTTGACAAGCTATTCAGCAATGACTTTGCCTTCAACTACATCCAAAGACACGGCGATCATAGAGTTAGCACACTCAGCTTTGAGCACCAATAATTTTTAAAGAACCAATAAAGAATTTGAACACACAAGGAGCATAATTAACACACAAGAAATGCACAAATAAGTGTTGTCCTATTCAGACGATTGGCAGCAAGTAGACATGCCTACGACCTGAGTAATCATGTTAGCCTGTGCATGTCAACATTGTTATGTGACATCATAATTTTCGTATAAAGATGTCAATTGGATATGGGTTAATCATAAAACTGCATAAAGTAAAACATTTTGGTTAAAAAATCAAACCATAAACAAGTAAAAAAGAATATCCTCTTTTAGATTTCAAGAAAACAGACTCTTTAATTCCTGTCTAAGATTAAACCCAATACACTCAGGTCGTTTTACTTATGTTAGACAAGGTCACTGCAAAACAATAATCTCCCGCCTATAAAACCACAGATCACCTGAAAGATGCAAGACAGTGACCTAGAAAATTACTTACAACATAAATTATTTAACATCAACATCAACAACGACAACATACTCATTGTAATCCCACAAGTATATATATATATATATATACCTATATTATCCATGTCCTTAATATAAAAAATTATAATGCATTTCATTGGACCCACAGTTACTCTTTGAAACACAATCTTTCCTCTATGCTATTCTTCAAAAACATCAAGGTTTATATACGGCCAACGTGTGCTGAAGCAAATATGCCAGGACCCATCATTTTCATGTTTTCTAAATCTCCATGTCAAGTCAGATGGGCCTATCAAATTGGGACAGAGGGAGTAATTAGAAGTGGGACTCAAATATTAGGTCCCCAGGGGATAATAATCTCTCTGCTTAATTTATCTTGATCTTTTTCTCCATGAGCTTTATGCTAACAAGAGATATCCCAATTCTGAGAGGAAGATCCACTGGTAACTACTAGCACCGTATGATACTTGCAACAGCCTAAAATATAGAGAACTGGCTTCTCAACTTTTTAGCCTTCACTTATCTTTCCATCTCATGCATATAACTTGTACCAAAAACCACAGGAAGCGTTATCTTGTAAAATTTCATCTACAACTGAAAAAACTAATAAGAAATAATTACTGCGTAGCATTCTGCCTTCCTAAACGAACGAATGGAGAAAACTTTCTCTAACCCACAAAAGGAAAAGCTTTAAATACTTACCATTGTACGCTTCATTATGTGACCCATCAGGTCAAACCGAAATCCATCAATCTGCAGAAGACAAACAAGGTTTACTCATATATTCTCTTTCGGAGAAGAATAGGAATTCTTACTCAAGGACAAAAGCATCGGTGTGTACACACATACAGAACACAAAATGGAATATGTGACATCAATTATGTGAATTAAGTAAGATAAAGTTAACTAATTTTATTAGTTATGAGTTGGTTTGGCATATAATAGAGTAAACATTAGCTTCTGTATTTCTTGAGAAAATCACTTAGTAACTGTTTTAGGCATTTGCCATGTTCAGTCATCAACATCAAGAACATAAAGCATGGTTTCGGTGCGATATTTGAGAAATACAAACTGTTTATGGAACCATTAAATCAATGAACTGCCCCATCTAAAAGATCAAACTGTTAGAGAGGGGACACATCTATTGATTTACTTAGGTCTTCCACATGTCCGCGTGAAATAGTTTATTGTTAGGTAGCGTTAAGACTTGAACTCAAGACCTTCGAGGCTTTTTCCACTCTGATGCCATTTTGAAAAGTTTAAACTGTTAGATGGAGACACTTTTTATTTGTTTAGGTCTTCAACAGAGCCTTTGGGGAGGTATACCTGTTGTTTCTGATAGTTTTGAACAATTAAAGTGGAAATGACACAAAAAGTTGCCTAACAGGCAGTTGCGTCCACCACCAGAAAATCAAGGAACTATTATACCATTTAGCACTAGCAAGTATTTTCTTGTGCTAATTAATGAATAGATATGATATATTAGTCAATCAATTATCAGAAGCCCATTTCATTTCACAGAAAAATATATCATTTTAAGAGCCTCCTGTCGTACGTGAACTCATAGGTAGCATAAAAGGCATCAGTTTCTACTGGGATTATGGTTCCACGGTTTCTGAATTCAATTCCATTTCAAGTACTTTTGCATGCTCGAGATTAGTAACTAAAGTCACATGTCAGACATTCTCTAAGTTGAGTTACCAGGTTTGGAGACTCAGTCCGTCAGTCGTGACATCTATACAGTATAATATTGCAATGCTGGACTTTAAAACTAAAGCTTCTCATCATTATAAACTCCTATAGAAACAAATCTGAAGGTGCTCCTATTTCTCATGCTTGTAATGGCGAAGAAGTTCAGAGTTTTTAACATTACAGTTGGATTACGATATTCAATGCAAGAGTTCCTAGCTTCGGACTTCCCACAAATAAAATTGATCTGGAGCTTACAGAGGTATCATTTGCTGGAAGACAAGCAGTCTAACTTATGGTATAGCAATCCACATTCATATCCCGTCCGATCTTTTAATTTCAAAAGGTCTTGATACCAATTACATTTGACAATCTCCTTTATCTTTATAAAGCCAATCTCGAAAGTTAACATAACAATTATGGGTCTTATAAAAATTAAAATACTAAAACAGCAAAGTAGAGGTTATTAATAAACTACATACATTCACACTGTCCCTAAAATATGACTATGCAGGCCATAGCTTTAAACAGAATATTCAGCCAAACAAAACAAGAAGAAACCATAAAACAGAAGAAAAGAATTTAGGCTCTACAATTCCCATATCTTAGCAATTGCGTTCGAGGGTGGAGGGAAGCATACCTTATAATGGACTGCCCAGCACTTGAGGTCGTCAAGAATTAAGCGCTCAACCATGAAATGCTCACTGGCGGTATTGTTTACGCATGTGCTGTTTTCAATGCCACCATCAGCATTTCTCCTTAGAAAGTAACCTGGAACGATCTATTGAAAGCAAACCCAATACAAAATATGTATAAGGAGACCAAGTTAATTATAAGGCTATAACCATAAAGTTTAATGAGGTGGAACACAATAATTCGTCACCTTGTCTAGAACAGAGAAGTCACTAAATGGACCACTTGCATGTAAATGATTGTAAACAACATCCAATACAACACGTAGACCAATACGATTAAGTGCCTGTAAACCAATTAAGCCTTAGAGTGGCGCCAAGGGAATTGAACAATATAGGTCGATGGTCTATTCAGTATAAACAGAAAGGTTGATGGTATATTTAGTATAAACATAAGAATGCACAACAAAGTTGGATCTTTAGATAAAATAAGATCTACCTGCACCATTTTCCGAAACTCGACGATACGACAAGGACCATTTGCATTACTAGCGTAGCTTCCTTTTGGAACTCCCCAGAGAACAGGATTATACCTTTTCTTAGGCAGCCAACAATTTAATTTTCACACACTGGCCAGGAAACTACAATCAGCTTAGACACAAGTTGAAACTCTAAGCACAGTATCTCACCCCCAATTATAGCCATCTTCATCTTGGATGGCTGTGATAAGAGCTTGCTGCTCCTCAGAATCTGTGGAAAAGAGTTGAGTTTCTCGATATCTGATAAATACATCACATGAGAGACCAGGAAACAAAAATGAATGAGATGAGATTCCAAGGGAAAACCAAAAAGGCAATTAACAACCTCATCATAAAATCTAGAACAGACATGGCACTAAACTAATCTGAATATTTCTATCTTTAGCTAATTATCCACTCTGTCATGGTATCATGTGACAAAACAGCAGATCTGGTTTGAGAGAATTAAGTCCGTCGTTTTGGTCTTTTATTGCGTTATTTTCAAATTACCAACTTCAGCTTCATTTATAATTTGTGCTGAAAAGAAAGGGGAACAAAAGAAATACTAAAATCTTTAATGGGGAACCCCCTCTCCAAACTGAAAAAAAGTTGAAGAGCTTTACCTGTATACTTCCATTTATGTTTCTCATCTTCGACACCAGCAAACTGATAGGTTGGCAGCAGATGGACATGAGTGATACCAGCATATGATAATCTTTTCAAATGTTGGACACCAGCTGAGTCCTTCAAGAATAATGAGATCAGGGCCACATGCTTATGGGACATATCCAATGCCACCTAACTTATGTGCAACAAAACCTTCTAATGCATTGTGCCATTGTGTTAACTGTGGGTGCAGGCTTAGATGTTTCCATTAACCATTATTTAAAAGCTTGTATAACTAACACAAAATCAGATAGCTAATACAGCACTTAAAACCTGGTCGTGGATACTCTCTAACAACACGGAATAAAAAAGTGCTGCTGTAAAGCATAACGCACAAATAAATGAACAGAATGAAGGAGTGACACTTGTTTGACTTGCAAACTGATGCCAGACTAGTAATCAAAATTCAAAAAGATGCACCAATCGGCTACCAAATTGGGCCGAACTTTTGTGATGAGCTAGGTAACGAAGTCTAAAATGAGACACTTATACGTTCTGTTGGTTTAAAGAACTCCCCAAGTTTTATTTCCTAAAAGGTGTTGACAACAACTTATAAGACCAAGCCCAGGTTGCAAGGTTCAGATTCTTCGGGTTTCGCCTTAGATTTAGTTGTCTCTGGTGGAGGAGTAACCTTTGTTGTAATTCTTGCTAGAACTTGGTAACATTGTCATTAATGGCTTATCACAAATAGTACATTAGACAGTAATAGTTCTGAATACTTCTTACTGATAACTTCATAATAATATTAGGGAACCCCGATCACTAAGACCTTCTGGCTCAATACATGAGGGAGCTAATATGCTTTCCCGTGAAAGTGAGGACTTAATCATTTCTCATGGAAATTCGACAGGGAAGTTATTAACAAGAATGAGAGAATTCTTTTCTTTTGGAGAAGTGTATCTCTATGCTTGGACGCGCTTCTGCGCATGTGTGTGCGTCCTCACTACAAATCTCAAATACACCATGAGATCGGTGTACCAATCTAAATCACCATTCCTCTCCAACCACCGTCCATCATTGGTTGCACCACCCATCACACACTACAAAGTTATCGGGTATGACTACTATAGCAGTCTTTTTCCAGTCACTTCAAATTGTATGTTCTGCCATAAACACACTTAGTACACCAATGAGTTGTAGTCCAGTGTAAGTTTACCATCTACAAAGCTCAAAACTCAGTAGGATATGAAGCAAATGAAGACATGAAATACCTTGCTCAATACACCTACTTAATAAAAGCTTGAACTCTGGTCCCAAAAACTATACACCCATATAAAACAAATCAAACGGAAAAGTAAAGCTACCTGTGACGTGAAGGCGAGATAACCGCCCTGAAATTCATGAGGCACAGTAGGGTCATTGGCGCTGGCAAAGTGAAAATCATAGGTAAAAAGATAAGTGTTCTATAGTACTGCTAATAATGCATCTTGATTATATATGCATTACAAGCTTCTTCTCTTGTAAAGAGAACTGCTTGAAACATGTTATCTAAGGAAATGAGTAAAGAGTAAAACCGATGTTGTAGGAGCAAATGGAGAATATTGACCAATATTCAGTAAGATGTTTCCAATAAGAAATTAACATAGCAAGATCACTTATCACCTGAAATCTCTAACATGCAGCTCATATATGCTGACATCAGAAAAGGAAAGAAGATTTGGCTTCTCGTCTTGTAGATTATCCCAGCCTTCAGGCTTTACATCATCAGAATCAAGATTAACTAACAATGTCCGCTTGCCATCAGCAGAGAGACTGCCCATGCAAAAGCAACAAGATGAATGTAGAGAACAGATATTAGACACAGAAATAATTGCACTATGGAAACAGCAAGTTGCAATCAGTAAAATCAATTTCCTTAAGAGCAAGTGATGAAAACAGAGCGACCTACCCTCTGGCATATGGATCATTGCTCACACATTTCTCGATCCGCAAGGTGCTAGGATGGTAAACAGACACTTCATAAACATAGTAGCAACCCTCCCAATGCCTTGGCCCCTTAGCACTCCAAACACCATCTAACTCCTTGAGCTGAACAATTTCTACTGGGTCAGCCTCTGATGGACTCTTATAAATGAGAGCTTGCACTGCCTGGTTTTGTAGGCGTAATCAGAAACAGCAGATTAATGAAATAACACATTGATCCCTCAATTTTGGTCAGTAAAAAATATTCATTACAAACAAAAGTGTTATCTTGGAAGGAAAAGCTATGAGACAAAAGAACAGAACACACTTGAGCAGTTGGTGCCCAGAGGTAGAGAGAGACAGCTTCAGTAGCGAAAATACCACCAAGGGGCCCAGTATAGGAGAATAACTCATCGAGAATACCAGGTAACTGCAATCCAGTAGCACTTGCACATTTTCCATAAGCTACAAACAACATAAACCCATTTTTACCAGACATTAGACATGCTTACCCATAGCGTGTAATACAGATAGTGAGGCTGTTGAATCAGATAAGCTAGAGAATAAAAAGGTATTGAAGTCTCAAATCAAGACAAACAAATGAAGGAACAACGTCGAAGTGTTGACGCAGCAAAGGACTGCTCAAATGTTTATGTTTGCTACTGACAATTTAGAATAGCAGTATATTTCAATAATCACCACCAGATGAATTAGGTTTCCCTGAATTATGAGCATACTACAGAATCTGAAACTCAAGTTCATCGACTATGAGTTCTACCAAAAGATGTCAATGATTCATTTTCTTAAGTACTGCATTAGATGGAAAAGTATCATTTTCAAGTAGAGAGAAATGTGGAGGTCTGGTTCCTACTAAGTGCCGTCTTAGACTTCCTCAAGTGATAGAAAGGCAAAAACATGGGAACTACTTACAATTGAAGATGCCAACAGCTAATTGGCACTTGACTAAACTTTGGAAGTCCAGAGTTGCAGGGACTTCAAATGCTGCATAATCTCGAATATGAGGAAATTTTTCAATTACCTAAAGCAGGAAAATATGTAAGGAAACAAAAGAACACATAAATTTGCTCCATCTTTGTATCAATCAGGAAAAAACAATCCTTCGAACAACTAAAAGATCCCATCACGGACTCAGTGACTCACCTGCTGTGGAAGTCCATAATTTGTCCGTTCAAGTTTAATTTTCACATCATGGCCTGTTATGTATAAAAAAAGCTTAGGATCAGATCTGATTATCATCATCAAACGGAGTACCTGAGATGCCACCTAGAGTACACACCTTGAATTCCATCATCACCAATACATAATCCAGCCTTTCTACTAGCATATAAGTAACATTCACCCTCTCCAGCACCCACATTCCAAGCAATTATTGATTTGGTAACCCAAAATGCTCTGCTGTAGAAAAGACTATCCTGCAACCATGAAAAACTAAGCACTAAGGACGCTTGCGGTTTCAGATTTAAAAAAATACTCCCTCCGTCCCAACTCATGCGGCACTGGGGAAAGCTTGAACCCAATTCCTACGGTAATGAATATGAGCGCAATTGAAATTCCTGGGGAGTTATACATTTGTGTATTGATAAGACCGTTTACTATTTCTTGAAGCTCAATCTCTCCCCCGGATGAACCATATAGCCAAGAGAAACCACTTTCCTTCTTATTCAATTCAAAAAAGAATAACACATTTCAATATTCTAGAAACAATTTAACTCAACTTATAATTTTACCTAAATGAGATTATTTATAGCCACACAAATATCTATGCCTTGTTTTAAACCAAAATTTCAAAAACCTTCATGTCATGCTTAAACTATGTACACTATCACGTAAATTGGGAACAGGAGTAATGATAATAGTCCCCACACAAAACTCACTATCACTATTATAGAGTTAATTTCTCAGAGTCGATCACACAACTAACAATATATATCATAAAGTCACTTGTAACACAAAAATCACTCAATTAACCACAATTATCTCAATTTTGTTCTATAACTCAGAAATCACTCAATTACTAACAATCATCACAATTTTGCTTTATAACTTCGAGTCACTCAACTTTATTCTATAACACAAAAATCACTCAATTAGTAAAAACTATCTCAATTTTGTTTTACAACTCAGGAAGTCACTCAACTTTGTTTATTAACTCCCCTATTATATCAGTTTAAAACATTACGTTGCTAATACAATTCCACATTGTTAATAAAACACTCATGTACAATCTTACGCGGAATAAAATGTACAATAAATAGAAATATCAGCAAAAATTCCATAAGTTACAAAACCTGAGAACACGAAGGGCTTTCAGATTGGTCCTGAACAGGCATTATTGAGCAGCACCGGAGATTTAAGGAACGAGAAGTTGCCGATTTGAAACCGGATCGATACCGAGTCAAGGAACTCAGTTGAAGCCTCGATTGAGCTGGAAGAAGGAAGCGAGTGAGCTCGAAAGGTGCAAAAATGGCGGAAAATGGAGTGGATGAAAGTAAAGCAGACATTTGAATAACAGTTAATTTTTCCGAGTCCGTTCAGTTCTCAGTAGTAGTTGATTCGCTCCCTTTTTCAGATTGGGATTTTTTTCATGTTATTTTTGGGTATTATAAAGTATCAACCCAATACTATGGAAATAGTTGCATTTTGGTCCCTCAAAAAAGGATTATTTATGTTTGGGTAAGTCTAAAATGATTTCTAAAATATAAATTTTATATTTTAATAAAAATAAATATAAATTTTATTTTGAACTTAATATAGATATATCTCATCTTATATTATCTAAATTGGTGGTAATATTACTTCATCCTACCTCTTAAATGAGATAAATTACTTAAAACATCATAATCGCGAGATAACTTAGTTCGCGAATCAAACGATTCAATTATATATTACTGAGTAGTTTTAATTATTTATATTTGCTAACAATGAATATGTTTTGTCTAAATCAAATATTTATAAATAAACTTTTTGTAAGGGAGAATGTTTGTTCGCGGTTCGACGAATCAAATTTCAAAGACAATATCATTGAATTTGTAATTCTATAAACTAAGAATTCAATAATTATCTCATTCTTGAATTTAGCTGGTATAAATTTTAAATTCTAATACATTGTGTTTGAGTTTTCATATTTTAGGTAAAAGTATCTTTTTCTAATATTATTGGAATATTAAAAATAGGGATTAAAAATATATAATTCTTTCTTTAATTATATTTTTAACGACGGCTAAATTTTATTTGGCTAGCTGGTGCCGTTTTTAACATCAATTTGCATCTTCACAAATTAATTTGGGCCGTTAATTTCTGACTAGTTATTTTGGGCAAAATCCAACACGATAAAATATGTTTGTCGAACTACATAATATAACTATATAAGATTAACAATGTGCAAAATAATATTTTAATATTATGATAATCTTCAATTATTAAATAAAAATGGAATTGGAAACTGGAATCATGTTTATTTATCCCTCATTTTGATAAAAATAAGATATTTTTTGTGCGTTTATATAGAACCACATTCTTTTAGCTCATAAAAAATTAAGAAGCTCAACTTTGGATTCGAATTTTGTCAATAAATTGATTTATATATATATATATATTATATATATATATATATATATATATATATATATATATATTTTTCCTCGCGATAATTTTGTTTTATTGTAACTTTATTTCCTTTTGAAACGACACTTGCATCTTGTTTTACGGGTCGCTATTGTATCGCATGGTTTAAGTTCATTATTAAGTGATGAAAAGATTCATTTTATATAAAGATTGATTTGATGTGAGCGCATTGTTATCTTAATATTTTCTTCTTATTTTGTCCTACTTTTTCATAGTAATTTCCCTCGTATCTTACCCTTTTTTTTGTAGGTTTATCATTAAAAACGACATAGAACGATACAATATATCAATAATTTTTTTAGAAATAACAAAGATAATAGATAATAATGTTTGATAGCTATAATTTTGTTAATTGGCTACACAGTTATAGTTTTGTTCGCTATGGAGACTGTTTAGTTTTGTTAATCGGCTACGCAGTTATAATTATGTTTGCTATGGAGACTGTTATTTGTATATTTCACTAGCAAATATACAAACATGATAAAAATATACAATTCGGAGACTACAGATTATATATTTGTATATTTCACTTGCAGAGATATAATTCTATAATTTTCATTTAAGATTATTTCAGCACTTAATTTGTGTATTTCGATTGTATGTATGATTTTTTTTCATAAATCTTATACAAATAGAGAGGATAAGCATATACAAAATCTAAATTTATTGAATTATACAAATTTTATATTTATACAATTAGGAAATCGAATAACAAAATTTCAAATATCTATAACCACAAATTAAAAATATACTCTAGATGTTTGTCATTTTCCGTACTTAACCCAAAAAATAATACTAGCTTCCAAAAAAAACAAAAAAAAAACACGTACACACACACATTGGGTGCATGCAAAATATGAACAAATATAACACCATTCAAAGCGTGATAGTATTCGTCTCTGTAATCTCTGTATAATCAACCTCTTCACATTCCGTCGCCAATTTCACTAGCTGAAGAAGACTACCAGTGGCTAACATGGCTTTCGTATTCAAATCATGTAAAGCTCTTTCATACAAACACCCAATGGCTCCAATTGCACTTTCATACAATTTTTCATCTTTTTTATGACCCATTAAACAATGCCCTAAAATCCTCAAAATTGGCTGTAAAAGCTCCCATGGCATATGAATCCTTCTTTTCACATCTGCATTATCTTCTCCTACTTGCCCCGACGACCAAATCCTGCAAAATTCGCAGAATTCAAGTTTCGATTCAACTGGAATTTGGGGGATTTTGGTGTAGTAGAGTTCCAATGCTACCCCGACGATACGACCTCGTTTCATCGATCTGACGGTTCCGTATGGTTCTAAGGTAGGGGAAATCACGGCGAGATTGAGTTCCGTAGCGGAGTTTTTAGCTGCTTTGTTTGTTTCGTGGTAAATACTGGAATGGGATAGATCTGGGATGTTGACGGTAATGGATTGGGAGTTTCGATTGGAGGTTTCGTGTGCGTATAATGCGAGTAATACAGCTTCGAATCCGGCTAATGGTTTATGGAGATTGACTTTAGAGAGATAAACTCCGGCGATTATTGGTAGGAATCGGAGGACGACGAGGTGGAGTTCCGGTTCGTTTGATTGGAATGTATCGTAAAGCCATCGGCAGAGATTGTCGTCGCCGGCGCCGGAATCGGGTTGACGGAGGAGTTTAGAGATTTGTGCGGCGGTTTCGGTGTCACGGAGGAGGCAGGCTGCCGGAGTTTCGGAGGAAGATAGTGAAGGAGGGACGGAAGGGAGAATGGAAGATAATGATTGGATTGCGTCGTGAGCTTTTGTGTAGGAATCTGACCATCGGATGTGTGGTTTGTTTGCGGTGGTGGAGGAGTCTGTATCTTGGTCGCCGGCAGCCGTGGTGACGGCGGAGGGAGCGGTGGCGGTGGTGGGGGTTTCGTCGGACATTGATATTGTATTGGAAGGGGAAAATGTTAATTAGAGGGAAATTGATTATTGAAGGTAATTATGGAGATTAAGGGATTTAACTTTTTGTAGTTAAAGAGAAAATTAAGGAATGAAAAGTGGATCTTAATACATTTAGTTTGTTTAGAATTAAAAGGAATGTAATTAGATACATCATAATAAAATTAATGTATGAAAGAAAAATATCAAAGTAAATCAATCGTGTTGACATAATGAAAAAGAGATAGTAACAATGAAATTGAGAATAGATAATTCGAGAATAATAACAATAATATAAGTAAGAAATATTAGTGAACATTTGATTATTTGCTAATTTTATATCTCGAGTTGCACAGATATCTATTTAGGATTATTATGTATTTGGATAAAAAGAATTGCAAAATCGTGCCTCTCGATCTTCAATACACCTTATCTCTACCTCTCATAATATTTATTGTGATAATATATACATACTTTAAAAAGATAATTTTTTATCACGTTACAAAACAAATTTTTTTTTTTTTTGATTTTTTTGCATTTCTGCCCTTATTTCTTGTTGATTTTTAGTTTTTGTCTCTTAAGATGAATAATTTTTTTTTGCAGTATATAAGTTTATAATTTTACATCATAATATTTCAAAAATTATCTTTTATGTTTAATTTTTACAGGTAAAAACAAAGATTAACTCATTAATTAAAGGGAAAATCATGCAATAAATGTGTATATATATGTATATGTAGTTCATATTAGATTTGAAGGTCCAAAACATAAGGAAGCCCAAGAAAAAAGAAAAGAGCAAGAATTATCCAAGCCTAAAACACTAGTACTCTTCTTTGTTGAATATTTATTTAAGGTGTAACAATTATTGTAATTATACTATATATTTTGAAATTCTGAATTAAATTACTCAAATCTTCATACTAATAAATAAAGTTTTTATAATATAATCAAAGGTAATATATTGTAAATATGTAACTGCATCTAACTTAATTAATCCTTATTATTTAAATTACAACATTACTATGTGAAGCTAAACTATTTTACGTCTTTCAAAAATATTGCACAACAGATTTGTATGTAAAAAAAGGAAGTCAACTTGAAATTATATTTTAGTATGTATATGCATATATTTAAGATTTTTTATGATTGAAAATTATATTTCGTGTGTGATGATAAATAGACCGATTGGTTTATTGACTACATAATAATTAGTTTAAATTTTGACTACAAAAACTTAAATGGTGAAATATAAATAGTAAATACAGCAATAAGTTATTTGTTATATTATATTTAACCTAATTGATCAAGAATTGATTTTTTTTAAATTATTTTTTGGTATGGTACCAAGTATGAAAATATTTTTAAGGATAATAAAATATCTCTAGTTCTTTAGTTTATCTTAGTTTAATTTGAATTGTTCTTAAATAATTTGTAATGCAATAAATAATTATTACGAGAAATATGTATAATGTATTTATAGAATTGGTACAGAGTTGACATTCTTCTACTTTGGCCCAAAACACAAACAAAAAAAAGATAAAACGACGAAAAGAACTTTACCAATCACCAATAAAATTAAAGATTATCATGTGCTAAGCATAAGTATGAACAGCTTCAATGAAAGCAACACCCAAATTTTACTTTGATTTTCATTATCCATTGACTAATTTCATTTAATTGGGTGGTTTAAATTGAACATGACCTTTATGTAGCAATCACAATAATTAAAAATTCAAGGTTTTGTTACCATATTCACAAACTAGTTCAACTAACTGTCCTTTTGGTCTATCCAACAAAATTATTTGTTACTTTCCCTCCAAAATGAATGGAAAAAAAGAGGGAAATTTAAATAAATATTTCTTATATTTTTACCTAGGATTCTTTTAATTTGCCAATGAGATAAAAGTAATTCAATTTCCTTTTTATTATATTTGTATGAAAGTGAAAGTAAAGTAACTTCAACTATAGATGTCATTTTAATGGCAGACATAAACCATGTATGGTAGGTATACCTTATAGAAAAGTAGAATCATTTGGAATCTTTTCAATTAAATTACTTGTTGTTTCTTTAAGTTATAATATTGTATATCATAATAATAATCCAAAAGAACTTGGAAAATTAATGAACATGACAAAAAAAGCAAAAAAAGGAAAACAAAGCCTTCATTAAACTAAATCATCTTCTCAATGATGACAAACAAGTCTACAACATCATAATCTCTCAAGATACACCTTGCATAATATTTTTATGCAAAATTAGACCAAGAGAAAAAAAGATAGCAAAGTATACATATAGTAAAAAAAAGAAAAATCCCCAATTACTCATATTACATGGGGAAATAATTAAAATAAAAGATCAAACTCCTCTCTCCATCCAAATCAAAGGGCTTAAAAAACAAAGCACCAAGTCATGATCAAGAATACAACACTTTCATAGTGAGACATTGATCTTGAAAAAAAACCCCAAATATGTAACTAAGTAAAAGGCCATTCATAATTAGACCTTTTGTCAAAATCCTCTAAATCTTGGTTAGCTAATAATTAAGAGGATTGCTTAGTTTCTAAGGCAAACCAACTAATTTTACAAAGATCCTAATTGGATGGAATTAAATGACATGCATATGATAATCCATCCATTTTCATGCTTAGTAATTTTTACCTCCTTTTTTCATATGAAAAGGATGGATAACACATATGTTACTATCTAAACTTAACCAAACCAGTAACGAGATGGATGAAATTCCTCCACCTTCAGGTAACTTAACTCCTGATGGGAGCACTTGCTTTTCCCTGTAACGGGTCTACACAACTCGAATCCAAATTAATCGAGCCAGTAAATTTCACAAGGAATACTACACTAGTTAAAAGTGAGCTAATTATAAAGGTGGGAAAAGAAGGAAAACCACTACATGTTGGTCAATGTTGATTGGTGAACAACTTTTTGATACTTTGAAGTAGTATCAATGCCTTCAACAATGTTAAAACCAGCCCCAACAACATCCCTTTTTTGACCAAAACATGTTGTAGCACCGGGGGAGATTCCCCCGGTGCTACTACTCAGGGCAGAGTCCTGATGTAGCAAACGCGGAGTAGGGGAGGCAATAGTGACCGGAGGAATGTCAATTGAATTGAGTTGTGGTGGTGGATGTTGCCATTGAGGTAGTGGTCCAGCTAGTAAAAGTGTTTGAAGTAATGGCCCTGCTTCCATCACAGCTTGCAAGAATTTCCCCTTCTCTGGCAATGGCTTCTTGATTACAACATTTTCAATTAAATCGTGGACTAATAATGGTGGTGAAACAACATTGTTTTCATCACAATCTGAGGAATTAGAAAGTACACAATGTTGTTGTTGTGGTTAGAGTCAACTACCCCTTTTAAAATGTGGTCATGTTCTTGATTGTCATGACTAATTGTTGTGCCACTAGAAATAGGTGCACTTTCTATAACAACATTATTTTGGTTATGTTTTTGAAATTGAAATTGAAATTGTACTTGTTGTTGTTGTTGTTGTTGGAGCAATTGTTGTTGTAGTATAATTTTCTCCATTCCAATCCTTTGACATTTGCCTTGTGCTTCATCTCTTTCTTTCATAACTCTAGTCAATAGATCCTTAAGTTGCAAAATCTCCTCATCTTTTCTTGCAAGTTCCTCATGAGCTGAAATCACAGTATTCTCCAATTCCAATGTTGTGTACACCAATGAATGCTTCAATTCTTCTATCCCCTATCAAATATACCAAATCCACATTACTTACACACAAAAAAAATCGAGCATTTTAAGCTATATTCCTCAAAACTCTTTAAAAGTAGTGACAGATGCATGTCAGATCCTTCAAAAACAGTACAATAAAGTACATTATTTTGGAGGACTATATTCAAAACTGATGCGACATGATTTTGGAGAGTCTGAGCAACATAATGAACATTAGTTACTAACAAAAAAAAATCAAGAAACTAAGAATGTTAGTTAAAAGAATCAAGAAACAAGGAAGTTAGTTAAAAATTTACCTCTTCTAGGTAGTAGTTATAAGGCCAACTAAGAGGGCTACATTGATCTTCCATTTTTTTGTCTCTCTCTCTCTCTTTCTTGTAAATGTGTTTGGCTATTGAAAGAGGTTAAAACAAAAGAGGGTACATAAAAAAAGAAGTTGAGGGTTTTTGAGACTTACTTATATAAACTAAAGTTTAGTTTGCTTTTTTATAATGCTACCATAGTAATAGTAGTACTATTGCTACTTTATCTTTATTATTATTATTATTATCTCACTATAAGAGAGGCAAAATGTTTGTGGAGAAAAAACACAAAAGGCCAAAAAAGAAAAAGAGAAGGGAAAAAAGGGGTTAGTGGATATAAATCACAAATATAATCTTGCTACTTATACTTGTTACTATAAGATTCTTAGTACACAAGAGGGACATTTTTTATTTTTATTTTTTTAAAACTGTTTTTAAAAGTAAAGAGGGAATGTGAACTAAAGAATCCAATTTGGGGACTAATGGGGGCTACAATGAATCTCCTTCCTATGCAAAAAAAAAAAAAAAAAAAAAAAAAAGAAGAAGAAAGAAACACACATGAATGAACACATTAATTAAAAGCAGTATCACATTTTTGACAAAAAATATTTTTGTCTATCTTATGGGGTTTCAAAAGTTTTTTATTTTTTGCATAGTCTTGATTAAGAAAAAAATTGGTAATTTAGTGTTTTTAGTATATATTTTTATCGAATGATAAATCATTAATTTAGATGGATATTTTATCAGATTTTGACTCGTCAATAAAAAAATATCGACAAAAATATATTGAATACATTATCGATGAATTTGAATGTGAAACTTTATTATATATACTAGTAAAAATCTTCTAATTTTCTTTTTTTATTTTTGCTTTTTAGTGAATTTTTGGAATGTATGAAATATAATTCTATTTTACATTTGATATGAATAGTTTTTTTTTTGAGAGGAGTGATTAATTAATTAAATATACATGTCAACTTAAAACATGGCAAGATTCATCTAGAAATAATACCTCATTCACAAGATTAAGATTACACCATTTGCACAATCAAGTTTGTTCAATTACAATATAGACTAAGACTTTGTAATTAATATATTTAATTATTATATATTTTAAATTCAAGCAAAAAAGTTCCCTAACAAATTAAAGAAATATATATATGATTTAGCTTGCAAATCTTGAATTAAAGATTTGTTTTGGACTCTTATACCAAACAAGTGGAATAATAATATATAATGGATCCAAGCTAGTCTGAAAATGTTGATTTATCCACAAATACATTTTTTTCCTTAGGTTCACACATTTATAAGAATTTAAAGGGTTGATAAATTAGGACTATAGGACTTGTGCATGTGGACAGTGGACTTAGACAAAATAAGTAAATAAATAAATAAAAATTAATGAATGTAAATCGTATTAAATAGAAATTAATGAATGTATTAAAATTTTAATAAATTCATATCGTTACATTAAATTATTTAATACGATTTACATTTATCACCGGCGTATCTCGATTAATTTGTAAATATTTTAATTAATTTAATAAAATATATGTTATCTTTTATTAATATAGGTATTGAATAATCGTTAAACATGCTGGTGGAATGAAATCCTAATAATTTTCAACACACTTTATTTTGACCATTTATTATTACATTAAACCATTTTTGGGTGCTCGATCAAATTATGTATATCTACGATGATAGAATAGAATGGACTACGGAGCTATCTCTTTAGCTACAAATTTAATAAAATTTAATAACTTTAATTTAAATCTTATAATTACAATGTATCATCATAAATATAAAAATATATAAGTCAAAATTCATAAATTAAAATTTTAATTTGGACAATATATAATGATAGAATATTGAAAGTTGTGGAATATTTAATGTAATAAACTATTTGGTCAAAATAAAAGATAAAGGTAAGTAATGATGGGAATGACACACACATTCCATCTAAGGATTTTTTTATTTTTATTTTTGCTTTGATAGTATATGCTTATTGTTAACCTTTTTGACTCTAATAAAGATAAAATTGTATGGACTAGGAATCATAGGTTATATCTAATTAATTCTGAATTATTTTTTTCACTTTCTTTTTTTTTGCCGCATTGTGAAAGTGACCTCGTATTCTCTTTTTCATTGTAAGCCAAAAATTCTTAAAAGGTGGTGCCTAGCATTTTTGTTTAAATTTTTAGAAATTAATTTGAGTTTAATAGAGTTGATAGTTAATCAAAAATAATTAATATATTTCATAAAAATAAAGAGTAAAGTTTATATATATCCTATCATCTCTAGATCATATGTATAAAATTATACTGAGATATTATTGTGTATATGTGTATTATTTTTGGTGAAAAAGTTATAGAGTCGGTAATTGATCAAAAAAATTAATATATCTCGTAAAAATAAAGAGTAAAGTTTATATATATCCTATCATCTCTAGATTATATGTATAAAATTATATTGAGATATTATTGTGTATATATGTATTATTTTTTGCGAAAAAGTTATCTTAAGATTGCCTCATAAACACACTATTTGTAATGTTATACATTTTTGTTGAAAGATTTCACTTACTTAATAACATTATGAACAATTTAACTTAGCAAAATCTTAATTTCCTCAAGTAATCAAAAATTGATTTTTTTCTAACTATTTCTCTCTTTAAATTCCGTTAGAGTTCAAGGGCAAAACGAGACTTTTTACTAATGACTAAGTAAAATACTAAATTAAAATTTTAATCAAAGGTGAAACTGTTTAATTTTCAAGTAATACAATGACAGGTTCCAATCTTCATAACAAAACCTTTTATATAACTAAATTCATCTTTTATATGTAAATTATTTAAATTGATATAAATACTCGATACGAGTAAAGTTTTCGAGATTTTGGAGGGAAGATATAATGTTCATAGGGAGAAGGGATTAATGGTAGGGACAACATGAAAACCTTTTAGAGAACAAAGTTAGGTATTTTTGGAGAAAAATAAATAAATAACGGCTTCTATTTTGACTCAATTTCTTCACAATTTGTTTTTTTCTTCCTCTTGGGTTCTGTTCCACCACGCGTTGGCGTGTGGGTCCATTTTGTGGGACCCATCATGTGTATTCTTATTGGCTCATCTTATCTAAAATGTTGAGTGGACCCATATGTTCAAGTTTTTAAAAAAATAATAAAAAATTTCGGAGAACAAAAATAATAGAAGGGAGATATGTTTATCACCCGAGCAACTCTCTTTCATCGAGATATAAAGAGGAGGTTAGAGAAACAAGTCCATACCAACAAGTAAAAATTTAGATAGTTAATCAATTAAATTTTCCGATCCCAATTTTCTACATTTATCTTTTTGCTTTATTATAGGATTTTCTAATTTTTTTATTTTTTTTAGAAGGATAAAAAATGTCTTTTAAGGTATTGAAAATAATTAAGTTTGTCCTCTTTCCTCTTATAAGATGTTGATTAAAGTTAAAAAATATTCTTCCATCCAACTATGAGGTCATAATTATCTTTTTAAATTAAGGATAAATCACATTAAAAGGAGAAAATATATTTAACTATAAAGAAAAGTTGGAGCCAATAGTTAAAAAGAGAGACATTTTAAGATTAAGGATAAATCACATTAAAAGGACAAAATATATTTAATTATAAAGAAAAATTAGAGCCAATAGTTAAAAAGAGAGACATTTTAACACGAACGATGTTAATGGTAATTTTAATAGGCGGAAAGAGGTTAATATTTAAACTATTTTCTATATACTAGCTATATTTAATTTTTTTATTTTTTTTATTGAAAGACCTTAATATATTTTTTTTAATTATTTGATGTTCGATATTCTCATTAAGACGTATCTATATGATATTACAAGCCAAAAAATTACATATTGAGAATAAAAATGAATTTAATATTCAACTCAATCTCAAAACATCTGATAAAAAATGAAAAAGTGTTTGTCACTTTACCGTAACCTTTATCGGTATTGTATTAGTAATCTTCCTTGCCAAACCTGAAAAAGATTGAAGTAAACATAGGAGATTTTAGGAAAAGGAGAAGTGGAATTTTAGAAATAATAATCGAAAAAACAAAGTTTATTTTATTAGATTCTAATTTTAGAAAAGGGAATATGCACAAAATCTTTTTAATAGTTTTATGTCCGTTATATTAAATTGTTAAAATCATCTTTACAATACTTTAAATATTGTAATCAATACGATTTTAATGTCTTTATGCACCTTTGAATATTTATTTAACATTTTTCTTACATTTAGTTACACCATGTAATTTTCTTTATTGCACCTTTAAATATTTATTTAACATTTTTCTTACATTTAATTACCATGTAATTTTATAATTTTCTATTTCTTAAAATTCATTAATGTTGAGAACTATTTATTCAAAATAAAAAATGTTATGGTTCTTTCTTTTTTTTTTGAAAATTAAATTATATACTAATTCAATATTGCACGTATTATATGCCCCATCGTGTGGAAAAAGACATTAATACATTATGAAAATAATAAAGACATTAGGCCTTGAGATTTATGACTTCCAGCTGGATTATTTATTCAACTAAACCAATTTTTTGTGTAAAATATTAAAGTATACAATAACTTGATTATAAAAGAAAATATGTATTTTCAAAATATGATAATAAGTGAAAAGGATGTTATGCAACCAGATTAAGAATAATAATTATTATTATACGTGAAATATGTTGCTCATTAACTTGTTTGGATTGATAAATTTTAAGTATTTATTTATATAGTATTTGAACAAAATAAAAAAGTAATTTTAAACGTTTATTTTTAAGTCAAAAAGATAAAATTGAGCCAAAATTTTAAATGCATAAATTTTGACTTATAAGTAAAAAATTATACGTCCATCCAAATAAATTTTTAAAATACACAACGACTTGGAAAAATAAGAGGCAGAGGCATGGAACTATAATATTATGTGCAAATTTTAATAAATTTAATAGAATGTTATAAATTCGATATCAGTAAATTTCAAATTTTTGCTTCGCTTTAAAATAAAATACTTGCACATTTGGTACAAATAACAAAGTTGGTCCTTTAGGTTTAAATTTTTTACTTAAACATACATTTTTTGCAATTTTGATCCTTTAATTTTCTCTAATATTAATACTTGTGGTCTTTGTCAAATATATAAAACAAAACTCTGATGATTAAATCTAACGAGAATTATATATTAAAAAAAATAACAATACTTAAAAAATATCATCAAATCCAGACAAAAAAAAAATAAAAAAAAAGCACAAAATACAAAAACTACACAATCCTCCAAATTTGAGTAAACCGACAAATCTTTTTTGTATCTCCATAATTTTTGTTAGATTTGACAAATTAGAGTTCCATTAATTTATATTTTCTAGCCGTTAATATTTATATTAAATTAATAAATATAAAAAATGAAATATATATATATATATATATATATATAATATATATTTATCACTCGAAGTATGATTAAATAAGATATACTTTCACTTTACTGTTAACGATTTATAATAAATTATTTATTTCGATATAAAATCCTTTCAATTAAACAGGGTGGGAATAGTCCTTCTAGAATTCTTTTTTCGTCTATTAAAAAAGCCATTTAATCTTAATCAAAAATAATTTGACAAGATTAAAGTATCTCTTTCCTAAATTATAATTAGTGAATCAACGTGTTAAAAATAGTCTCTCTCTCTATATATATATATATAAGGAGGAAACGATAATCTAAATAGACAAATATTATTTTTTAAAAAAATTATGTATAAAAATGAAAATTTATCGATTCTCTCGGACATAAAACTAAAAATGATTGTGTAAGAGATCACAAAATCAGTTGACCTTTAGGGAGGAAATGATCACTTTAAATTCAGCTTATCTATAAATGGCATGCAATTTTCAATGAAATAATAAGTAATTTTGGAGTGTCTTGAAAGTCAAATTTCACTCATTTTCTCATGAATCTACAAAAGATAATTAAATAAAAATGCACCCAAAAAGAAAAAAAGAAAAGAAAAAAAACACATGAAGGTGAAGTTGCACACTAAGCCAACATGATTTTTACAATTTTTCTTTTTACTTCATAAAATTGTATCACAATTATACAACATTATCTCTCACGCACAATAATTGATATTATGCATTAACCCCTCACACGTGTCGACTTCATATTGGCTTATACCTTCTTCTTATCACTCATCAATGTCACGGGATTAGTGGATTCGCATGAACTCAATAATTTTACGCATATTATATATATTTATATATAATAAGAAATTTGTTACTGCCTTTGTCTCAAATTATATATAAAATTATATATTTCAAATTATATTTGATCTTTTAGAAGTTTAAGAATTTTTTTTTTCTTTCGCATTTTACCCTTAATAGTTGAAGTTCTTGAAGACTACAAACGCATCAATTATGAGTAACCTTAGCCTACATTTTCCTTGTAGTATTTTAGTTCTATTAAGTGACTTCGTGACTTCAGCCTATTTTTTTCTTACTTCTAGCATAGGTCTTCGCCACGTCAAACAGACCTCTCCTAGTGACATATGCCTACACGATCGAGAGATTTGAGATTAAGCACAGATTAAATAGGCTATCTAAAAGCTACAACAAATAAAATTCTTTTTGAAAATAAATCACTTATCCGTCTTAGATATTTTTTAAGTCTGTGTAAGGCGGAGGGAATAAGGAACATGTAGGAGACTAAAAAGTTGAATTCTTCGTTCCATTTCCTTTTTTTACTGATTGAGTGTAACTTATATGATCGATTATGATGAAAGATCTCGCTAAAATCTCGGCACAAGAGGAAAGGATCAAATTCAATTGTGATGTTATGATTATTGAAATTAAATATGAATGAAGGATAAAATTAAATAGTTAATCCTCCTTCTAACAGTTAATGTTTTTTTGTGAAAAAAAAAATATTATGAAAAATAATTTGAAATGACGACTTGGCGAGAATAAAATATTTATAATTTTTTTAATTAAAAATTCAATTATTGTGTATATTAATTTGTGATCGTCGTAAACCCTATATATGTCCTGAATTTGCCTTTGTTTCTCATAATGAATATTTACAAAACATGAGACAAAATCCTAAAAAATTCAATTAATGTAATGGAGGGAAAATGATGTAGTACTTAAACCTAATCATATAATTAACAATTTTTTTGCCTTCCACTAACCATATAACTAACTCCACTTGATATAAATTAGTATTATTTTTAAAATCCATTTTATTCATAGTAGAATTAATTTAAATTAAAAAGAAATAAATGGATATATAATTGATGGGATAAAAACTAGTGGGTGAGACAAAATAATTACAAATATATGATGTTAAAATTGTAAGTCTCATATTTATGAGAACTAATCCATTAACACAAAGTGTGACAACCTTAAAAAAATAATACTTCAATGGCCTTTTCTAACCACTAACGGCCATTTCAGTTGAGTCATAATGAATACTAGTTTTTTTATTTTTCATATTAGGTTAGATATTTTTGTCTGTTGGTAACTTTTTTAAAATTTGATTAATTTAAATTCACGTTAAAAAATTTCATTATTAGAATAAATCACTCCTTATAAAGGTGTTTCTTCATACTTATGATATGATTTTAATCAAAAACCTCATATTAAAATAGAAGGAATACTTACTATTTTATTATAATCGTTGACGATGTATCATTATAATATGTCTCTCTTTATTCTTTTTTTATTAATCCTTTTAAAATCGTGAAATTATTTTATTGTCATATACTGAAATTTGTTAGAAATCGAATTCGGAACAATTAAGGAATATATATATATATTACAGTGGATAAAATTCAGTAACTTTATAATTATAATGTGTAAAAAGAAGTTCATTTTACATATATATTACAGTGGATAAAATCCAGTAACTTTATTATTATAATGTGTAAAAGAAATACGTTTTAGTGTAAAAAAAAATATGATTGTCATATTACTTATTGTTATCGCGGGTACGTAATTTTAGCGACTCTATTTTTTATTCTAGTAAATAAAAAAACAATAATTTAGAAAATTACTATAGTTCAAAAATGTATTACAAAATATTGTGCTATATGAGGTTCGAACTAGAAACTTCTTCATTTAAATAGACCTCCATTATTACTACGTCAAAGACATAACTTTTATTAAGAGTGTCCAACTTTAAATATATATTCTTTAAATGTAAAATTTGACATATATATACAACATAATTTTCTGAAAAAGGGAGTCCAGTTAGACACACTGGGATGGTTATAGTTATGTCCCTGGGTGCACTAATAATTATACATTAATTTATGTCAGTTTCTCAAAATAGAAATTCATATATACTCGTAATTTTTTTCAAAATTAACAAGTGCACTGATAAAGGTAGGTCCGCCTCTGTTGGTGTATGGAATATATAAAGATATTTCATGTGATTAATTATCCTATGTTTTAGATCAGATAGTTAATTTCATTATTTTAGTACAAATATTGAGATAAAATAATTCAAAACTACTTCATATCCACAATCAAAATGTAGATTAAAATAACTCATATTTTATTTTAAAATTATTATATTTATTTCACCGATCAAACGATGATTCATATTCTTTTAAATGTCAATTCTTGATAAGACACCACTTGACTCACTAATGTTCATTTTCTCATTTTAATGGCGGGAAACTTAATTAAACTACAACTTTTCCACCATTTTGAATTTAGTTGAAATATAATTTCCAAAAAATTGCAATAAAGTACCTCAAGTTAAGATTTGCTTGTATTGATCACAATTATGTATAAAAGTGAATTTAAGATCTAAAGTCGATAAATTCGAATATAATGTATGTATACATTCATATTTTAACCTTTTGGCATATATAGTTTGAGTTGAAATTATTAATAGAAACTTATGGGATCAAATTTTGAATATAAATTCATTAAATAAGTTATTATTAGATATTAATTAAGATCTCTTAGTCCGTAATTACTCATAAATTATAAATTCTGAATTCAATTTCGTTAAATTTTATCATATTTCAACATATGTCATTGGTCCAAAATCAACTACGATTCAATTTTATTTTTTTGGTCGTAATATCGATAGTGATATCCAGTCTATTTTCACGTTACTATAAATTAACAAATCCATGCACCGTTTTTTGGATAAGACTTTTTTTTATATCATAAAGATTTTATTTTCTTTATTTTATTCAACAAATGGGAAGAAAATAAAAAAAGTCATCCTTTCACTAATTATATTTTTTAATATAAGTTCGTGCCAAAACACGGTTTTAGTGAACTGTATAAGAAAATGATGGATGATAAAGTGAAATTAAAAAGAAATAAAAGTCTTTTTCTTCCTTTTTCAACTTCACATTTGTGAGTTGCATGTGAAATTTTTGTTATTTTCCTATAATAATACTAGAAGTTCTTTTTTTTTTCTTCCTATTTTTTGCGTGTCAATTTTGTCTTGTGATTTACAACAAAGGGAAATATTATATTTAACGTAAGCTCATAAATCGTATCTTGAAAGGATATATTGTACGCAGATTTTATTTTTATCTTATAAATATCTAAATCATAATTTTTATAAAAAAAGTTCAAAAAATAAAAATAGATGAATTTTGAATCGGCTAAACAACAGAGTCAATCGATAATCTTGTGTTAGGAGATTCGAAATCTATATATGTACATAACAAAGACTACTCTATATTATAGTGTAATTTCTTGATGAGAGGTTCGGATGAACACTTTCTTGTTCCTACTTATAAATATGAGAAATTATTTTCGAAAAATCCTGGTGAAATAAGTTTTGTCTTGTGATTTGTGATATTTTAGAACTTTTCGAAGGTTCTATATCACCGTTTTAAATAGTACTCCCATAGTGGCAATAAATCATAATTAGTGGTCTTTATCTGTCCCTGAACTTCTAATTAATTTTTTAAATTGTTTCAATTTGTCGCTATCAACTAACGTAGATGAAAGATTAGTGATATTTTATTAAATCAAAACATAGTTGAAAGATTAGTGATATTTTATTAAATCAAATTGGAACATAGAAAAGTTTAAATTACGTATATCGGTTCATCTAAGAACTTGAACTATTTTAGAAAGTAAAGTACTTTTAATATATTCACTTATGAATAATGGTGAGACTCAAATGTACGATAAATATAAAGAACACTTACCTCCTCGGATAACATGTTGAATATTATGAATTTTTTATCTAAACATTTAAATTGTCAAAGAAAGTATATTTTTGAATTTATAAAAGTCAGCTAGAGGAAGAATTATACACCTAAGGATTTTGAAAATAATGAAAAAGCTATTGGTTTGCTTTATTTTTGTGTGATACAAACTCATCTCGATTCGTTTATTTATGTTTTTTTAAAAAAATTTAAATAAGACTTGAAGATTTGTGTGTGGTTAGTCAAGCATAACACTCGTCACACATAGACAGCAGTCTGATACACAATGCATTCTGCGTTTAAAAATTTCAAAAAAGGGTCAAATCCTTGTAAAGGGTGTAATTTAAGCAGTAAAACACTCACCGCACAAAAAATGACAATTCAGTACAAAATGTATACCATGTTCGGAGTTCAGAAAAGGGTTGCATCCTCGTTCTGAGAGGGTGTACTGTAAACATCTTACTTTGATGTAATCATTAATGACTGATCCCACAACTCGAACATGTATTCTATAGCATCATAACACTCACCGCATCGCGTTCACAAGGTTCAAAAGGAGGTTGCATCCTCATTCTAAAAAGGTGCATTGTAAGCATCTTATGATGCAAACATTAGTGGCTCATTCCACAACTAGAACTTGTTACAGCATCACAATGCTCACCACATAAAAAGAGGTTAGTCTAATGCACAATACATCCTGCGTTCACATAGTTAAGAAAAGAGTCTCATTGCGAAAGGGTTGGGTGTAACATAAGCATCATACTCTGAAGCAATCCAAAGACCATTTTCAGAAAATAGTCGATACACCACTTGCACAACTAAGACGAAAAAACTGCACAATAACCTAAGTTTACCTCAACATAGTCAGATGATTTTACTATGATTTGTGTTCACCCAACTTCTTGTCAAAGAGGGAGACTGTTCAAAGCGCTACCTTTCTAGTTTTTCGAAAAACTACATAACATATCACTAATTGCTTATATCCATCGGTCCTGATAGTGAGCTAGCTCCTTTCAGAATTGCAAACATAATCCTTAGGTTGCGATGTAAGCTTACCAAAGAATTCTGAGCAATGGTGAAAGTAACAACTAACCATGTCCTCCTTGACAACGAGGTAAACTACTATCATGCCAATGGATTCAGACTGAATGTACTCGAGATATCTGGGATTCTGTGTCAATACAATGAGTGAATTTCAGAATGGCTACAGCAAAAAATCAATTAGATGTATATATTGGCAACAATGTAACTGGATTATACAAACACAACATGCCTTGTTGAACTACGAGCCTTTCATGTTGGACGAGTCAGGGTTTATAACCTTTTTCAACTTGCAATATATAGAAACAGATTCTAAGGAAATCATTAACATGTTGCAGCAAGGAAACAATTGCTACTCTCATTTAATTGATAACAGCAGGTACTTGATGCATAAACTGCGGCAGCATTCACCATGCATGCATTCAGAGAATGCAAATGGAGTGGCCGATGGCTTTGCGAAGCATGGAGCAAGGATGAATATTAATGAAAACTCGATGTGCTATATCATGTGCGACCTTTTGTTGTTGTTTCTACTTTTATCGATGACTACATGGGGTCTGGATACTTCAGAAAGGTGAAAACTATGAAATGTCATTTAATAAGTGTTAATTTAAGTATCTATTTTCACCACATACAAACAGTTTCATGGTAGTTTTAAGTCAAATAAACTACTTTTACAAGGCAAATGCATTGAAGTTAAAAGAAAACAAGATGATAGAACATAGAAATTACATAAAATAATATATCTTCATAGTGATTGATTATAGTCCAGAATATGCAAAATAACAGTTCAGTGGTAAAAATAATGAAATTCGAAATCACAAACCGAAACCTGTAACATGAAATGGAATAAGAAAGAACATATTTGTAATAACTTTTCTTAAATTCTTCTTGTCAAGGTATCATTACACTTAATCATTCATATAATATATATCTGCTTGATTTTTATTTGCATTTACATCTGCAAACTCATCCCCCCCACCCCCCACCCCCCACCCCAAGCATGCATCTACAATTCATACACGTAGGTTATCATCAATGATTAAATCTACCTGAATTCTAAGTATATATAGCAGCCATGGTCAACACAACTCTATGCATTTACTTCAACAAAATTATCACCTATTACCAAAGAAACTGCAACTTCCTTCCTATGTCAAATTCTAAATCTTCTGTACTCTACGAGCAAATAAAATGAAGAGCAAATCCCTCTATTGAACCAACATATGGACAGTATAAATGACATTAGATTACTGTGGCAAGTACGCGGGATGCAGTCATCAGTCCAAAAGCATTAAATCATCAATCACCCATAAAAGAAGCATCTAATCAAGATTGTACATGCAGAATTTTTTTTTAAAAAAAACATTTACTCCAGAAACACATAAACGATGAAATTCTTGGTGGATGGGGAATATAACTTTGAAGGGGCAGAGATAGAATTAGTCATACAAATTTCAACAAAATATTATAAACCTAAACCTGAGAAAAAGTTCAACGGAGGATCTTACCATTCAACACCTGCTCCAATATCAAAAAGGTAAACATAAAGTGCAGGTTGTTCATTGCGGTCTTCGCATTTTTATATTCACAGGAATTTCCCTGTAGGACTGAACTCTCTTAGCTGCCTCCCTTGATGGCCTACCCAGAGATGCTCTTCCGCAGGGTGTAGGTTCAAACCTCGAAGAAGGGTGTACATCATCGGATGACATGCATACGGATGCCGAACCATTTTCTTGCACTGGATCACTTGATGAAAGCAGAGCACAATTATCTTGTACCTCGAAAGAATCTTCACTGAGTTTCAGCGCCTCAGGTTTAAACCTAGCAGACTGCCTCCTTACGCATGATCTGTAAAGACAACAAATTTGTTAGGAAAATTCTCTTATAAATATTTAGAATCTGAACTTTAGATAAACCACCACTTTACTCTTCAAGTTAACATGCACAGCCTAACCTTTTATTTGCCGTCTTATCCTCACATTGAACTTGCTCAGAAGAACCCATGCCTATACATCATATAAAAACAATAGTTCCTAAATACTTATTGACAATAAATATCATATCACACCAAGAGGTTACACTCACTCTTTGACTGGGCTCTCTTTTTGAGATTTCTGGCTTTCTCGGTGTCTCCTTTTCTTAATGATAGATCTCCTGCCTGCTCACACTTCATGGGTTTCACCTTTGAATATTGACAGCAAAAGAGTATATTAAAACCGACTCTACGACATTATGGGATTACCAAAATCGACTTATGTACCTCATCATTCAGATCTTGGGACATATTTGTTCTCAGTTGCTCCTAATTGAACAAGAAAACTTCTCAGACAAACAGAAAGAATTGACAGTTTTCTACAACAGTACACCCAGTGTATTCCCACAAGTGGAGTCTGGGGATAGTAGAGTGTACGCAGACCTTAACTCCACCTTGTAGAGAGATTGTTTCCAATAGACCCTCCGCTCAAAGGAAAACATATCAAAGCAGATAGAAAAAAATAAAAGGGAAATGAAGAAATCATGGCAAAATACTAATAGAAAGCATGACAAAGCATTCTGAAAAGAGAAACAATAACTACAACAAGATAGTGTGATTAACATATTAGAGATGCCAACAATCAATAATTAGACAAAGATGCAGAACTAATTTGAAGATCTCTAAACTGTACTCACTTCTGCTTCAGACTTTCTAACATTAAGTACGCCCTTTATGCATCCAAGCTCATGTTGTAATGTTTTGACCTGATATCAGCCAAAATACCATTTACATAAGCTTATGGGGAAATTTAACATCAAAAGAATATCAGATAAAAGCATCGGATGCTTACCCTATCTTTATTTGAATTTAATTCCTGGCGGAAACAGAAGGGAAAAAAAAATAGTTTTAGCACCATGAAAGGAGATCAAATGTTCAGATAACAAATGAAAACTTTGACGGGCTCAGAAATGGAAGAGATAACAAACCGCAAGCATTTTAGTGTTTGCTTGAGCAAGCAGCTGATTTTGTTGTTGCATTTTCCGCACATTAATTCTCAGTTTCTGCATCTCTACCCCAGTTATTTCAATAATCTTGCTATAGAGAAAGAATCAAGGAACCGGACAACAAATCGCAAGAAAAGAGGCACTAGTACCATTATAACGTACAAAATTGACCCAAAACTATTCGACAACTGGAAAAGTAAGTGTCATTCATCTGCAATTAAAGGATACTTCCTTTCGGCTAACATCTTCATCAACGCCATATTTTCCTGGATCAAAATTTCCAATAAAGCAAATTAAGCTAAACTAAAGCTAAGTCAATATATTTAACACAATAAACCACTAAACAACCACAAAGTGTACCTTCTGGATCCTTTCTAGATACTCTTTCGAAGCAGCTGGGATATGTTCTGGAGTCTTATCTTGTCTAGACAATCTCTTTCGCAATGGTAAGTTACTGATATCAGCAAGCTTTTTCCTTGGACTATTCCTGGTATTAGCCTCCATTGCCTTCACTAATATTGTTTCATTCACCGATTTTCCCCTTCCCTAGACCTTGATTTCTTCGCACGAAACAAATTTTCCTTTAGTTTAACAAATAAAATTCAACTAATTTTTCCATAAAAGAGAACTAAAACATCAAGTAACTAGTCCTAAACTAAGATAGAGAATGAGACACCAACAACATCTCCTACAACACGCGAAGAAATACTAAAAGGCACGTGTGAATGTCATTCATCGCGAGACTCCAGACTAAAGGCTAAATTGGCTAAACAATCAGTTAACGAATAAATACGAGCAATAGAGACCACCCAAAACCTAGCAAGGAGGTGACCAATGCAGTAGACGACAAAATTCAACTCTTTAGCAACTGACAATCTAACAACTAAGATTAAATCATTAATTATAACAAAAGACGGAATTTGTACTGAGATTCACAACATATGATAATCACTTCATAGCTTATAATCTTAACATTCTCTACATAATCTTTCAGTTCTACGCTATAGGGTTTCAGATAATCAGCAACAAAAAATCGAATACAAAATGCGACAAAATAGGAACGCAAATTAGGGATTTAGTCAAATTGAGGAGAGGATGAGGGAACTTACAAGTCGATTTCACCGGAACCTCGCCGCCGAGGGCTGTAAACTTCACCGTCGAATGGCTGTAAACTTCGCCGCCGAAATGCAATTTGAAATTTGGGGCCGAATGTCAGTCGGACTTTGGGTCCTTATTCACGATCCATTTGGCTAACCTGTTTAAAACATTTTTAATTTTTAAAATTTAACCCCGCTCCCTCTCTCCCTTACTTTCTCTATACTTAAAAATACGCAAGGAAAAATTATATATAATAACAAATTATTAAATCAAATTAAATGTCATAAATATAATTTGATTTAACTGTGCTTCATAGTAAATTGTCGCTATTTTGCCTCTCTCCAGATGAATCTCGCTAGCCACTGTCATTCTCTCCCTCGCCTCTCTCGCTTTTTATACAAATGCATATATATAAAACGTGTTTGTGTTTGTATAAAGCGAGAGAAAAGTATATATATATACGTATATTTTCATTCTCCCTTTCATCAAAGATAGGTGTGAGCTAATTTTCTCGCTAAACCCATTTCCTTACAGTCAAGTGGCTTTCTCTCTCCCCTTTCCTAAATCTCGCTCGACATTCTCTCAGATCTCGCTTATCAGTCTCTCCTTCGCCTCTCTCGCTTATACAAACAGAAATGTATAAATTGCATTCTATTTGTATAAAGCTAGAAAAAAATTGTATATACACATGCAAAATAAATATATCTTCGTTCTATACACTTATAATTATACAATACAAACATTTCTCTGTATAAACAAAAATAAATTATATATAATTTCTTTCTTTTGTATATGTTTAGCGAAATATAAATATTTATGTTATTATGGAACGCAATTATGCAAATTGTAGCTATAACATACAAATGTGATTTTTGTGTTTATTATATTTGAAAATTGCACATTAATGAACATATTAGTGCATATTTTGATTTTTTATATATATATATATATATATATATATATATTTATATTGAAGCTATTTGTTGATTACGATTGTTTAGTTGACGGGTTATTTAAAAATAATTAATTTTAGTTGGTGGCTAATGGACTGAGTCCATAATCTAGTTTATGATATGAAATCTAAGTGGCGTAAGTGAGGTCTCTTGGGGTCTCATATGTCATGTTACATCCAGGGTGTATTCATGGGTCATGAAAGATTTGATACAATTGCTGATATTATGTTATTTTAAATAGTGATATGTATTAAGGAATATACTTTGATGGCTGATCTGGTACAACAACTGGTGATTTTTTTGTTTTTAAGTATGATATGTTTTAGGAAAAAAGGTTCAAAATATATCCGAATTTTTTATTTTAATTTTTTTTTGGTAAAATTTATTGTTATGTTGGTGAAAAGTCAAACTATTATTATATAGAAGTAATTTATGTTCTTACATTGTATACTTAACTTCCTTCATTTTTTCTCGATTATGTGCTATATTAAAAGGAAGTAAATACCACTCATTTAACCCTCTTAATTATATTCAATATGCAATTTTAAGAATTAAAAAGTCATTTCTTCAAATTTCATGTATAATTTAATGATTTTTATTTTTATTATTTCCACAACTTTTTATCATCCTAACCCCCCCTAAAATAATTAATAGTTATGTTCATGTTCATATTGTAGTCCTATAAAAACAATAGAGACATGAATGAGTATATCACCTTTTAAGTTATTATGTATTCGGTGCTTATTATATTCATATTTTGGTTGACTGAAGAAGAAGATAAAGGCTATTAAATTGTGATTATTTTATGAGAGTGGAGTCAACAAGAGCTCGAGAGATTGTTCATTGATTTCATATATTTTTTCTTTTATTTTTAATGATTATGATCCAAAAATGATGTAGCATTATTATCTTTTTTCCTATGTTCTTTCTAAATTTCCTCTTTATTTTATATTTTATATGAGGTTCTGATTGTCATAAATCTGTTCCTTGTGTTGGTTCAATATATCTAACTGATAATTTTGCTAAAAGTTCTCATAGAGAGAGATGGGGAGAAAGAGATGGTAATACCTAAGTTAAAAAATTGTTATGTTATTATCTTTTTGACAAATTCACTAGTTTGTGCCTAATGACAAAGGCAAATATATCAAAAAAACAAAAGAAAAATATAATCATTTTCTAAGAATACAAGGACAAATTTAATTATTTTTTTTACAAAACTTGGTTTTAGTGTGGTTGATGATTTAAGACTAGTTCATTGAGGTTTTTGTAGTTAAAATTTTCCAAAACTGTATAAAATGTATGAGTCGCGTGATAAAATCAACCTAAAACGCTTTCAGATGAAAAACGAATGGCCAGTATAATCTGTGGAGGAAATTAATAAAAAGCCTAAAGCTACTTCCAATGCTCATATCACCTTAAAGTATCCCATCTTGTACCTAATAACACACTTACTAGTCACACAGGCAATCAAGCTGGGTATCAACACACTAACCAACAACTTTTGACTTGTGCATCACAAACAAAAATCATCATACAATCCTACATATCATCAAGTGCCTATTTCACGGCCTTTCAGCGCCGATTCAACTACTTTAACCTTGTTTGCATTTTCACTGTTCATGACTGACAGCTTTTCAAGTGATGCTTTCAGCAGTGACATTTCATTTTCTTGGACACGCACTTGTCGCTCTTCATTTGACTGGCTGGGCTGTAGAGAATGTGTGTATCTTTTCAACCTGGCATTTACTGCTTCAATAGAAGAGCGTAGAGCATCCAACTCCACTCCCCTAAATCTGTCTGCATGACGTAGAAACATAATGTTAAGGTTAAAGCTAGAACAAAAATACATACTTTTCCAACCAAGCTTACACCTAGTTCCTGTTTACACCAAAAAAGAACTAAGATTCCTTTTCCTATCCTAATAAACAAAATTATTCTCAGGATAAGTATTACACGCCACTCATACAGTGAGAAACTATTTGACCATCATTAAGGACCGCCCGCTCCATTTTTTCAACATAGGAACACTCAGCTTCCTTTCAGACCTCACCCACAAGAAAAAGAAAACACCAGTCCCAATCTGTCTGTACACCCTCGATTCTAGCAAAATATCCCATTCAGCCATTCAAAAAATCTATACAGCTCCTCACACGACCACCGATTTTCAACTTTAACCCCCCCCCCCCCTTAATCCACCCTCATCTCCCACAAACTCAATGTTCTCTTCTCTCACTCAACTCACATTTTCTCTCAACCCACCAATCTGGCATCAGCTCGACCCACAAGAAAAAAGACATCACCACCATAAATGCCGCCAAACATCTCTGACCCCAGCAACTCCACTAGACTGGTTTGAGGTGGGATTGCTGAGGTCTTGAAAGCAGTGCAGTGGTGGAGAACAAAGGGTGTTTCCAGTGGCGGTGGTGGTTTTGATGGAGGTGGAGAAGGAGGAGGTGCTGGGAAAGAAAAAACTCAAAAAAGGAGAATGAAAAAAATCATAGAATAAAAATGATAAGACTGTTGGATCATTTGAATTGATTCTGCCTCAGTTTATTTTTAAAATTTGAGGCTCTAAAAACAATCAAAGAGTTGGAAACCTACGTCTCCCATGTTTCCAAATCATTGGGTATTAGCCAGGGAATTTTCAAATTAAGGTGGGTAAAGGGAACCCCCACCCTGAAGCCCCTCGTAAGGTGTGTAAACAAGAAATTTGGTGGAACTATCAGAGACATTATGAATTAAGCCCGACAAATAACTCATTGGCCATTGTTAGGGCTTAAAGGCCAGTATCCATTAGGGGTTGACTTCTAGAGCATCCAGAGAGGTGGTAGAAATAGTCTGTCGGCCAAATGCAAAAGACTAGACATATGTGCGTGCATTGTATCAGTTTCTACACCATGATGAGCTAGCGTTCACAACAAACCAAAAATAAAGCTATATTAAGCATTGGCATTCGATGAGCATATTACCAAGTTCAGACTTAAACTCTCGTTCAGCTTTAGATAGAGATGTCTTATGTGCTGCCGGCAGGTGTCTCAGGCTTTGCAAGCGCTCTTCTAGCTCACTGTGAAACCGAACTGCATGCTCAACACGATCCTCGATCTTTTCCTGTTTCCTTTCAACTTCCAAAATCTTTTGCTGTGCTTTGCACAATCGAGAACACTGATCATCAATGATCTTTTTTACATGAGGTGCATGATGTTGAAGCTCAAAGTACACCTGATAACAGAACAAAAGTACCGTTAGTCATAACATGAAGAGACCCTTTACTGTCAAAAGAACTGATAAAAGAGAGAAAAATAAAGATTTTCTTTTAATTCTGACCCAAGTGAGAAATGAGAAGGAAGAGGGCACAGAACCAAAGGATTAAATTCCTCTTCCGTGCAAAGCAATGCACAGTTGAAATTTGAAATACATCCTCAGATAGTAGGGGAACTAACAACACCATCATTACAAGAAAACTGCTAACAGTTTATATAAAAATGTCTTCCACTCAATCTTTTCTAACAAGTAAATTGCTTATTATGGAACGGAGGGGTGGGAGCTCCATTTACAAAGTATATAGAAATATTTCAGCAATATGCTCCACAGAAACAAAGTAGCATCCAACAGATGCATCTGATCATCTAAGTAAAGATCCCCATCCTGGCCACATTTCTATATTAATTAACAATTTAACTTTAAAATGTATATTTTACCCTAAATGAAATTATTTATAGCCACATAAATTTCTATCATTCATTTTAGACCACAAGTTTTAAAAGTCTTCTTTTTTTTTCTTTAACTCTGTGCCGAGTCAAAGTACCTCATATTAAATGGGACACAGGTAGTAAAAGAATATTGCCACCAAAACTTTCACTAGCAGATAAAATAAGGCACACCCCTTGTCCCCTCAGAGGGGGAAATATGAAGACTTGCAGATGATAAGACGATATACAACAAAAAAGAGAGAGAGCTCAACAGGAAAAAGTCACATCTCAAATCAGAACTATAGCGTACGAACAGCAGAATGTTACCTTGTGGGCATATTCCACATAGTTTTCATGAAAAAGCTTGAAATATTGATGAAGGGTTGATCGGCCTTCAATTGAATCTGCAGAAACTGAGCGCAAATGAGGTGATGAAGGAGGCAAAAGAACTACCCTGGGCCCAGTTAGGAGCTCTTTGCTTATGATAGTAGAATCTGTATCTTTTGGCACTTCTGCACCTATGAGTTTGTCAACCTTATCAATAATTGGGGGAAGAAGTGTATTCCAAGTCTCCATCTCAACCACTATACACTCATTAGAAGGGGTAAGACCCACAATCCATGAATCTCCAAAAGAATCTGATAGAGCCAAGAAACCAGAAAGTGGGCTAGCTGATGATGCTTCTCCTTGGGAAGTGCTAAGAACAGGATGCACAGAGGGACTTCTCATCATGTCTTCTTTGCCACGAGTCTGATTAGTGAAAGGCAAAAAGTGCAACACTACTGAATCAATTCCTCGTTCATGAAGGCAATATATTCTTTCTGAAATAATGGGATCAACAAACATTGATAAAACAGAACCGCTTCTTCTGGGCAGAGCTAAATCCACAATAGCCAACCTCAGAAGAGGAGGTGGATGCCCCAACCATAAAGTATGATCTGGTGGCACATCAAGCTTCAAAATGGAGGTGTCACTTGACAATGACTCGCAAATCATTGCAAGGCCAACTATACTATCAGTTGAATCCAGACATACCCGAGGTGGACTACCAACCTTCCAGACAGGCTGCACTTCATCAGCTAAAGCATCTATCTGCAACTGCCCCCCACTCCAAGCAGTTACTAGGATAGAATCTTTGCTAACTAAATCATAAAGAAAACTGACAGCACGCCCTTCATGAACTGGAGGATGAACTGAGTCATCTTCAACACCATGACTTACTTTACGTAAAGGTCCCTGCAAGTGAAGCCAGTGTTACAACATAAGGTGTTACATAGTTGGAAAGAGAATCAAGCAAGCTATCTCTTCCGGAAAACAGTTCCATTATATAACCAAAACATAAGCCAGCACACAAAAGTGTTTTGCACTGACTGAAAATACACTCTTTTCCTTCATAAAGAGAAACAAGAATAGCTGTGCAGCTTAACTTAGATGTCACCGTGTAAAATTGCAATTTCACGTACACTTTCTCCACTTCAAGAAACAGAAAAAAGGAGAATGCAGTGCTCATCTAATCAAAGCTTATAGTGGTATTTGTTTCAGCATAAAAAGGATAAGAAAGAAAACTGGAATGAGGCCCCTCTGGACACAGAAATGGAAGTTCAGTGGATTTCTATCTGAGGAGATGCATGGAAGAGAAAATAGAGTTATTTGTGTTGAAATAAGTCTCAATTGGATTCACCATGTTTTCCACCACAACTTATAGTCTACAGTTTCTAAAACTTGTTCAAGTCTGGACTCCTTCGCCAATACACAAGTTTTTTTTTTTGAGAAGGTAACAGTCTTGTATTATATTCCACGAAATCAAACCTGCCACAACTTGTTACAAGTAACTAAGACAGAATAAGAGTTTCGCATCCAACAAGATAAGGAGTTGGGCAAAAAATTCAATGCACTAGGTAATAAGGACAGACGGGAAAGACTTTCTACTGTATCTTTCTTCTTCCTAGTGCAATCCAGTCGGAATCCAATGTCAATATATTTGTCATCCGTGTACGTTCAATTGAAGGGTAGATAGCTATTTTGTTCTCTTCTCTTACATGCATCAATATCAATAGATCTTCTGATTTTTAAAAATATTACAACTTGCAACATTTAATACTGCCATGTTACTATCATCGTTTATCCCAATTTTAGAAAGGGGGCGGCACATAGAAGCCTTCTTCCTTCACATTCTGAAACTCAAATTAATGTTGGTTTCTGAAGAAGTTCAAGGTAAATGGTGCCGATGAAGCCCATCTAGTGACTGCTATATCTATCTAACATGCATGGTAAACACAACAATAATATTGAAAAAATTAGTTTTGATTGTGTTAATTAATTAGCACAACTTTAGGGGACTCTATTTTTCCTTTTCCTAGCGCAAGTATAGGAATAGAATATTTTCTTTTATTGAATTTGACTTCTTTCCTTAATTAGTTAGGATTCGTTTACGTAAAACCCTTCTCATACAACAATATGATATACTGAAATACAAAGAAGCCTTTTCTTCTTACTCAAATTCAACATGGTATCAGAGTCCTTGCTGCCTTTTGAGGTAAGTGTTTCTCCCTCCCAGCAAAAAACAAAAAACAAAAAAAGGGAGGGGGTGTCACCAATGACTACTCCCGAATGTTTTACAGATTACTTGCTTCTTGTTAATTTCATGCTTACCCACCAAGTTTCAGATTTTTTCGATAACCAGAGTTAGGTTCCATCAAAGCAGAGCTGGTTTTCCGACGAGACTGATCTATGCAATGGTTTTCTTTGGTTTTTCTTCTTCTGTGGGGGACACAAAGCAATAGATAATAATTCTCTTACAAAAACCAATATTATGAAATTATATGGGGCGTATCGTGCATAGTCAAGGTCTTGTTTGCTCTTATATTAAATTTAGAAAATTGCTTTGGTTATATTAATGGAGAGCAGAACCAACCTACTGCATTTGATAATGGTTTATGGGATTCCAATATCACTTGTTAGGACATAACTTTCAAATACTATGCACCTACAAATCTCTAAGCAATATTCATTGGGACAGGGAGTAATAGATTGTTAGGAAATTACGGTATATAAAGAATGGGTGGTAATGTAATATCAGCCAATTAGGTGTACAGACAATCGAATATGTTCCAAAGGCAGTGGTTAGCAAGCCATTAGCTATTCCGACATAAATCCCTTTGTGACTAGAAGAATAGTTTTGTAAGACTTTAGAAGAGCCTGTCATGTGTCAATAAGCACCAAACTCAACGATTGAAGAACCGAGGTAAGCAGTACAAGGAACTAGTTAGATATATTAGATGTGGCACACTTTCGAATACTATGCACCCCCAAATCGCTAAGCAATTTATGCCGTACACTTTTGATACTTACTTTCAGTCATTTCATAAGATGATGATTAGTACTTAATTTGAGGCTAAGAAAAAAATCGTGCAAACTGGCAATGGCATAGATACATGGAAAAAGATTTGGTGCTTATTTAGAGTTTAATGGGATAATCCATCAAACTTAGTCCCTATTCTAGTGCACAAAATATGACTGAGGAAAATTAGGCATGTATTAGAAGTGACAAGATCTCTTATGTTTACCATGACTCTACCAAAAAACCTACTAGGGGATGTCCTTCTAGTTGTTGCCCATCTTATCAACAGAATGCAACTTAATACCCTTAGGGGTCGTTCGGTAGGGAGTATTAAGAGAAACAATCTACGTATTATGTATGGTATTATTTAATACTATGTTTGGTAGGCATTGTGGGCCCATGTATAACTAATGCATGCACCCTACATGGTATTATATGATGTATTACTAATACCTTCCATTTGGTGGTATTAGTAATACATATGATTTAATACCATGGGATTACTATAGTAAAGACAAAAGTATCCTCAAATCATTTTAATCAATTTGTTTATTTTCTTGATTATATATTTTATATTTGTACTACTAAATTTATTTAAATAAATTATCTTGCAAATTTCATTAATTAGAGAGTTGTTTGTTGCTAAATAAATCCAAAATGAATCAATATAATATTTAAAATGTGAGTTGTTTAACATTTACTAATAAAAAAGTAAAATATATCACCACATGACGTTTGTGACTTGAATGTATTTTTCTTGATATATATGTGGTTTTCTAATTATTTGTATTTTGAACAATTTATAAAATTGCATACTTATTAAAACTACAACTTGCATATTTTTATCTGTAAATGTAGATGATTTATTCGATTTCACTATTGTTTACCGTCTTTTTGGTTTTAAAAGTATGGTTTATCTTTTATAAATTGAAAACTAACGCTGATTGATAAATTTGTTAAGATGACAATCATTTACCATCAAATAATTTAACTAAGAAAATAGCAAACACTGCAATACAATTGTTCTTCTCCTAGCTAGTTAGAAGGCCATAAAAAATAATATTGGCAAACAATTATCTATCTTGCCCCAATTACATGAAATAGAAAATCCCATAATAATTCTAAGGATATAATTGAAAAGAAAACTTTTTGTCGAATTTTAATCCCGAACACAAGATGGGGTGGGAAGCAATACCAAACATTTGGTAAAAAATAACCCCTATACTACTTAGGGGTCGTTTGGTAGAGTGTATAAGAATAATGCTTAATAGAGTGTATTAGTAATGCTTGTATTAGTTATGCTTGCATTAATTATATAGATTATTTATATGCATTGTTTGGTTTGATGTATTAAATAAAGCATGCATTGCATAAAGAATTAATTTACAAAGATGTCCTCCACTATTATGATGGAAAAGATATAAAAAGAGATTTAAGGGGCAAATGGGTCTTTAAGGGGTCGTTTGGTAGAGTGTAATGCATGCATTAGGTGTGTATTAGTAGTACCTTGTTTGGCGCACATTTTCTTGCCATGTATAACTAATGCTTACATTAGTTATATACTCTATTGTGTATTACTAATACCAAGTAATTCTAGGTATTAGTAATACATAGCATTTCACACTTGCATTAGAATAAATAATTACAAAACTACCCTAAAAGCTTTTTAAAACATTTCGTAACATTTTCTCTGCTTTTCATTTTCTTTCTTGTCATATGTATTTATTTTTATTTTATTTGGTTTTCAATGTTTTAATTTGTTGGTGTTTTAATAGACTTTATGGCCTCTTAAGTATATCTTTTTTTAAAAAAAATTACTCAGTAGGAAGTGCATGTAGAACAACAGACCCATGGAAAGGAATCTGGAAGAGTAGCTCCAACCAAAGTGAAAAGATTCTCTTGGCTGGTAGCTAGCTAGAAGAGCCTGTCTGACTCATGAGGCACTGTAGAGGAGGGGCACCAACATAGCCTCAAGGTGTTTTCTGTGCAAAGAGGCTCTGGAGACCAACAAGCACCTGTTTCTCCACTGCATTGTAGACGAGGTGTTCTCCGTGCAAAGAGGATCTGAAGACCAACAAACACCTGTTTCTCCACTGCAAGAGAAGAGCACAGTTCTGGACTTTATTTACCAGCATAGCCAGTGTAAACTGGACTGCTGAACTATGCCCAGACACTCAGGAGATTTATTAAGCCGTTGGATTAGAAAAGGAAGGTAGCAAGAGTCAGAAGAGGTGGGGAGAATAGTTTCAGCATGCATCTGGTGGAATATGGTGGAATATCTGGAAAGAAAGAAATCAAAAAAATTTGAGGAAGTAGAGAAATGCCTCCCTAACCTATTATCGGATTCTCAACATCACACTTATCTTTGCAGGGGATCCTATTACCCCACTGGATTCTTTAAAAACTAAATATTTACCACCCTAAAACTAGACAACCACATTCTCAACGTCTAGTGATGCACACTCGCTGCCAGCTGTCATTTTTTGTTACTAATATTTATTATCTCTTTATCCCCATTTTGATTAATTACAAAAAGATCATTGTATTTTTATTCCTTCTTCTTCTCTCTTGTTTTTCATTCCCTTCTTCCAAATCAGTCACACACTAAAAAAAAAGCTATTTTATTATCATTTTTTCATCACCTTATACCATCCTTCAGCACCTTGACGAGCTTGATTACTCATCACTTTTGAATTTTTTTATTATGTTATTTCTTTGTCTCCATGACACCAAATTTGTAATAAATTTTATAACGAGCTGTCGATGGTCAAATTCTTGGGTCTTCACCAAACAACAATAGAGCTTGAAGATAAGATCTGATAATTGATGTATGTTACAAACCCAAAACCGGTGAGAAGGTAGATTAATGGTGTTGATATTCTGAACTAATTTGAGATTATAAGACCACGAAAGATATAATTCAATTATTATTATTATGTGGCTTGGGTGGTAGAGGCGGATTAGGAACAAGATTGTAATTAGAGAAGTCGGCCACTGGAGGTGATGTAGGCAAGGACAAGGTCGACGATGAAGGACAAGACTCACTAGGAGGGATGATGGGTACATTTGTTTGGTGGGGACCGTGACTAGTACTATAATGTGGTGACGAAGAATGAGGAGTGTCACAAGGTGCGGGTGGAAATAAACTAGGAGGAGTGGGCGGTTGTGGAGGACTAGAATTTGGAGCAATAGCAACAGGGAGAGAAATCAAAGGGTGTGACGAAGTTGGTTGGGATGGGGGAGGGCCAAGGATAGAAGGTTCGGCAAATGGGAATTTGCTCTCATCAAATTTGATGTGTCGGGCAATATAACTCATCAGTGGAGCGATCAAGGCATCTACAACCCAAGTGGCTGGGACTATATACCCAGATCAAACACCAAAAACTCATGTTTAGTTTACTTTATGAAATTCATGATCGAAGAAAATTATTTACAATCATAATTGTTTTAATTGAATGGATTTCTCTGTTAATCAAAAATAAATTTAGTAATAAAATGGACACTTCAATGATGGAAGGTGTTAAATAATTCTATTTTTTTTTTTTGGCTTGATTCCAATCTTTCTTCTTCTGCATTTTTTTTTAAGAATGATAACTTTTTTTCCTATTTATCCACAGGTATACAACATCAAAGTAGCCCCCCTCCAAAAGTATTACAAACTAGACTAACTCCATCTGTGCTTTTTGTCACAAATAATCTATAACATCAAGAAGTTCTTCTACCTGTACTAAAACTTTCTGTTTACACCAAAAATAATAAAGAGCTATACAATTCATCTTAAAATTCTGCAAATTGTTCTTCTTGCCCTCAAAACATCTTTGATTCCTTTCTTTCCACACTGTCCACCATATACAAGTTGGGATCCCTCCATCTCTCCTCCTTAATTGTAGTATTGCCTATATTGATCCAACAATTTAGGAGTTGTGCTATGTTTCTTGGTTTCACCCAAATGATAATCCTAAGGTTGCTGAATATTCTCCATAATTGATCTGTCCATTTGCAATGCAGGAAGAGATGGTTGACTGTCTCTGCCTGTCCCTCACACAAAAAGCATCTTAAGCATAGTTGGAACTTCCTCTTCTTTATATTCTCTTGTGTCAGCACTGCTTCCTTTGCTAGTAACCATGTGAAACAATTTACCTTGTATGGAATTTTTAGGTTTCCATATCATCTGCCATGGACAGAGCTCCTTCCTGTCATTTGAATTTGAATGATTGAGATCTTTGTAAGCTGACTTGACACTGACAAACCCTTTGCTGCCAATCTTCCACACAACCTTATCTTCTTCCCTGGTCAAATTACTAAATTGTGCCATTGTATCATGGAAGGGCACTATGTTCCCTAACTCCCAATCATTTAGATTCCTCCTAAGATGTAAGTTCCACCCCTGTCCTGTCCAGATTTTAGCCACAGTTGCATTTTATTGATAGCTCAGTATATAAGTCCGGAAATAATTGTTTCAGGGTTCTTTGGGCTATCCATCTGTCCTCCCAAAATGACACCTTCATTCCATTACCCACCTGGAATCTAATTCTAGAACGAAACAGAGGCCAAAGATTTCTTACTGATCTCCAGATACCACATCCATATGTGTAGTCACCATCTTTGTCATTCACCTATTCTCCATTTCATATTTTGCCCTGATCATCTCTCTCCAAAGCATATTCTCTCCTGTGATAAACTTCCAAAGACATTTCAGCATAGGCTTTTGTTTTGTTTCTTCATGTTCCTAATCCCCAGTCCCCTCTTTCTTGTTTTTTATGACCTCTTCCCACGTGACTAGATGAAACTTCTTTTTGTCTTCATTTCCACGCCAAAAGAAATTTCTTCTCAAAGCATCTATCCTCTGTATGACCTTATCTGGTACTGGGAACACAGACATCATATAACCAGGTATTGCATCTAGCACACTATTACCCATGGTTAATTATATTGGTCTTTACTCCGTGAAGCAAATTGTAAAGAAAATATTAGAAGATGGATAAAAAGATGTCGTTAGTATAGTGCTGGTGGTTCAAGGTGGAGGAAATGGTGGAGAGGTTAATGTCGAGTAACGATAAAGAGAGGGGAAAAAGAAAAAGAAAAAAAAAGTAAAAGAGAAAAGTGAAAATATATATTTAACAAAGAGGCAAATTAAAATGTTACTAAAATATTTTTTATCAATTCTTTTGACTTACACATGCCTCCAAGAGAGTGAGGACACTCTCTGTGCTAAGTCAGCATCTAAGGGTGTAATTATTCCGTTTTAAAATAGTCTAAGGATTAATAATACTCCCGTAAAGCATAAGTGTGTAGCTGAAAATATAATAACAGGTTGAGGGGGCATTTGACTATTTTCTCAAGATTTTTTTTAGGGAAAGAATGTGTTATACAATTAAGTGAAAAGCAATCACTTCTTTATTGGTGTAAAGAAAAAGGAGATCCAGCTAGTGAATTTTATAGGATCTTTGTAAGTATTTGTGCTCTCTTTTCTCTTGTAACAACTTTTTCGAGGTGGCCAGCATAGCCATTAATACTTAAGTTTCCAAGTTCAAACGTGTGACATCTTTGCTCCATCATAGGAGGTGTTGATTGTGTTAACTAATTAGCATGATTTTAGGAGACTTTATTTTTCCTTTTCCCAGTGTAATTAAAAGAACAATGTTTTTCTTTTGTTGTAATTGATTGTCATTTCTTAATTAAGTCAGAATTCACTTGTATAAATACCCCTTCTCATGGAACATAAAAATATATAAAGACATAAAAGTCTTCACTTATTTCTCAAAATCTACAAATAGAATTTGATCCGTGAACATAAAGTGAAAATCAAATAGTTTGTTTCCCCTGTAAGAAAAGACAGTGTGCTGCACACTATTTCGATTTTCAACAATCTGACAGTTCACATTCATGAATATTCAAATGCAGCATCGACTAACAAGAGAAAGAAGAAAAGAATTAATGAAAACAAAATCAAGAAAATAAGCACCGTAAGTTGAAAGTGTACCTGTAATGAGATTGAAGAATCAAATAAAGCATAAGGTTGAGCTCTAAGAACAGCAGCATTTTCTGCATGAACTTCTTCCTGAGTTAGTTCAGGAAATGTTGCTCCCAACCAAGAGATTGCCAAATTTGAGTTTTTCACAGCTTTTGAATTCGCTGATTTCAGACCAAACATTTGAGCATCACTATATAACTCAAGTACAGATTCCCATTTGTACACACTGTTCGAATAGAAAGCAGCTACTTTGGTGAGATTAAGTGAAGTATTACGACCTGCTACTTGCACGGGCCAAAAATAGCAACACAGGGCATAAGGAGAAACATATGCAATTTAAAAGTCTTGATGAGAATATGAAAATGAGAAACATGGGAGGAGGAATAATTGCTCTAAGGGAAAGGTAATAGTCTATGAGATCTCTTATACAGACACACGAGTATCAAAATATTAGGAAATTAACCTATAAGTTGATCAAGTTTACAAGTGAGCAAAAATAAGAAAATGTCAGAAGCATTATGGAAAAAGATATTTTATCTTTTTGTCAACTAATAGAAGGACCTCACAAAAATTAATATCACTTCACGACCATCATATTTAAATTTCTGTTCATAAGCATCTCCTAATAAAACCTCAAGATTAGCAGCATTATGATCTCTGGCAAATTACCTTCCAAATGGAACAACAGGACATAAGATGTAAACTGAGCCATCACTAAACAAGACGAAAACCTGCATAAAATAATATAATTACTCAACTTTCACATACAAAGCTAATGATGGTAAAACCACTTGATCATAACCACCACTGCCAGAAGATGGATTTTAGAAAATAAACAGTAAATCTGCTACTATATAGTGATACACTAGTTCCATATATTGTTATGACCAAACATATCAATGCAGCTACGATTCATAAACTATTACCATGCCATTTCTTTTAATTTTTATCATCCCACATATTCACATAGTGAAAAGATCATGATTCACTGATGAAGTATATTCTTTTAAGTCCCCAAAGTTTGTCAACAGGGCATCACCAAAGTATAACTGAGCTTATAACTTTTATAAGCACTATGTCTATGATATAACGGGAAGGTGGTAAAAAATTAAACTAAGAATGGCTCAATTTTTGCACAGTTGAAGTAGTTAGTGGGCTTCAGATAGGAGGAGATGTGTCATGGCGGCTGGGCAGTAACAATGGTTCCTTCCAAGTTAGTGCAGCTTACAGAATGATGAACCTTTTTTTTAACTTGGAAACGTTCCATAATGATGAACCATTCCAATCAACTACTGGCTTTGGAAGCTCTTGGAAAACTAAAATAAGACACAGTAACTTGTTTTGTGAGGTTTAGGCGAAGGAAACCATCCTTAGACAGGACAATTTGATGGAAGAGGGAACCATTTTCCAGATGTTTCTTCTGTGGGGAAAATGCAGAGACAGTGAATCCTCTATTTCTACATTGCAAGATTACAGGACAGATTTGGAGAATATTTTTGCATATCTTGGACTATGCCTGGTAAGGATTCAGAGGCACTCAAGAGCTGGCAGGAAGTAGGTGCAAGCAAAAGACAAAAGTTGATGGAGAATTGTCCCTGCTTGCATCTGGTGGACATTTAATCTGGAAGGAGAGAAACTCTAGATGATTGAGAATGTGGAGAATAATATGCAGAAAATCAAGCTGAATTCAGTATTCATCCAATGTTTTTGGTGTAATTAGATATCCTAAAATGGAACTGCTTCAATGATTGATGTTTTAGATTCAATTTAATCATAGCACAGTAGAATTTGTAAGCTCTCTTGAATATATGATTTTAGTACAACCCATGTACTGTTTTGATCATGATTTATATATACATATACACTGTTACCAGTTGCAAAATAAGAATAGAACTTACACTGAACCTGTCCCACATATGATCACCCCCAAAAGAAAAATCGACAGGGCAGATTGCTGTAGCATTGTGTGAACTGCCAGGCTCCATGGGCTGTAGATAATACTCCTGCTCTGGCTGGCCAAGGGCCGAAGACAAATCAAAAACCCTGAACACAAAGTAATACATAAGTAAATATAGCACAATGTAATTTGTCAATAAGTAGAAATAACACAATTCTCCAATCAGCAAGTGATTTAACATGCAACTGATATATTAAGAAAGTCGTAGAGAACAAATGGAAAAAACTCTCGCCTGTGGAAAACAAACAAAATGCTACACAGCTATTCAACAAGCTCTGAGCCTCTGACAACTACAAGCCCCAAAAATATTGATCACTTGTACATGAACACTCTGAGAAAAGGGAAGGGGAAAGGAAGCTACAGAGTAGATAAACGTCAGTGAGAAGTCAAGAGTTTGAGAGTGAACTCAGCTTGATTATTCCCACAAGCTATTGTTGTTTAAATAGCTAACTATACATGTCCTAAAAAGGAAATCAATATCAAATCAAGCTAGAGCGAATCTAGGAGTAAATCAAGCTACCCACTATATTCACACATAGGCTATAGAATATTCCTACGATTCTAACATTCCTCCTCAAGCTGGTGCATACAAATTAAATGTATCAAGCTTCTTACATACATAACTTGTTCTGGGACCAGCTAGGGACTTGGTGAATATCCATGCAAACTGATAAATTGACCGCACGAACCTTGTGTCAATATCTCCGGAAAGTACCTTTACTCTAACAAAATGACAATCAATATTTGTGTTTGGTCCTCTCGTGAAATATTGGACTCGATGCGATGTGAAATGCAGCTTGATTATCGCACACAGGTTCCATTCCTTTGGTATCTCCAAATTTCAATTCCTTCGGTAGTTGCTTGATCCATATGAGTTCACAGGTTGGCACCTGCAATAGCCTATAGCCTGATATTCTACTTCTACACTATATCTAGCAACCATATTTTGTATCTTACTTTTTACAAGACACCAATTTTTGCCCAACTAGAACACAATATCCATAAGTGGATCGTCCGTCAAAGGACCCTACCCAGTCTGCATCTGAATATCCAACAATTTTCTCATGTCCTCGATCTTCATTAAGAAATCCTTTCCTTGGAGCAGATTTTATGTATCGAATAATGTGAATAACTGCATCCAATGACTCACAAGGAGAATTCAAGAACAGACTGACGACACCAACCGGGAAGGTAACATCAGGGGTTGAGTCACTATGAGATATTCAACTTTCCTACCATATCTTCCTGGATCGCTAAAAGGCTCCCCCTACTTGGTAGAAGTTTAACATTTGAATCCATTGGAGAATCAATAGGCTTGCCATCCGTCATCCCTATCTCTTCAAGAATATCAAGTGCATACTTCCCTGGTGAAATGGCAATTTCTGATTTGGATTGAGCAACTTCAATGCCCAAGAAGTACTTCAATCGACCAAGATCCTTAATCTGAAAGAGCTGGAAAAGATGATGATTCAATTTGGTAATTCACTCATCATCATTACTTGTGATAACTATGTCATCAACATAAACTACCAAATACATGCACAAACCTGGAGCAAATTTACAATAAAACAAAGTATGATTAGTGTCACTTCATACCATGCCAAACTCTTGAATAATCATGCTAAACTTCCCAAACCATGCTCGAGGACACTGCTTCAGGCCATAAAGTGCTCGTCGTAGACTTCACACATGCTGCTAGACTCCCCCGAGCAACAAAACCAAATGGTTGCTCGACATATACCTCATCTTCGAGATCTCCATGAAGAAACCACAGCCATGGATAAAAAGAGAAAACTGAAGCAATCTTGGCCACAGGAAAGAAAATATCACCGTAGTCAAGACCAAAAATGAGCTTTTAGGCAATCAATCTATCCATCGGGGCAAACCTCCACATATATATCCACCGTATATACCCACCGAACAAGCTCCCAAGTACCACTGGAGTGTAAGGCAGACATCTCTTCCATCATAGCTTGATGTCAGCTTGGATGAGAAAGAGCTTCACATGTAGTCTTACGAATGGACACAGATGATAGTGATGATACAAAGGGAGAATGGTTGGTGACAAAAGATGATAGCTTAAAAAGTATTGATAGGATTAGGGTTACGAGTTGAGCGGTTACCTTTTCTAGTGGCGATGGAAGGACTATGTAGACAAGTGGATTACCTTCGGGGTGGCCCAGTGGTTTAAGCTTGGGACTTCCATGTTGGAGGTCTCTAGTTCGAAACCCCTTGCCAGCGAAAGCAAGGGGTTTGGCTTATGGGTCGAGCTCGTCGCACCAGGCTTGCCTGGTACGGGTTACCTCTCCTATGTGATTTGCAAGCTACTGCATAGGAGCGAGAGTTTTACCCTGTGCACACCCAAAGGGTAGCAGCTGCAGGTTTTTCCTTGTCATAAAAAAAAAAGTCCTCAACAGACAACGATTATGGCAGAGGGCGTGAATCATCTGGGCGCGAACAACGCTGATAGGTTAATAGTGGAAGGACAAACTATGGTGGATCACCAAAAGATAGAACTGGTAAAATGTCAGAAATGTCTAATTGTTGAGTAGAAGGGGATGTAAAGTAGGTTTGACCTTAATAAAAGTAACATCAGCTAACATAAGGAAGGTATCGCTGGAGTTCAAGTGAGAAGCATCGATATCCCTTATGTACCATTTAATTGAGAAAGACATTTAAGAGCACGGGGAGCGAATTTGTCTTTTTATGGAGTGACTATATGGACAAAGCATGTGCTCCCAAAGACATGTGGTGGAAGAGTGAATAAGGTTGACTTGGAAACAAAACAGAGTGTGGTACCTTATTATGAATAGCATAATAAGGCATACAGTTAATCAGATAACAAGAGGTGAGCATTGTGTCCCCGCAAAATCGCAATGGAACATTTGCTTGTATGAGAAGAGTGTCTGCAGTCTCAACAATATGCCGATTTTTTCTCCCTGCAATCCCAATTTGTTGTGCAGTGTATGGACAGTCTGATGAAAATATCCATGGAAATACATAAATAGTTTAAATTGAGATGATAAATATTTGCGTGCATTATCACTACAAAAAATGCAAATAGAAACACCAAACTAGTTTTTTATTTCAGCACACAGTTTGAAATATGGAAAATATTTCAAAATGATCTTCCATTAAGTACATCCAAGTGAACCTTGAGCAATCATCAATGGAAGTAACAAAACCTTCAAAACCCAATGTAGAATTGATTCTAATAAGACCCCAAATATCACAATAACTAAATGAAAAAGTGACTACGCACGATTATTAGGACAATGTGGAAAAGTAGCTTGGGTGTGCTTCCCCAATAGACATGACTCACAATCCAACTTAGACAATTTGGACAAGCTAGGTACCATCTTTTGAAGTTTGAATAAACTAGGGTGTCCCAATCATCTATGGGTTAAATCAAGAGAGTCTGAGATTGACAAACTATAATGGATTTGTGAGAATTGAGATAATAAAGTTCATCTTACTCATGCCCTTCGCCAATCATCCTTCCCGTACTAAGGTCTTGTATGACAAAGAAGTCACTAAAAATGAGGCAAAACAATATAAAGTCTTAGCCAAACAACTTATTGGAAGAGGCTAAACGGACAACCAAGGACAAAAAGAGCATTATTTAGAGCCAAGAAAGGTAAGGGATTGGCTTGACCGACTCCGACTGCCATGGTCTGAGAACCATAACCCAAGGACAAGTGTGGTGGATTGTGAGATACAAGCAACATGATTAATAAGATTACCAACTTGGGCAACAAAAGTTATTGATGAAGATGTCTGCTTACTCGCCAGATACGGAAGAAAGTCATTGTATCCTACCTCGGACAGAGAGAACAATTGATTGGTGGGATTACCAATGTATTAAGTTTGAGCAACATGAGCATTCTTTGGTTTACCATGTAGAGTAGCACACATCACGGGTATGACCCAATTTGTTATAATAACCACATCTTGGTCGTTTCCCATGCCAGCCTCCATTTCGATCTATGGTCAGTAATGCAGTTTGAGATGCTAGGACAAACGAATGTGCAGGTGGTACTAGATGACTAGATGACATAGGTGGTGCTACTAGTCGTAACAATAGAGCAAGTAGGTCAATCCACAATGGGAACAATAAAGCTGGCGAAAATTTGATCTCGCAATAAAGTAAGATCAAATGGAAGTCCAGCAAGTGTAACAGCTAGAAACATCTTCTGACACTGCTCTAATTGCTTTTCAATATTTGGAGTACCAAGCATTAACTCATTAATTCTCCATAACCACTTAAACCTGTCCAAGACAAGTTGACATATCCGAGGCCTGCTTTTTAAGGTTAATCAACAGAGAAATCACATTATAAAAGCGGGATATGTCATTTGTATATTGCCCACAAGCCTTTTCCCAAACTAAGAAGCAAGTTTGGAATGGTCGAAACAAAGGCATCAACTTTGAATCAATAGATTTCCATAACAGACTACACAATTGAGCATCAATTTTCTCCCATTCGCACCTATATTTTCCAGTAATATTCTTGGCCTGTTTAACCAAATGATCTTGAACACCTTGTCCCTTGCACCATAAGTGAACAGAGGACGACAAAGATAAATAGTTCGCAGAACCTTATAAAGGTTTTGTGGTGATGCCATGGTTTGGGTTGGTGGAACTCACAGATTTAGTGCTAAGCAATCAGATCCGAGAGACATGAAAAACAGATCTACAAGTGTTCAAAAATAAAGTAAATTCTGGGGGGAAACCTGAAAAACAGATCTGGAAAACTAGAGAACTGCTTGCTGTCTTGCCGGAAAAAGTTGCTGGACAACAAATCTGCCAGAAAAGTGGCTGAAAAACACCACAAACTGTGAGAATTCCGTCGTAATAGTGGTACTGGTATATGCACAATACCCCTGGAGAGTGTCAGAGTTGCAAAACAGTGGAGGTTTTGTTTGGAAAAAAAATTCTCAGCAATTTTGTTCTCTTGTATTCTTGTTTTCTCACTAAAGAAAGCTCTGATACCATGTGATACCATGTGAGAAGACAAGAATTTGAGAGAGAACTCAGCTTGATTATTCCCACAAGCTATTGGGGTTTAAATAGCCAAGTATACATGTCCTAAAAGGAAAGGAAATCAATACAAATCAATGTCAAATCAAGCTAGAGTAAATCTGCAGTAAACCAAGCTACCTACTATATTTATACATATTTTATGGAAAATTCGTAGGATTTTAACAGTGTCGTTCTATACAATGGAATGGTTCTACTAAACCCAACATTTGGACTGCACATTTAAATGGATCCAAGTTGTTCGAGTTCTAACCTCTATCAACATGCATTACTGCAAATGAAAAGAGCTTCGTCAATTTGTCCAAATGAGCAACAAGACAGGCCAAATTACTGACAGCTCACTTCCAGATATAAGGTTCTGTCCTCTTTGCTATTTATTGATACTCCTAATATTTTTCGGCTCATCAAGTCCGAAAGGATTAGCTTCTTGAAAGAAATATATTGAAGTATTGCATCTCACTTAGAAATTTTAGAGAGCTTTCAGATGGCCACAAATAGACTCATGTAACAGACCAAAAGCAGCATGCTGTTCCCATAAGTCTTTTGTTTTAGAAAACCTACCTGTACAACTTAGGGAACTATTTATTTAGAGATATATCATTGTCATTTGAGGGTTTGAGCTAACAGAAAGAGGTTTCAGTTCGTTCTATCGTTTCCATTTGGGTTCACGTTAAAATGTTTTGCCAAAAGAAGCAGATCATGGACAATTAATCTAGTTTAATAAGCCAAATTGAATGACATGTTTGCCGTGAAGAGTTCCACGCCACAATTATTTTCCCATGTGGAAGTGGCATATATATTGAGAGCTCAACAACCATAATGCACTATGCACCAAACAAAACCTTCCAATAGAACACCATGTCCCGGTGATATAAAACACCATATCTCTTTTCTGTTATTGCTCATAAATTCCTTTTCATGTGTACTGCAAGATGCACTTTCTTTTGTACTAATTGCCTCTGGAAAAAGATTAAAGAAATGCACATAGTATTTTTTGAAAGAGAAAGGCATGGGGTTTTTTTTCTTGTTTAGTATCCAACAATTTAAACAAGCAAATCTTCATTTAGTTTAGAATTCCATCTACTCCTATAAATTTCAAGTTCGTGAAATCCTTCTATTCTCTAATAACCAAATTATACCTATCACAACATGCTTTCTCACATGGTCAACTTTATGTTGAACTTCCAAGAGGGATTTCAACGTCGATAACAAGAGTTTTGTTAGAACAGAGCAACCGAAACGAGTGAAAGGAACATACCCCTGGAATATCATCTAGAAGAAAGCATTAGGTGAGATACGGTTAATTACATGAGTGTACCCCATAAAAGCTAAATAAGTAAAAGCAACTACATGTTCTAATTGAACTTCGATTTGTATCTTTATAGGTTCACACTATATGTAATATCTTGACATCGGCAAACAAGACAGCATTCAACTATCAGCACTGATCATTCCAGAAACTGCGTACTTCATTCGTTTGTGTATAATTTCCAACTTAATAATATTGATATAACTTAACAAAAACTCTATACTCCAATGTCAGGCAATATACTATCAACTTGACTAAATGACTCCGAAACCACGTGCAACACACATGTCGAGAGACTAGTCTTATTAAAATGTCTAAAAAACAGATTGAGCAACTCTTTTCAGGTTTTCAACATACACCACTTGAGAACTGTATCATCAAAAATCCTTGATTAAATTTTCAACGAAGAAATAAGTACCTGAAAACCGAATCAGAAGAGAGAATTCCAAGATGGGTGTCACTGTAAGGGTGCCAACAAACCTTCAACGTGCGTATTGCATTGTTTCTGTCAAAGTAGATCTCTGAACCAACTAGAACTGTCCTGTAACCGGCAACAGGAAATGAACACTTTTAATGTGACTTCAAATGCACCACAACTGATTATCAGAAAACAACATAATTACCCTCAAATATTGGTACTGAAGAAGTAGCTATCATGTCTATTTTGTTTTAATCTCCTAATACATTTGAGAGGATAATCTGACTGGTTTACTCAAGGATGACAGTAATAAATATTCTTGAACCATAGAAAGAGACTCTTGACATAACCTGATATTGCCCTTTACAGAACAGAATGTAAGTTAGGAGGTGCAAATGTAACCTGCAGTTAATGACTATAAAAGTCCTCTATTTGATATTAAAATACAATCTAATTAAACCAAACCAGAGATACTTTGAAAAATATATATTTAACCTTTTTTTAATAAGGTACATAATATCATCAACGTGAGTTAACTCCTATATATAAGCAGTGTATCAAAAGGAGAAGAACCTACACAAGAGTATAATTCTCTAAAAATGACAAAGTTTTATACAAAAGGAACCTCTTAGGTGCAGGAGAGACCAACTAAAAACAATTGGCAATTTCTTAAATACCAAAATTATTTCATTTCCCCCAACAGTTCATATTTCTCTCTTTCCACTACTCCCACATGATGACCAAGGCGGCAACATTCTATAATCTCCAACTTTTCTTCTTTCTACTAAAAACCCAAATATGTAATATGTCCTTTACGGAACCAAGCATCACCGGTTACACTCCAAGCCAATTTGATACAAACCATTTCAAACATGTGGACACCTGGGCAAGCTAGCCTAGTGCACAAAGAAACCAATAAGGGGTGTGGAACAGCACAACTTAATGCAAGTATTAGTTGATCTACATCGTCGCCTATGTAACCATCAATAATCACCGGCTAACACATGTAATAATTTTCTTCCTTATGTAACACGTGTTCTCAGTTGACTTACTCCATTGATGCTAACAAGACTACCTTTCTAGGCATCATAAGAATACTGAATCATTCTTTAACAAAAGCTTGTGGTGGCATAACTTTCCAAAAAACGCACCATCACTTCTTAGCTCTTACCCTCGTGAACGAATTCTCTATTTTTAGAGTATGTCCTCCAATGTTTGAAATCCATCAACCTCTTATTCTAATAAATTCCTCTTAAACCTCAAGTTCCAGTGAACCATCCTATCTTGTGCCATTCAAATCCGTTGCGCTATCATCTCATTTTGGCTCAAGAAACTGTGAGTTGGGGAGGCTCCTTAACATGTTCAGTCCAACCACAACCCTAGTGACCTTAAAGCTAACTTTGCTACCACCCTTACCCTATATGTAACGACGCCACTGAAGTCTTCTCATTCCTTTATGTTGTTCCACCAAGGATAGCATCCATACAACAATTTCATGTTTCCAGTCCTCCATCCCCTTCCACAATAATATATTTCCTTCTGATTACCTCCTTCTATAATATCTGGTCCTCAAAAATAACCCTATCCATTTATGAGACTGTCTTGTTGGAAACTCTGAAGTCAGTCACTGCAGGATCTCCTTACTCTCTTAAAGAGGTTATGGTCTCCCAACTAACTAGGTAAAACGATGAGTACCTTCTATTGAGTCCCATTAGAAATTCTTTTGAAGCCATTACAACTCTCCTGTATTAAATGGAGCCTGCACAAAAAATATGCAATATGTGGGTATGCTTGATATTGTGCTCTTGACTAGTGCTTCCTTCACCCTTTTGATGAATGTCTCTTTTGTCACCCTGCTAGTCACCTTTCAAATCTTTTAGTTACTGAATCTCACACAACTAGCCCTAATTTGAAACAGATAATGGCAATCCTATGTAAATGGTAAGGAGAGTTTTATACGTACAATTACACTTGTGCTAGGTGTTCAACATTGTCCACCTCATCCATGAACTCACTTTTTAAGAGTTGATCTTGAGCTTTAACACTACTTGGAATTCTAAGAAGGTCTATTTCAAGGACTCAACTAGAAAATATCTTAACATATATCCCCATTAGATATACACTGGTATGTCGACAGCAAATAATAGGTATGTGACCATCACGCAACTATGTTCACTAATCAAGGCTGAGAAACTCTGACCTCCCGTCACAACTTCATCTATCATCATACTTAAGACTTCCATCATCAAATTGTACAACATAGAAAATAATGGACTCCTTACCCCAAGCCTCACGAGCTTGTCCACCTGCAATTCAACACTTGTATAAGGTGGTCACCATGTCCACCTCGTCCACTGAAATGATCTTAATTTTTAGTGTTGATCTTCTACTTTGACACTACTTAGAATTAAATGAAGGTCTAATTCAAAGAAAACAACAAGAAAATATCTTCATCACGTACACACTAATATGTTAGACTAATAATCTTCGGGGTGGCCAGTGGTTTGGGTTTGGGACTTCCATGTTGGAGGTCTCAAGTTCGAAACCCTTTGCAAGCAAAAGCAAAGGGTTTACCTTCTAAGTCAAGCTTGTCGCATCGGGCTTGCCTAGTGCGGAGTACCTCTATTATGTTGTGCGCACCCAAAAAAAGTTGTGGCTGCGACTTTCCTTGTCATCAAAAAATAAAAAAATCAACCCATTTCATTAAGCCTCCAATCAAGCTTTTTTGCATACTAGCTAGGTTCTTCACCAACCTTCAATCTTCTAAAACTTCTTCTACGTCAAGTGTTGGTCAAGTCAAGGCTTCCTTGTAAATTTGACTTAAATTTATGGACTTCTAGAGAGTAGTATGAGTCACTCTCGCCCAGTGTTTAGAAAGGCGAGCACCTCATGGCCAATGGCGAGAGGCGAGGCGAGGTGACGGGTTTTTTGCCTATTTCAGGCGACGCATATCGAGATCAAAAAGCGAGCCAAGGCGAGGGCTGACGTGGAATTAGTGATGCAATATGTGTCGCATTTTTTTGTTTTTTAAGCCAAAATGTTAATAATTAAAAAGCCAAATAATCAAATTAGGGTTTTTTGGGTATTTTTTCAACTTATGTCGCGACTGCTCCTTCTCAACTGGAGACTTGAAATCGACTGGAATTAAAGTTGTTGCTACTACAATTGGAAACTTGAAGTCGACTGTCGCGACTGCTCCTCTCTTTTTTGATTCTTTTCAGTTCTTCTTCTTGAGTTCTCTTCTTCTTCAATAGTTCTTCTTCTCATCTTTATTCGTTTCTTCTCATCATAGTAGCTTGTTGCATTCTCTGACTGTTTTTTTCACTGCTTACTACCTTCACTACTTGTTGTCTTTAATTATTATTTTTTAAATATAATGATGGATGTTGATCTTCAAGAGTTGCATAGTTTTGAAGAAGAATTGAGTTTTAGAGTTCTAGTGTTGTCTTTTGAACTATTGGGTCCTTAAAGTTCTAGATTTTTAGTATCTACTATTCATTTTTGAATTGAAATATTTGCTAATATATTATTGCTATTGTCCTTCTCAAAAAATATTATTGCTATTGAGATTTTGGATATTTATATATGCAATTAAATATTTATAATTTTTTGTATTAATTGGCGCCTCGATTCAAAAAGGCGAGCGCCTCGCCGCATGGCGGGGCAGGCCCTTGTCGCCTCTCTCGTCCAAAACGCTGCCCTCGCCTTTCCTTCATTCAACCAAGGAATCATGAAAAATTCAAGAAAGAGACAGCTAGGAAGTGTGTACAAAGTGTGTACAGATAGAAAAGGATAACCTAGGTGGCTCCCAAACTGGGTTGTTGGATATCATTGGAATATCCCTCATGAATGTGTAAAGTTGACTCGTCGAACATTTTCACCTTCTTGGCACATGTCTCTAGCGAAGTCTTGACTTCTTGGGCAATTTGGTCATGCTCACCCAAACGTTTTGAGTTCAGAGATGTAGTCGATGATCAAAAAGGCTTGTCAAGGTTGTTCTTTTCTCTCTCCTCCATCTACCTAGCTAACAACTAGTGACTTCTTCCCTTCTTTGTCAAGTTCTTGAAAATTTTTTGATAAAGTAATTAAATGAT